>VZTZ01013588.1:138557-238039 GCA_013400955.1 Drymodes brunneopygia | reverse complement strand
CTCGGTGCTGGGTCACAGGCTGCACTCGATCACCTCAAAGATCTTTTCCGACCTGGTTGATTCTTGCGATTCTGCAAAACGCAGCCTGGCGGGAGAGAATTACTCCAGGGTGATTTTCCCAAATCCGTTCCCATAAGAGCACACATTATTATTATTATTATTACTACTATGCTGGCGCCGTGCGGGAAGGGGGAGGGAGAGCGCAGGAGTGCCGAGAGGAGCTCTGGCAGTCCGAAAAGCGCGCTGCGCTTCCAGGGCGGTGTTTTCCTGGTGGCGTGGGGCTCGGCAGCGTCCCTGTGCCAGACAGCTGCTCGTGCGGGAGCCCAGCCCCGCCGAGACTGTCCCTGCTTAGCTTTTGTTTGCATTAAGTAATCTTTGGTCTGGAATCACACCGAAACAACCATGCGTGGTTCCAGTGCTCCTATTTGAAGCATGTAGTAGTAGAGCATGGGGAAGGGAACTGTGTCTGGAAAATGCACTGCACGCCGTGGGTATTTAAATTGGCCTTTTTTTTTTTTTTCTTTTTTTTTTAAAGATAGTTTAACTGCTCAAGTTTTGAAGTACCTTTCAGCACAATACCCAATTGTGAAGGATTACAAAAGGCAGGGACAAGATGATCTTGTGGCTAGTGGCAGACAGACAACAAGCTGATGATAATTTTCAAAAGTTACAGTTATCAAAAGTTGACATAACTTGGAGTGTTACAGATTGTGTTCCTTGAGAACAAACAGAATTCCTCAGATTAAATATGTGTGCTTTGACAAAGGGTGTGCTTTAAATCAAATTAAATCCTTGAGAATAAGAATATAAGTGTAAAACTGACTAGGTATTTATAAATCTTGAAAAGGTCAGTGTAGAGTCAGTGGCACATGAATGAGTGAAGTAACAGGAAACTTCAAGAGAGAGGATGTACTTTTAGGACAGATGTTTAAATTAATATTTATATTCTTTTAAAGATTCAAAGTTTTGCATATATCTATTCTTACAAAATTGCACCTTAGCAGAAGAACAAAGCTCAAATTTTTAATATTTTTATGATAGTATTTGTAGTGGGTGACTCTGTCATCAGAGTGTTTTACTGGTATGTCAGGGAGGAAAGAACAAATATATTTTAGATTCATCATGGAGTTTTTCCCATAGCTCTAGAAAAAATGTGGATGTATTTACATTTGTATACAGTTAGGTTTTGCTTGTCGTTAACAGAAGCTTATGTTAATTTAAAACATGCAAACCAGAATTGATTTATATGCAGTACAGAACTTCTTTCCATATTACCTCTGGCTTTGAAAGGCTGGTTCTTCCTGTGTCTTTAGATTTATTTTTTTTATGGAATGTATTCCTTCAAGTTCATGATCACACTCAATGAATTTCTAAATACCTGATTTTGTTTTAAATTAATATGAAATTTTCTGTCTGTTGAGATGACATAAAAAAATCTTACTCAGATAAGCTAGAACTATGAGAAAGATGTGGAATTTCATGTTTAAACTCAGTAGTGGCTTGCTGTTTTGTCTAAGTCTGTTTTAACTTTTAAAAAATCAATGCAGCTTTCTTTATTCTGAGAAGTGATGGGATAATGTATTAATCAAATTTTACTTCATTCTTTCCCTGAATTTATGATCTTGAAAAGATGTCTGTGTTCTGCACTGTGAAAGCTGAGTCCAGAGACCATTTAAAGGAAAATAATTGCAGAAAACAAATAAAGTAAGTGTTTCTCTCATTCTACCCTTGCTGAAAACACCAGTATTTTAAAATAATAACATTGTTTATTCACTGTGCTCTCAATTTTTTACCTCTCTTTTTTACTTTTTACTGATTTTTCACAGGACTCTGGACTTTGGATGATGTAGATTTTAGACAGTATTATGAGTTTGTGGAATGCATATTAATCTTTTGCCTAAAACTCTGTCTTTATTTTAAAGTTCATGCATCTTCTTGTGGACTTGCTTTGAAAGAGTAGAGGATTGTTTGCAGGCTGAATTTATAATAGTCAAAGGAATAGAAGACACCAGGCAGATTTTTTTTCAGGCATCAACCTGTTGAGCAGAAATTGAAGTGTCACGGATCATCTGTTGCATTTCATTCCTTTTGCCCATCTGAAAGAAACTGCACATATGAAGAACAAAAAATCCATTATGTGACCAAGCCTATAGCTTTTTTGGACATTAGATTTGAATAACATGGACCTAATAGTGATATGCATAAAGAATAAAATGGCAAGATCCAGTTTTAAAGGTGAATATCAATAAACTTTATCACAAAAGAGCAATCAAAATACTTCTAACTGTTCAAGATAATAAACTGGAAGGGGAATTAATTAGAAGGAATTACTGCAACTTAATACAGCAAAGATTAGGAAAAGTCAAATGAAGCAGTGCCTGAATTCTCAAATTAAATTTCATTTAGAGTGAAGCTGTGCAGACAGTAATAGAAGTAAACTGATACAGAGTAATTAGAGTGACTGGGTTCAGGAGTTTCCTTTTGTGCACCAAAACTTGCTTTGTCCTGTATATCAGCAAGATTGTTTACAAACTTTTCAAATAACTTTCTTATATATTTTTTATTTATTTATTTTAATTTTTTAAATTTTAATATTATGGTTTATATTGTTTGCTGCTTTTTTCTTTTTCCTGGGAAGTTACAAAGAGGCTAAATAGCCTCTACTTCTCCTGGTTTATTATTCATTTTACTTGATGTTATTTGGATCACAGAATTACAGTATAGTCTGAGTTGGAAGNTTCTTTTAAAGATTCAAAGTTTTGCATATATCTATTCTTACAAAATTGCACCTTAGCAGAAGAACAAAGCTCAAATTTTTAATATTTTTATGATAGTATTTGTAGTGGGTGACTCTGTCATCAGAGTGTTTTACTGGTATGTCAGGGAGGAAAGAACAAATATATTTTAGATTCATCATGGAGTTTTTCCCATAGCTCTAGAAAAAATGTGGATGTATTTACATTTGTATACAGTTAGGTTTTGCTTGTCGTTAACAGAAGCTTATGTTAATTTAAAACATGCAAACCAGAATTGATTTATATGCAGTACAGAACTTCTTTCCATATTACCTCTGGCTTTGAAAGGCTGGTTCTTCCTGTGTCTTTAGATTTATTTTTTTTATGGAATGTATTCCTTCAAGTTCATGATCACACTCAATGAATTTCTAAATACCTGATTTTGTTTTAAATTAATATGAAATTTTCTGTCTGTTGAGATGACATAAAAAAATCTTACTCAGATAAGCTAGAACTATGAGAAAGATGTGGAATTTCATGTTTAAACTCAGTAGTGGCTTGCTGTTTTGTCTAAGTCTGTTTTAACTTTTAAAAAATCAATGCAGCTTTCTTTATTCTGAGAAGTGATGGGATAATGTATTAATCAAATTTTACTTCATTCTTTCCCTGAATTTATGATCTTGAAAAGATGTCTGTGTTCTGCACTGTGAAAGCTGAGTCCAGAGACCATTTAAAGGAAAATAATTGCAGAAAACAAATAAAGTAAGTGTTTCTCTCATTCTACCCTTGCTGAAAACACCAGTATTTTAAAATAATAACATTGTTTATTCACTGTGCTCTCAATTTTTTACCTCTCTTTTTTACTTTTTACTGATTTTTCACAGGACTCTGGACTTTGGATGATGTAGATTTTAGACAGTATTATGAGTTTGTGGAATGCATATTAATCTTTTGCCTAAAACTCTGTCTTTATTTTAAAGTTCATGCATCTTCTTGTGGACTTGCTTTGAAAGAGTAGAGGATTGTTTGCAGGCTGAATTTATAATAGTCAAAGGAATAGAAGACACCAGGCAGATTTTTTTTCAGGCATCAACCTGTTGAGCAGAAATTGAAGTGTCACGGATCATCTGTTGCATTTCATTCCTTTTGCCCATCTGAAAGAAACTGCACATATGAAGAACAAAAAATCCATTATGTGACCAAGCCTATAGCTTTTTTGGACATTAGATTTGAATAACATGGACCTAATAGTGATATGCATAAAGAATAAAATGGCAAGATCCAGTTTTAAAGGTGAATATCAATAAACTTTATCACAAAAGAGCAATCAAAATACTTCTAACTGTTCAAGATAATAAACTGGAAGGGGAATTAATTAGAAGGAATTACTGCAACTTAATACAGCAAAGATTAGGAAAAGTCAAATGAAGCAGTGCCTGAATTCTCAAATTAAATTTCATTTAGAGTGAAGCTGTGCAGACAGTAATAGAAGTAAACTGATACAGAGTAATTAGAGTGACTGGGTTCAGGAGTTTCCTTTTGTGCACCAAAACTTGCTTTGTCCTGTATATCAGCAAGATTGTTTACAAACTTTTCAAATAACTTTCTTATATATTTTTTATTTATTTATTTTAATTTTTTAAATTTTAATATTATGGTTTATATTGTTTGCTGCTTTTTTCTTTTTCCTGGGAAGTTACAAAGAGGCTAAATAGCCTCTACTTCTCCTGGTTTATTATTCATTTTACTTGATGTTATTTGGATCACAGAATTACAGTATAGTCTGAGTTGGAAGTTGGATCCACAAGGATCATCAAGTCCAACTCTTAAGCAGATAGACCATACTGGGATTGAATCTACAACCCTGGCATTATTAGCACTATGCTCTAGCCACTTGAGCTAATCTCAGGGTATTTATCCTGTCTGACTTGATCAAAGATCATGTTCTCTTTGAGACTTAGTTTTGAATTTATTCGTCCTTCACATATATGGAGACTCTGGTTGCCTCTGGGTCCTCATGTCTGTACTGAGGACAGAAAAGGATCACACTCAAAACAAAAAAATCGTGATGTTAGGTTTGTGCATTCCACATTTCCTCAGGTGCTTGCCCAGTGCATTTCTCAGCTTCGTGGGCCCTGCTGGCTCTTCGAAGCAGCTTGTGAAAGCTTGTCCTGACTTCTAACTTGGTTTTCTCTGTTGCCACAAGACGACAGTTCTATTGAGTCACACCCCATGTAGGTCTAGTTTGGTCTCCTTTCTTTAACAATGATCAATAAAAGATTCTGGGGAAGAAATGGGGGAGAAATCATATACTAAGATCTGTTAGCATATACTCCATTGCTCTATAGAACATTCTCCCTGCCACCATTGAATGTGGTGAAGGACTTTATGCATTGACATAAGCTAATACAATTGACTTTTTCTTCCATGAACACATTCAGATAGTTCTGAATCTCTGTGGGTGTTGACTATTGACAGTGGTCTGTGGTAAGAAATTCCATAACTTAACCTGTCTTTGTGTGAAAAAATTAGATTACCCTTCATTATGCAAAGAATTGCATTGTTTTGTGTATTTTGAAATTGCATCCTCTGTTGGTTTTTTTTTTGTTCAGCTCTCCAGCTGTTCTGTTATTCTTAAACAAGAGCATTAGGGATCTGACTTACAGGTTGAACTGATGCTTCAAGTGCTATCTTGCTTCAAATAATTGTATAATAGGTGCATTTTATATTAACATTTGCTGCCCATCTTTATTTTCTCTCAGTCTTGGTTAGGAGGTTGTGTCTCTGGAGAACTGTGGTTCCTCTGGCATATTCCCATCTTTTTATTATCTGCACAAAGAATACTAGGATGTGAGTCTGCTGTACCAGCCCTGCAAAACAAAGTCCCCCACTTCAAGTAGCTGCAGAACTAACACTTGGTAATGTTAATGGTACATATGCAAGATCTTCATTTACTGGTTAAATAATCTCTTTATATTTAAAACAAGTGCATTCAATACTGATAAGAATATATAATGAAGTTTGGAAAGTTACAGGTGTTCTATGTGCAGGAAAATATTGTGACTGGGTGCAATTTTCTGTACTGCAAAATGAACTATTAGTATGTAGGTTCATCTTGCGTAAATCTCAGTAAATTACTGGGCAGGATTAAGTCAAGAGAAGTGCAGAGAAGTTCTGACACTATTAAGAGACAGGGCAGAGTGCTTACAGTGTGAGGAACAAGTGGAGTTCTATGGCTGACTGTTATGATTCTTTTTTGTACTGGTAATCAAGTAAGATAATTTAATCTTCTTAAGCAGAATCTGTGACTTGCAGGTTGTATCTGAGACAATACAGTTCAATTTAGTTCAGTTATAGCAATTGCACATTTGAATCACGAACTGAAGGATTTTTCAGCTTCAAGTGAGAATTTTTTATCTCCAGTGTGATGTGCTTGGCAGGAATTGCAATCCACTATGGCAGATAGTGGAATATTTTATTGGATAACATTTGAAATATCGATGCCATTTGGCTTAATTCATGAGACTACTTAGAAATTTACTAAAGCAGAGGGTAGTTTGGTTTGTTTTTTTGTTTGCTAGTTAGTTTGTTTGGTTTTCTAAAGAGTCACTACTGACTTGGAAAGTTTTTGGAAAGATTTTGCAACTTTAGGGTAGGCGGCGCTTCTTAACCATTTCAAGCATCAAAACAGTAAAAGCTTAGTGTAAATGATGGAAAGAAAGAACCAAATTGCCTGACAGATTAAAAATGCACATAAGCAAAATGAAAAGAAGTAGTAAGCTCATTAGAACCTCTCTGACTAATGAGTACATACATGTCTTAAGGACATAGTAAATTACCTGAGAAATAGAGACTGGCATGTTGATACAGCTTTAAACAAGCATGCGAAACAAAGAAATGAGGAATTAAAGACATTTTGATTTTGGAGATGTTGCTGTGATGTCACTGAATTTCATTACCGATTTCTGAGCATCTCCTTCTTCTTAATAGTTTATTTTTGGGTTTATTACCACTTTCTTTCCTTTATTTATTTTTTTTTTTCCTGTTAGAAAGGTGGGCATTTTGGGTTGAGGATTCCATGCTTCATTAGTGTTAGGAGTTTAGCTGGGAAAGCAGTAGGCAAGGGAAAAAAAAGTTGGTGATTAGAGACTGGATTTGAACAAAGATTCATTGAGGAATGTGATTGGTACAGGTAGCTAGCCAAGAAGAGGGTTCCATTAGGGATGGAACGAAGAGGATCAAAGCAACACAAGTTGCCTTAGTTCTGTGTCTTAGAGAGAGTCTTGAAATTCTGAGTCACTACTTCTCTGCCTTAGGAAATTGTATGTAAAACATACTGTCAGAAAATAGTTCTGGTCAATCCCAGTAATTACACATATCCACTCACATCTGTGTCACAATGCAGTCAGAACTGAAGTTATGTGAACCTTTCCTGTAGTCATTCTTTTATGTATAGAATAGTTGTGTGATTGGTGTAGATGAATGAAAGCTCTCTCCAGTTGGCTTTTCTTTTTTAAAAAAAAAAGAAGGCAGCAAAGTAGTAAGTAAAGTTCAGATGGTTCTTTTTTGTCAAGCACAGTTTAATTCATTTTCTGACATAGTGTTTCTGCAAGATAAAAATACAGTTAATAAATCAGATTTTCCTAGGCAGCTACAAATTGCCAGTATATAATTTTATGGATGGGTTATTTTATATACAATGGTCTGAAATATTTTGAGTTGTAGTTAGAATACTCTCAAGGCCTCATCAGCTATTATTTTATCTTTGTAATTCAATAAATGCTCATTAACTGTGCCCATTTGTCCTACGTTCTTTTACTGTGGCTTTTGTCTAGCATTATTAAAGAACATGTGTAATGTAGCTAGAATCCTCTTGGAGGTTACTAAAATGCAACTGCTTTTTCTTTCAGAAATAGTATGGCTGTTGTGTACTAACAATTCTGTTCAGTTATGTTTTTAGAGTATAAAAATAAGAATAGCGTGTCTGTTTTTGGAGTAGAGAAGGAATGCAAGTAAGCATAATATAACCAAGTGATCTGGAATTTGGCTAGCATTCTAGGAACGAATGCCAGCACTTAAAAGCCTTGGATAGTTCTTTCTTGTTATGTTGAAAGAGAACATTGGTCAAGCAGGCTCTGCATTGGAACTATTCCTGGTAAAACATCAGGTTTTCAACATTGTTCTTTAATCCACAGTACTTAGCTAATTAGGGTAAAACTGATGATGTAAATAGTTAAAATCAAAGTGATTTTGATGTAGATAGACAAAGGAGAGACTGTGGGCTAAAATGCCCATTTGCTTCTTTTAATTAAAAATTGATGGTACATCATGGCACAGTAATGCTAGTACACAGACTAACTTCTTTTCTACAATAATGATTTATCTTTCAAGTTGCTCATTTCTCTCCTCTTATGCCGGTATAATTTTGCTCTTAGGCTGATTCCAATAGATGTTCTCTTTCCTTCTTGATCCAATAGATACTTCCTTTTCTTCTTGAGTGTAGGAGTTGCTGATAATGGCAGGGATAGTATTAGGCTTCTGCTTAATGGCTATGGAAATACAATTATAACAAAATCTTTGAATTATTCATAAGCAGTTTCTTATTTGATTATATGTGCTCTGACTAGAAGATTTAAACAGGAATAAACAGTCTATCTTAAAATAAGTGAAATTCTGTAAAAAAGTTTAATTTAATATAGAATGACTGAACGCAGGCCCTAGTGAAAGATGCAAAAAAAGTCATCCAATTGTTCATGTTTTGAGCTGTGGAACAGATAAGCTTTTTAAACAAATGAGAGTAATTCAGCAACTTGTGTGGTGAAGCAATGACTGCCTTACTGTTACTGATAGATCACTTAAAATCGTGAAACAGTATAGAAAATTCTGTGCTGAAACTAGTAGTAAGCCTCTAAAACAGTGTACTACTCTGCCTCTGATTTTCCCCAGCTGTCTCACTTATTCCCATTTCCATCTCTTTTTGCTCTGTTGTTGCTTATTCTCGCCTGCAATCAGAATTATTCTTACCCATATATTTCTGTTTATTTCCTAATTCATATTCCTCAGGTCTTCACATTTGATGATGTGTCTTTCTTCTTTTTGTCTCTTGCCCCAACACTTCTGTCCTACCAGGGCTTATATGTGCATTTTCTTTTGAAAGTAATTTACACACATTCTAAATTGTGTGTTTAGATTTCTAAAGTAGCAACACTAAACATTCTCTTTTCATTTTCCAGAGTGATGGTAGAAACTGCTCAAATTGTTCTTTTGGTTCAATGACAAAAATTATATTTATCCCTTTTGTCCATTTGAGTCCTGTGGGGAGTGGTAGGCCCTAAACCCCTTCAATACCTTTCCTGCAGGTACTTTGTAAGCTCTTTTGCATATGGATGTTTGGCAGCTGCCAGACATCTGGACAGATCAGTGTCTTTGCAGTCACAGTTTTGAAATTCCTTCCCCAGAGGGATGATAGATGTCCTGCTTCATCCCAGAGAAATGTTGTATGAATGAGATTTGAAATTAAAACCAAAGAAAATCCTGGTTGGGCTGTCAAGCATACAGATAAGCAGTTGGTGAATACACCAGCTTTAAAAAACCTTATGACTAGACAGAATATGTTTGCTAAATATCTTGGGAAACCATTGATCATATGCCTTCAAATTTGCATCATTATGCCCATGTTCATATGGTGGTTGTGCCTTATTCCAAACATATGCTGTAAGTTCTAACTCATCATACACCGTTTATATTTGAAGTCTAGCGCATCTTGTTTTGCCCTTGGGTTTCAGAAGCTGTTTTTTCACCTTAGGATCATCTAGTTGTCAGTGTGTTTATCTTTTTATGCAGAATGAGTGCTCCCAAAGAAATTATATCAATTACAAAATCTTTTTTAGCAACAGAGGAGCAGAGTTTGTTAGAATGAATCATTAGCAATAGTTAGAATGCATCCTTTTTTCCCCACCTCTTCTGGAAATCTTGCTGAATTTGAAATATCATTAATCTGGGCATGTACTCAGGTAGACTTATCTTCATTGTCAGTAATGAGGTGACTCTTCTTGTCAGTGGTAGTTACTGACAGTAAAGCTCATTCTGCCCTTTGTCTTTTTATACCCCTCACCACCATACTGTTATTTCTCTTTGGCAGTAACAGATACAGATGCTCAGGCCGCACTATTCCAAACAGCCATTTTAGCTGCAGTTACCATAGTGGACACCTCCTGGTATTAGATGTTTTCTTACACAAACACTGATCAGTTGCTAGTAGAATTTCTTCTTTCTTTGTAATTCTGTTCAGTAGAGGATTTGCAAATTTACTGTAGCCTTGAATAGAATTCTTGCTGTTTGTAACAATTTAATATAGTCTTCTTCCTTTTCAATTTCAAAAATTAAAATTTTTCCCATTTTCTGTGACAAGAATTCTCTTACGTGGTAATTAACGTAAGATATGTAAGTGAAGTCTGCTTTATCTTTTGGTCAGTTTACCATTGGGTAGCAGCATAAAATTCTTTCATTAAAGCTGATACCTGCTGCAGATACATGATCAATACATGCTGCACACATCAGAAGAATCTTACTGGAATAAAATAGTCTTTATACTCCACTTTGAGAAAGGTGTCTTTCCAAGATTTAGGTGTACATTTTAGTTTTTTGTGAGCTTATAATTCTTTATCATCGTATTTGGAATAAGAAAAGGTGCAAAGCTATAAAAGGCAAGCACAACTGAACTTATTTTGAATCAAATAAATTCTGTTCTTTGGTCTGAATTATTTTCTTTAATGGATTAATGCATGATATTGATTTAATGGGCCAGGTAAAGCACAGAAAAATTGTTCTAATTTTGAAACAAGAAATAAGTGTGTTTGACAGACTTAACAGCTGATACACTGTCAAATTAATCCCATATTTGTGTATAGGTTATGTAAATAAAATTTAGTAGTATGCTGCATAATGTAAGACATGGAACCTAAGATGCACATAATTCTGTTTGTGGAGTTACAGCTGCTTGTGATTAGCTGCCTAGGGAATTTCTGTTCAACAATCCTTTTTAATGAGTGTTTTTAACAGTTTGAGTTCCATGGTAAGAGAAGAACCAGATATAGAATGTCAAATATAACTAAAATACAAATAAATGAGGATTCATAACAAAAATTAGGTATAGATTGTGTATGAGTGTGCAAGCACATGTGTATATTAAAGCACATGTGCTTTTAAATATTTTTTTGAAAATATACAGTGATTCTGAAAAACATTTTGCAAACACAGTGTTCAGTGTTTCAAATGATAAGTAAAAAAATAGTGACTGATTTCTTACTGCTGCAGCATAGTGTCTTTAATAAAGTTACTTATTACAATAAAAAATAAAACAATTACTTTTTTCCCCTGAATTTTAAATGGGATTCACTTTTTTAATGATGTTTTTCTTTCATCATGACATTGTTGAAATTTAAATGGCTACAGAAATACAACCTCTTTAAACATTTTCTGGGTTCCTTCTAACTGAAATACTCCATTCTGTTCTTCACTGTTGTCCAATACTATATATCTTTTGGATTTGTTTATGCAAGAGGAAGAGAATGACTATAGCATTTTTATTAAGTATCTCTAGCTTACTTCTCTTGAAATAGAGGAAGTAACATTGCTTTCCTCGTGAGAGTTTTTAATACTTAGATCATTTGTTTCTATTGTCCCCCTGACTTCCGTTTTTGTGAGCTACTACTTCCAGCCTTTTTGTAAGATTAAAGTAGGTATTTCCATCCTGTGTATAACATGTCAGCATGCAGAACAGCGTCTCCTAGGAGTATAGTTTCTCAGTAATTGTAACTTCTTGTTTTGTTGATCTCGTAATGTATTATACTCTGTGTCTGAATTACACAACAGAAACTTTTAAATACCATTAGTTTTTTTCCCTTCATCTCTATAGCTTTGTTTTCTCTATGATGAATATATCCTCATCAGTGAAGAAGGCTTTATTGTTGATAATTTGTTTTCAGGAAGGATCCTTAGCTTGTTCAGAGTATGCAGGTGTGGTTCAGCCATGGTTTATGGTGCCATAAATTGTAATGTGCAATTTAACAAGCAGAAAAAAATGCATGTTTTGCAAGGTGATAAACTGCAGGAAATTCAAGACAAATAATGGAAGAATAAAAGATGTAGCTGCTTAATAAAGAGATGTCAAATCTGTTTAAGCAGTTAGTTAACTGTAATTACAGTTTGGCTTAGCAAGGGATGTTTGGAGATATTTATGTTATTTGAAGGAGAAAACAGTTTGGAGCTGAGAAATATTTTGGTTTTAATCCAAATCCAGTCATAATCAGTAAAATACATATGATAGAGACCTAAGATAAATGGTAATACTTAAAAAATTTTTTACAGAATTCTTTTAATCTGTTGAGAGTGCACTTGTTCACTCACTGTGTAACAGTCTGGGCTAAGGTGTAGTGGCAATAACGTTTAAGCATACCATTTAGAAATTTATGCTGACTTGCAGTGGTGATCCATATTTTACTTTTTTGAAAGATAATCCTATCATAAGACACTGCTGCTTCCCATGATGAGAAAGTTACAGTTGTCCTCTTAATCCTCAGTGTGATGCTGACCCTGTCTGACTGGTGTCTTGTCACCATTTGGACTCTGGACTGTTTTCATGTGGTTGAAAGACTTGTCTGTTTCTAAGCTCATTTTCAGAGTTGAAGCATAAAGCATTAAAAGGGAGAAATGGAGAGAAAGAGAGCAAAAAATCTAAATTATTTCATTTCTAATTTTGCATGTATTGTCCTTGTATGGGTCAAGAATGTCTTAAGAAGTTCTTAAGACAAGTGTAGATACTATACCTTATTATTGCTTTTGCAACCCTTATTTATCCTTCTGTTTTAAATAGTCAGGTGTAATGTGTCTTCCATGTATATTCTGTTTACATTTTTAATGCTGTAATTGTAGTTCTCTGGAATGGTGTTTCAGAAATAAATGGATTATTAATTCAAACCTTGTGGTGTGAAAGAGCAAAATTGCTAAACATAAGAACAGTAGAAAACCCGCTGTCATTCTTACAGAATTTCCATTTCAGACGCTATCTGAATCTTATTAATATTTCTCCAGTCTCTGCTTTCTGTTATGGTCCTGTCTTCTTCCTTCTCCTTACTCAACTGATACTACTATAATTTTTACTGACAACTGTTCCTGTGAGCTAGTAAGTACTCAGGAAGCATAACAGTTTTATTTCTACCAGCTCTTGTTTTCTCTTATGCAAGACCTGCTTATCATCCTTCACATTTTTTTCTGCTACCCCTCATCTTTCTAAGTTGTCTGTTTCCTCATTGAAGGGAGGACTTTTTTTATGCTTTACTCAGTTGCAGTTTGATTTCTTTTCATATGTATTTCATATCTCAGAAATACAAGGAGACCAACAATTCTTACATGGGTTAATCGATCTGTAAACTAATTAATTTTCCATGAAAGTTTAGTATTAGTGGTGGCTGGATATGGCACTTGTTGTGATAAGGGTGGTGCTCTGTTGATAGTTGGACTGGATGATCTTGAAGGTCTCTTCTAACCCTAATGATTCCATGATTCTGTGATTTGTGAGCTTTACATCAGGTTTTGGCAACATAAGTAGATCTAGATATAATATAATAATATAACCTAAATATATAGGATACCTCACAAAAGAGAAAAGACAATGTGTGAGTTCAGGAAAAATAATTTTTCCCTACAATTATAGAGTCTAGCAAATCCTATCATCAACTCTTTAACAATCTGCTGATCTACAGCAGCCAAAAAAAATATTTACAATGAAAAAATTATGTGTAATGTTTAACTTGATGACCAGAGAAGTTAAAGTCCTAAAATTCCATGCATATGATTTTGTGAAGTATTGTCATGACTGACAGCTTAAAAATACAGGTGTATCACAGTTAGAATTTTGTTAAGATAAACAGAAATTTGCTAGCAAATGGCTTAGTGGACCTGGATTTATCACAGTGTTCTCAAAAACTACCAATGTATGATAAGCACTTTGATAATGTAATACGAAACACATGCATTCTGTATTGCTGGCTCATTGAAAGCTTGGAAACATTTCAACATCTTCAAGCCAGCAAGTATGTAAAGTAGTAAGATAAAATCATTAATAATCAAGTTCTGCATAGAGATTACACAACCATTAATGAAGCAATTCTCATTAAAGCAGTTTTTCTGGGTAGGACCTGCCTCACGGGAGAGGAATGCCACTTTCTCAGAGAGTGTAAGCAATGACTAGTAACCCCGAACGTGAGCAAACTGGAGCAAGAGGTTCTGATTGATTCTCTTTGGGGAAAAAAATCACCACATTCACTAGAATCTTAGGTGTGAAGCTGTGTGAAAAAAAAAATCAGTAAAATAATAAAATTGTTGAAGCACAGGCCTTTTAGTTCAGAGTCCAGTCATAAGTTATAAGAAAATAAATAGTTTTCAGGGAGAAAAGAGAATTAAAGAAAGTGAAGTCTATTTGTTTAGCTGGAGAATGTTGATGTATTTCCTTGCTCAGTCCTTAAAATGTCAGTAACCTAAAAATCTAAGAAAGGATTTCATGATGAATTATTTTAATGAAAAAATGACCACATTTGCCATATCCATATGCCAGTCACACTGACTTGGAGGCTTAAAATGACCTTGTTTTACATGCCCCAGTAATATACCTGTTTATACTGTTACAGCTTCTGCACAGAACAGATATATAGTAATTGATTGTTGAGATACAGTGTAGTCTACTTAAAAGCATTTCTATTTTCTTCTAATATTTTGGCTAGAGTACTGTAATAGTGAATGTGAAGATTTGCTTTCAGTCTAGTTGTAAACTTGAGAAATTTTTTTCATATTTTTAAATAGTTTTATTTCTGTTCTTACAGAACTTAGTATTTTTTTATTTACAATTTAGAATTGGGTATAATATGAAATTCTGTCTTTTTGGATTACGGGGCTTTTCCCCCCTAATTTGGGAGCTTGTTCATTATTTAATCCATTTCATGCTCGTTTTTTAAAGAAAATAAAATCAGATGCTGTGACACAAAACAGTAGTCCTTGCAACAAAATGACAGTGGCTAAATCATTAGGAACCAGTCTGACCTGACATTATGATAAATATGCTGGATCTCATTTGTGACAGGTGTGGTCCTTTTATGGCTTGTATAGGCAGATTATAGGTTTAAATGAAGTAGAAAATTATACATTTTAATTTACAGTTATTGCTAGTAATTACTGTTTATGGCATTGCTGTGACTCAGAAATCCATTTATGATAGGAATTAAATAAAGGTGCTGATGCCTGAGAACATGTATGAGGTGAAGGTTAAACCATATTTTCTAATTTGTTGCTTCTTTCTTAGTTTAACATTTGACTTTTAGCATGTTTGATTTGTAGCAGCTCATCAGTTGATGTAACTTGGGACAAATTCTTAGTGTGCTATGCACAGCTGGATACTGAGCTATCCATTTGTTTTATTGTCCCTACAAAAATAGGGTGTAGGCTGTCTTTTAACTGAGGTACAGTCTCTGAAATCACAACATCTTAAACTAGCAGCTGTAGCAGACAGAGACCAAATATTTGTTTTTGCCTAAACTGTGCTGCTTTTTGGTGATCTTACCCAGCAGCTTTTTCATTTCTCTTAAGTTTAATATGTTTGTTACAATTTCACAGCACTATAGAATAGTTTGGTCTGGGAGGGACCTTAAAAACCATCTTGTTCTAACCCCCTGCAACTGAATTGTTTTACATCATTGGAAGTGGATATGGTGTTACCATCTTTTAAAGCTGTATTCTTTAAGTTAGACTGTAAGATGTTTTCATAAATGAAGTTAAGCTATGAGAGAAATATCAGTCTAGTGCTATCCTGTCACTTCTTGTGCATTATCTTTTTCTCACTTTGATCCTATTTTGGTCAGTCTGAAAGAGTATTTCTACCTTATACAGCCTTTAAAATCTTACCTCTGCTTTTGCTGTTAAATTACTTTTTGTATATACCTTAGTTTCTTAATTTCCTTTGAATGTTCTTAGATTAAGTGCTAAATTAAATATAATTATTAATGGAGATGGTTTTACTTATTTTTGGTATGTTTTTTCTTGGTTGCCTTTTGTTTGCTTTTCTTTAATGGACCATTCTATGAGCTCTGGGTTTTTTTCGAGAATACAGGCTTTTTTGCACATATACCAATAAATTTTGGAAGCAGATGATGTGATTATAAAGGCAAATGCATATTTGCATCATGGTGGGATTTTTTTTAACCCTGACGTGTGTAAATGTTTTCAATATTTCAAAATAAATTTTAATAAGTATATCTATGTGTGTATGTATCTATGTCTATGTAAGCATATATAATTCATGTGTATACATACATAGTATTATACTTTTTATGTTAAGCTGTCTCGTTATAAATCTGTAGCTTAATGTTGTGAGAAAATACTCATCATTACCAGTTTACGAATGAGTGTTTTAGGTCGCTGAAAGAATCACCAGCAAAGGTGGTGGCCAAAACAGGTTTAAAATTTAAGTGAAGGTGCAACAAAGTTCATTCTACTTACTCAATGGTTAAAGCACACAGGAAAATTTGGACTAGAACCTAAAATAATTCAGCCTAAAACTAAAACCAACCAAAAATAATCCACGTGTAGGCTTGGGATGGAAAAAGGGCAGGGACAGGAAAGGATTAGGAATAAAATTGAGTAAGGGAGACACTGCTGTAGGGTCACAAGATTTGGACTAGACCACTTGTCCCAGACTTGACCAATGATTTAAGCCTAAAGGTTTTAACACCACTTAAAGTTAACAGCAAATTTAATTGACATTTAAATAATCAATCAAAAGATTATTTATACTTTACTGTAAGCACAACAGTAATTCACATCAGGCGTAACTTCCGTACAAATCTGATTTTTTTACAAATCTGATAGAGCGACATTTGTAGTACATGTCCTTTTGCTTATTCACACTTGCATACACATGGACCTCAAGGTGTATGTACAAGGTAATCACTTGTGAAACTTTTCCCTCAAGGTCAGGGAGATACTCCCATTGGATGCTTTTGCATCTTCTCAACAAGCAAAGGGCTGAGCCTTGAGGAGTGGGGGTATCAGCCCAGAATCCACTGTCATTGTTCACTGATCCTCCACATACAGCAAACTTGCTGAGAAATGCCCCACTCAGAGGAGTTTGCTGATCACAGACGATTGCAGGCCAGGAGAGCTCAGAATCATTTATGAGGTTGCAAAAGACCTCTTAAGATCATCAAGTTCAGCCTCTGACTGGTCACCACCTTGTTTTCTAGACCACAGCACTAGACCAGTGCCATGTCCAGTTGTTTCTTTAATATCTTCAGGGATGGTGACTCCGCCACCTCCCTGGACAGTTCATTCCAATGAATTTCAGTCTAACAATCTTCCTGAGAAGAAATTCCTTCTGAAAGTAAGGGTCTGCTTAGGACCCCGGTTCATAGGATCACAAGAGAATGTCAATGACTCAAGTCATAGTGGTCTTCCATCTTGGCCACAATTCAGGTTAGTAACTTCAGTTATAAAAATATTTTCTACTTAAGTTATTATTCAGGCAAAAAAATAAGTTTTCAGAGTGGTTTGTGCTAGACAGCACAAGTTCCTGGGAGCAGACAATATTTCTAATAAGTTCAGGAGCTTAGTCCAGGTGCTGTTTGTCAAGGCTGAGGTCTGATGAGCTTTTCTGAGATCACAGTGCAGCCCAAGGGGCGGGGAGCAGGGAGAATGCACCACCACACTTACTAAATAGTTTTTCCTTACTGCATAAGGCATATTTAAAAAGATACATTTGCGAAAATGAAAATGGGAATGACATGCAACTTGCAATTACTTTTCTTGGCCCTGGGAGAAAATCTTTATCTTCACTTTAACAATAGTCACTGTCAGAAGAGGAAAGAGCAATAATATTGGAAAGGAAAAATTAATTTTCAATTGGCATAAGAATCTGCTTTTTTTCCAACTTGTTGAGGGCTTTTTTTTAATAATACTGTATTGATGTTGGGAAAGAAATAATGGCTTCTACTGTCTTTTAAATATTTTAAGTTATTAAGCTGGTACAAGAATGACTTGGTATTGTGTAATTTAACTGTGTATGAGGAGAATAACCTCCTCTAAGAGATGATGGGATGTCTGTTAATTACTTCTTCTTGAAGTGAGGTACATGATTTTTAAATCAAGGGAAAACTTGATGCAGGCACAGCTATAAAAAGTGATTATTTTCTAAATTAATAAGGAATTGTATACCTGTAAGACTACTGGGTTAACCTCTAAGAAGCATGAAAAGCAGAAATCTTAAACACTAAGCAAAATGTGTTTCCTACCCTCCATGCACACCCTCTCCCAATCCCTGAAAGTAATATTCCTGTCAGACAAATACAGCCATGCAGTCCCAGAATGATTAGATAAATAATTGGATACAAAAATATAAGTAAATACAATGAATTTCCATTGACTCCCTGTCCTGGGTTTCAAACCACTACACTCCCTTTTTTCCTTGTCTGCATGAACCAAGTAGATGGTGATTTTATAGGCTAATGGTCAGGTCTAAATGGCTTTGAGCAATGTTTTATTTATAAAGCACTTGATTGCCTTTAAGGTGAGTTAAAGTGCAAATTGTGGTCAGGATTAAGAGTGATTTTTTCATAGCTGGTAAAAGAGCATCAGTAGCCAGGTCTGGGTGCATGAATAAAGTATAGACTGGTAAGAGGAGTTTTGCTGCTGTACCTCAGACTGTCCCCCATATGTGATGAGTCTGAATCTGTTCTTGGAATCTGAAGAAGTTATGTTTGTGGTTCTCGAGTCAAAAACAAATTGGATAGCATCATGACGACAATATCCAGACATGAAGTATTTGGTCTTGATTTTGAAGAGATGTATCAATGTATGAATGGATAGGCAGCTTCCTCTTAATACTGAGGAACATTTTTGGAGTATGCTCTACATGATTAACTGGATCTACTCAGAAAGAGTTATTTTGTAAACATTGAAAGCTGTAGAGGTGTATGTAAAATCAAGTGATTTTGGTATGTATGATGCACTTTTTATGTTACACATGAGGTTTACTTTCTACAGCCATAGATTTTTTCCTAAATTAATCTCTTCCTTTTTGCTGTATTTGAATGTTTTTGGAGTAACAACAGAACCAAAAAGGGAGCATGAAACAATTTTATCATTTAACTAATCCTCTCCAGCAATATTAGTACAAGTTACTGATATGTTAATCACATCAATAGTGATCTGTAGATCACTGTTGCTCTTCAGACATTAATTGGGCTAAGGCTTCGTGGCAGTTAATATTAGAAATAATTCATGTTAATTTAAATCCTCAATCGTATTTAATTATAGATTTTTTTGAGGAAAGAAAAACAGCTGCAGCTTTTCCTCATCTCTATTAGTCTGTCATTTAAAATACGCAGCAGAAGTTTTCTGCACTGGGCAATTATCAAAAGTTAGAGATGCATAGCTTTTCTCAATACTGCCTCAAAGATAAGAGAAGATGGCCAACAAATAATGAGAGACTGTATGATTACACGTTGTTAGAAGATATATTAGCTCCTGTCTTTCTGGTTCTGTCACTGTTTTACAGACAGTAAGAACATCAAGATTCCAAAAAATCAGTTGGTACACAGCAAAATAGAAAGAACTGTTTGTGGGTTGGTTGTTTTGGGGCTATTTTAGTCATTCATACAGGCTTTTATTTTTCATTAGGAGGTCTTTAAGATAATTTCAGATCATTGAACACTACATTCCTGGACTTTCCAAACATTGACTACTGTGTAATTAACAATCACAATATAACCTATTTGGTTTTTAAGTTAACAGCACTGAAATTTCTATAAGTAATAATTTCCTGGCATAGAGTTCATTGTGTTATTTAATTCTGAAAGTGAAAAGAAGATACAAGATGTTTAATACTGTTTAAACTCTCTTGTAATATGAAAATGTAATAGATTTGTTTCACTGTGTTGAAATATGTTCATTGTATAAAGAATATTTTTTTAAAAAGAGCTCTAGAGGAGTGTCAAACTCTTAAGCAATGGAATTTGCCATTTAAAATTTCTAAAATTGTAGCAGTCTTCTCTATGCAAATAGAGAAATTAAGTCTACACGAAGTCTTTGTTTTGTTTTAATCAGTTGCTAATATGGAGTTTTTCATGTTCTCTGAAATAATTAGTTTTATCAGTGAGAGATAATCACTTGATCTGTCACATTTTATAGACTGTGTAAGACTCTGTGTAGATTGTACGTCTCCACTTGCATCTAGAAGGGTGATGAAATTTTAAAAGTCCTAAATGGCATATACTGTTGATGAAGAGTTTGAGACTCTGCTAGGACTGTTTTTAAAATAAAACTGGTTTTATAAGGCTCTCTCTACTGGGAGAAAGGTGAGGTCAAAAATATCATTGTATGTCTGTGCTTCTTTCTATGATGTACTGACCACAAAATCAGCTTCATTCCTTTGTTGAAAAGGGACAAATTATGCTGTGCCTTTCTAACTCTTCAAAAAATTTTCTCTTATAGGAAAAATATAAACAACGAATGTATAGACAAGCTGGTAGTTAAACAATAATTACTGCTGTAAAGCTGTTAAGATTAGTGCAGATTTCTTGCATGTCTTAAAGTAGTTGCTGTAATGAAGAGTAATTATGGTAGAAAAATCGAAATTGGAACTGCAGTGATTGAAAAGTTGCATGGAGTTGTACGGCAGATCCATGGAGATGCTGGCAATTTAGGTTGTTTCAGTTTGCTATTACTTCCGATAATTACCTCAGCACACTTGAAAAGGCATCATTAAATATGACAAAAAGAAAAATCTATCATCATTACATTTAAGATTACATTCTCTAAAGCTGAAAGCTACATCAGTTTTTAGGAAATGGAAAATTTTATGTCTGATTTTAATGTCTGTGTCTAGTGGTCCCTTTTTAACCTGTGCTTAACTTTCAGGAAAAGGAGCCTGAAAGAATACATAGAGATTTTGAAACAAGAAGTGTGAAACAAATCTTTCTCCTGCTCAGGCCCCCAACTGTGCAATGTGATGTAAGTTATTTAACCATTTTGTCTCTTTTTTTCCTTTGTAGACAACAAAACATACTACTTTCTGTATGTTTAATAATGCCTTGTTTTGTTTAGATTCTTTAACAATCATGGTGAAAATTCTGATTTAATTTTAAAATTGAAGTTAATGTAGTAGATATAAAAGATGATAAAAGACATCAAAGATGTTTTGAAAAAGAATATAAACTGAAACATTACTACATTACTTTTTCAGCTAAAACTGTTAATTAGACTTATAATTCTTTCACAAATTATTCCAGCTGACCTAACCCTGAGGTATGTGACTGCTTATGGTTACTTCCTTTGTATTGTTAGTTTCTGCTTTTACAATATTTTGAGCATTTAGAAAGTAAATGTTCTTGTTGGCTGATATTCTGTGATCTTCTTCTGTGGTTTAAATAATTTAATTCTTTCGGAGTTGTCAAATTAATATTTCAGTGTTTAAGTCCTAGTGGTCTGAAAGGATTTAATCACTAGTGGATCCAGCAAAAGAAGTGATCTCATAAGAAAGAAATCAACACATTCTCATATATAAGTTACAGAGAATATGGGGAGATATCAGAGTTCTTAGAAGAAAAGAAACATTTATTCTGTGTATGAATCAGAAAAGTCTGACAAGTTTCAGTTCAGTATCCATGTTAACACAGTATTAGCACAGAATTTGTCTCACAAATACAATCTTTCAACTGATCTGTGTTAAAATATGATTAACATGCATCCATACTAACTTAAGGAAATAGGTAATAGAATTTTTAGAGGAATTTCTTGGCTACCTAGATTGGTAGAACCCCCTGTGCAAAAAAAGAGGAAAAAAATGAGTTGTTTAGGAACAAGAAGTGGGGATTTGGAATCCTGAGTAGCCTGTATTTGAAGGAAGTATTCGTAGATCTAATGATTGTCAGTTAACTGACAAGATGTGTTATCTCCATATGTGCTCGGAAAGCCATTCCCTGAGGTCTTCACTATAATAAAATATCAGTTGTGATCAATATGTTTTTTAGAGCTTAGGTTTTAGTGTAACTTTGGTTGGTTTCCATACATTAGTATTACTACAAATATATTTTAACATTATTTCTATCATAATTCTTATATGACTCTTGTAGGAACATAAGGACTCAGGGTTCCTCTAGAGTGTGTGTAAGCATGAACTACCATGTGAGAATCTTGCTTTTAGTCATGAACTAACCTTGAGTGTGCTTGTGTTCTTTTTGATCAGTGTCTTTTCCTATTTCTTATTCCTTCTTCTGTTGCAGAAAGTCCTATATCCTTTTCACTTTGCTTTTATCCTGCCCAGTATTCCTCCAAAAGGAAGGAAATTGAAATCTTTGTTGTTTGTTCACTAGCAATTCTTTTAAAAGACTTTTAAGTTTAGAGTTGTCACATCAGTCATTATTCTTTTTTAAGCATTTGTAGTTTTTTCTTTCTGTATTTTGCAGCTGAAAAGGTACTTACATAAATTAAGATAGTTGTGAAAATTTACTTCCTTTCCTGACTACAGTCCTTTTCTTTTCTGTTATACAGACATAAAATACATGATGTCAGCAAAACTGTGTTTGCAACTGTCACCTATTTCAAACTTTCTAAGAATTAACTCTGGGGGTTTGCCGTAAGTACTTTGTCTAGTACCATTAGCTTTCTTTCTAAATGTGGTTGCATTTCTTATAAAAGTCTAACTCCTAGATGAAACTCCTTCATCATTAGGGTTTAAAACGCCTAATTAATGGTTTGGTTGTATATTAGCATTATTTTTTAAATGTGCAAAGTATTTTAAAACAGTGGTTTCACAGAGCATTGATAGTGCAAGCTGCTCATAGTCTTTACAGACTGAAAACTCTTTTTAAAAATAACTTAAACCGTCTGTCATTTTCCAAAAGCCCTGTAGTTTCTTGTCAATGTTTTTTTCAACCTTTTGTGTGGTTCAGTCACCTGTGTAACAGCTTTCTCAGAACTTAAATGAGCAAATAATTACTAACAGTTTCATATAAGCATTGCTTTATTCAAAATAACTTTTCACAAGTTTACTCAAAAACATGAACTATGAGGAGACTAAAGTACAAATAGTATTCAACAAATGCTCTTACTTTGAGTAACTGTGGTTATGCTACCATGCCTACTACATTTTGCTGATCACTGTACTATCTTAGCATCTAGGAAAATTGATACTATCTCTCTTATTACATTCTTTCAATATCCCGGTTCTGGTTTACTTTATTTTTTTATTTAATTATTTATTTATTTAGCATGTAGTCTGTAGGAAAATAAGTCAAATTATACATTCTGGTTTTTTTCTGAAAGCAATGGAATTCATAGTTCTTCCAACTTCCCAGGGCTATATTGACAAATGTGGGCCAGTCAGATGAACTCTTCATCATTGTTTGTTGGGAGCTTAAAAACAAAACTAAGTAAGCAAAGCCAAAAAGACCCCCCAAACTCCACAATAATTTTCTTCACATTTTAAGCCACTGTTCCTCAAAATGGAAGGTCAGTGTCATGGGAAATTGTCTTCATAGTTGTGCTAGCCTGATCTTTTTTGTCATGTGAGCTTGTGCACTTGAGGTATTTGAAAAAGAAAATTGAAAGCTGATGTATAACCATATTCAATAGGAAAACAATTATATGAGCGGAGTGATGTATTCTTGGTGACCTGTGTTGCTTAGAAACAAACTGCTGTCTTGTCAATTGATTAAATCCTTGTTAAATTGTTTTTTACTGGAAAGTCCATTTCAAGGCCTGACTCAGGCTCAGACATTCCTCCCTTAACTGTGAGGTCAAGCTACTATCTGCTTCTTTTCTTTCTTCAGTCTCGCTTCATCTCAGCTGAAAGCACCCAGACACCTCCAAGGAGCATTTCTTACATAAAATTCCAGTTATTAGTACTGAATTTACCTGGTGCAAGTTGAGTTAGAGCACACATGATGACACAGTGCATTTCTGCTACATTAGCCACTGCACACAAGAAAAGATTTTCAGCAGTATTTTGTTTTCATATTAAATTAGTTAATATGTGTCTGGGTAAATAATCTGCCACTGGAAACTTACCCTGTCAGTATTGTTTGAAGCATTTTAAACCAATGAAGTAGTTTTATATAGGGTCTATTCTATGTGTTGTAGTACTGTATGCTTTTGGTGAAGTGTAAGAAATGACCTGGCCAGATTTACTGTTTCAGTTGGGGTTTTTTCTCCTATTAGTTACTGAAGACTATTTATAGAATCACAGCTTCCTTATTCAGCTACAGATCTGATAGGTTTATTTTCTCTTGTTTCACACTTTATTTAATTATTGTAGAATCCTTCTTTTGAACTGAAAAAGTTAGCTGTCTTCCATATGTGGTACTTTTTTGCTGTCTCTCATGTTGTATTTCCCACTTGATAGGAATTTATATAAACATGCAGTAATTCCTTTTCATTCCATGGCTTTTCACTGTGACTTTTGCTCCATGTACTCACTAATTCAAGAACTGAGTTTTGGTTCAACCTACTTAGGGAATGTCCTTGAAGTAAGTAACTCTAACAAGCTTAATAGAAGTAAGAGTATATAGAAGATCTTCACAGCTTTTTTTTTTCCCTACAATGACTTATAGAAAATACCATTAAATAATATATTTTCAGGTGGGATATACCTTAAACCTGGACATCATATGTGTTTCTGGATACTGTGGTAACTGCTGTTGTGTTGTCAGGGAAACAGCCTTGTGCTCAGTAGGCAAAACCAATGAGGATTAAGCAAAGCTATAATATAGCTAAGTCCCTGTGACCTTATCAGGATCAAGATCTGTCAGTTCTTCACTTTGCAAGTGTCCCTTAGGAGTGAGGGAGATATGCACAAGTAAAAGCATACCTGAAGTATGCCTGATATGAGACTTGGAGTATTCTAAGAAGTGAATGCATATCTCAGTTAGATGGATTAAAAGACTCTGTTTATGTAAGTAAAATCTTTATAAACGAAATGATAGAAAAGTTTTTGTGTGAGCTATGAATGTAGAGATAACTAAATTATTATGAACTCTGGAGTCTCTTTCATCTTTGTTGAAAATTCACACAAAAATATACCAATATAAAAGTACATTAAAGTTGCAGGGATAAGAAACAAAGTTTATAGCACTCTGGGGTAAGAAGTAGTTGTCAACAGTTTTCAGCACAGTGTTATTCCTCAGTAGTAAATATTGATGCATGTGTCACTAGAGTAAACCTCCAGTATACATGTATTGTTCCATTCCAGTTTTTGTATTAAAAGAAGATAAACTTTTTCTGCTTGCATTAAATTATTTTGCTCTTTCTAACGCAAAATAGAATATTACCCGTTAGTTGAATTATCATAAAAAATAAGAATGAAGGAGCAACTACATTTGACATGCTTTGGCAGAGTCTCTGGAGTTTATTGTTCTTTTCTTTCTTGTATTGTTGTGTAACATTGAACGTGATTTAATGTCTTTCTTAATTTAAGTTTTAATTATTAATCTGCATGTATCAACCATTATATTTTAAGTATCTCTTGCATTACATGTCCATTACAAAACAAAAATTAAAATCAGTGTTAGTTTATCTACAGATAATGCCATATTAACCTTTTTCAATACTGATACTTGTCCCATGTCTTGTGCTGAGAAGGGAGCATCTGAGGCAAAGTGTGAAATGAGACGTCTGATGATGATAATGGCTTGACTTCTAACATTACCTTGTGATATATTTTCTTTCTTAGTGCTTTGTTTTTTTCCTTTAGGT
Source organism: Drymodes brunneopygia (assembly GCA_013400955.1). Lineage (NCBI taxonomy): Eukaryota > Metazoa > Chordata > Aves > Passeriformes > Petroicidae > Drymodes > Drymodes brunneopygia. Next base: position 212,510 of record VZTZ01013588.1, on the reverse strand, counting down.
TAATCTAATCCTCTGGCCAAAGCCAGCAGATTTTGTTAATTTTGATTATTCTTTCTGGCCATCCCAATCCTTTCTATCAGTGCTCCTGCCTTTCATTCTTTTTTATATATTATTTAATATATTAAAAAAAAAAGGTGTCTTTCACAGAAGATTGTCTTTACCATTTCATCGAAGTTACAGAGAATTTGTGTGTATAAGATACCTCTTATGAAAGTGAGTTCAGGCTTTTTGCAGCATGTTTAAAGCCATTATAGAAAACTTGAAACTGACCTGATTTCATTGCTTCATTTCTGAGAGTAGCCACTTCCCTTATAAGATATTTCTATCAGAACGTCAGGGGAATAAATGAAGCAAGAGGACAGTGAAGACTTGGTCACTTCTGTGAGTTCAATATGATGTCAGCCTTCTTAACTGTGTAAAATGCACAATAGAAAAGTTAGAGATGAGAGCTTATTTAATACTTTGAATATTTAATGCTTACATATTTAAGACCAGAACATCAAAGTTTTTAGAATACATGCAGCAGTTGACTGAAAAGACTGCAACTTAAGTTCTGGGAGAAAAATGCACTGCGCTAAAAAAAAGAACATTAATTTCAAAGTTAAAGGATTAGGAAACATACCTTTCTCATTCTTATTTCTTCTTTTATTATTAATTTTTTAGTTTTAGTTTTCAGGTCAGGTACAGAGATGAATACTTTTCTTAATGTATTATCTACATCTCAGACTTTTTCTCCTTCTTGAATTTTTCCTAATTTTGTACAGATAAATCTGTCCTTATTTTCTCCTGGTCCACCCTTTGTTAGAGCTCACTAAAATGAATGACCTTGACCAGTAATGACTAATTTAGAAAACAATAAGTAGAATCCAGATTTTTTTTTTTCTTTTCTTTAAACCACCTAACTGGTTTAACAGTGTTCCAGTAAATTACCTCAAGTTATCTACTACCCTGCTGCTTTCTGGGATAATCTGCAATCCTGAACAATAGTGATAGCAGCAGCAGCCTCTCCAGTTGTTTTGTTTGTGGACAAAGAGGTAGATCAGCCTTTCCCAGCTCATGGAGTGCATTAAGTGAATCCAGGACATGTCATCCTCACTGTGCATGTGCTGTGCAACTGATCCATGAGTGCATAACAGGTCTAAGATATTTCTGAAGCTGTCGATTTACAGCAGGCCATCTGTGCATGGCCCAAAGCCACGTGTCCAGCTGTTCCAGCTTGTTTGGTAGATATCTGTTCTTCCATGTGAAATGCTGGCAAATACAGTTTTCTCATTCCATTTTAAATTACTGGTGTAACTTTGGTCCGTCTGTTCTAAATACAATGTACCATGGGCATCTACTTTTTTTGATCAAATTCAGACATGAAAATTCAGACACGAATTCAGAAGTAGTCATTGGAAAAATATTAATGTGAAGTCAGTTTAATTATGTAATATCAATATGGAGGAAACAAGAACTAGATTTCCAGTACTCTACTCATGTCTGATTTTTCTTCCTCTTTCATCTTACATGGCTATTGACAGTGCTGTAAAATACAAAAACAGTATACAAAATAAAAATGTTCACGTTTGTCATATATCGACAACAAAAACCCAGAAGAAAAATGAGGTTATGGAAGACCTGAGGTGTTTAGGTTTATGTTGTCAAAAGACTGAAGAGAGGAACTGTAGTTTTAATTGAAATAAAGAAAAGCATAATGTCCAAGCTCTAATTTAGTCCAGTGATGATCTTGAATCAAATTCTTGTGAATTATATCCCCACAGATTATGGAACATTAATTCCAGTACTGTTATAAGATTATGTGTTTATCAGAATAGTCTAGTCTGTATTGATTTTTTCTGCACTGCATTGTAGTATTTTTAATTTCGCGCACTGTGCGTAACACAAATATTTAAATCTGTATGTTGGATGCTTTTTTTTTTTCCTTTGCTTTTTTTTCCCATTTTGTTTTTTTTTGTAATTTACCTTTAGACTTCTGATTTACATCTTTAAGAGTTAAATTTCTCGTGAGGGTAACTTTGTAGCCATAAATAAATTTCTTGATAGGTTTAGATGAGTGAAACACTCAGCCTTGGAGCAGACTTGTTCAGGTTATGAAATACAGATGCTATGGTGGGTATATTAATTAACTGATGTGTGGTTTCCTAAAAAAAAGGATATATAGCAATATGCTGTTGCCCATCAGTTTTATATCAAAGACAGTCAGCCACAGCAGCTATCTGTGAACAACTGAATCTATTTGTAGTAGCTATCTTTGTGTCACTGCAATAATAAGTAGCAATAGATAGATAATCCTAACAGAAATCAAAGACACTAACAACTAACTAGGGGTATCTCATGCTTTTGCAAATTGCTTCCCCTACTTTTTTTCTATGGAAAATGATGCAAAATGTTTATATCAACATATTTGTATTTCTCTACACACTTGACTGCGTGTTTTATCATTTGCTCCATTAGTATTTATTTTACATGTATTTTGTATACAAAAATAAACAAATAAAAAAATATCCAGAGGTAGACTTAAAGATCTATGGTTATTCTTTAAAACCAGCTCACTGTGGGTGTGTTTTTTGTGTGAGTATGTGTAGTTTACATATTGATTTTCAATTTACAACCCAGTTAAAACTTAGGAGAATCAACCCAAAACTTCAATTTTAAGATTGTTATCACTGTCTTTGACTTCATATCCTCCTTAAAGTCAAACTGTTTGACAGCAGCAGTAGTTAATCATGTTGCCTTGAGGCTTACTGTGATCCAACAAGCAGCATGCAAGCTGGACAGTGCTTAAGGGTGCTCCCTTATGGTTCACTTCATCTTTCAGGAGACAGCAAATGACCTCAAGTAGGGAGTAGTAGCTAAATGCCTCCTCCCATGCCTGTCCACATCCTAGGTCAGAGAGCAAGGAGGCTGCTGCAGATGTACAGAACAGTGAAGTTGTAGCTCTGCTCTGAGGGAAAGTGAAGTGTGGCACTCAGAGCTGTCTTCTGTCTGTAAATAGGGAAGGTGTTTCATTTCCAAATCAAAGTAGTTTAGCCTAATTACCTTTGAAAGCTGGTAATACTTGCCAGAAATGCATGACATGCTAACTTATAATTTCATTTTCAAACAGTTTAAAAAGGGGATGTTTGGGGATGGCTCAATGCCTGTTGGGATTTTTGATCTCTTGGTAAGTGTTGTGCACCTTTGCAGATCATTTATTATAGCAATATTAACCATGCAAATTTTCCACTATTACTTTTATTTGAAGCTCTGGTGTTTCAGTTTAATATTTCAGAAATTATAGAATCAAGTCCAGGAAATTATTAAGAGAAAAACTGAGAAAAATTCACCTGCTTTGCTAACATTCTTTGCTGCCCCCATTTCAAATCTGCAATTAGTTAAAACTCAGGTAAATACTGGTGATGCTTCCTCTGAGCCATGTTGCATTTTTCAGAAGTAATAATATTCAGCCTGCTCCAGCCTGAGAAAAAAATACAGAGGATCATTTGGATTACCAGTTCTGTTTTTTAAGGGTATTAACAGGCCCACATCCAAGAAGGTGATTATTTCAATGCTTGTTGCTTAGGATTTATATTGAGGCACATGGTTGCTCACATAAGATTCTGCTTCCTTAGGAAAAGGTATTTAAGTCCTTTAAGGCACAAAAACACAGAAATAGCTGCACTGGATCAAAGCTGTTCTTTTTTCCTATATTAAGCCTGTGGTTGGAGTTCATAAGCCATTCCACAGAGAAAAATGCAAGAATATTGCATTTATGGAATAATCATCTCAATGAAGAAAATTTCATGTTGGGTTCTTGCTTCTTATTAGACTTGATTTACATGCAAAGACTCTGATCAGCTGAGTGCAATGAAGAAAATGAAGAAATGGTGAAAGTGACTTCTTAGGTTCTTTTGAGTAAAGGAGAACAGTGGTGACCAGTAGAAGGAAAAAAATACAGAGGGGCCCACAAATTGACAGTGACACAGGTAGCTGACAGTGTCTTCTGAATAGTCAGTATTTGACAGATATTGCCTGAGCAAGTACAACAGAGAAATTGGATAAAATTTTAGGGAGAGGATATGATTCTGCCTGTCGAGAATATAGTGAGAACCTTGGATATATTGTAAGAGGAAGCAAGAGAGTTTTGGGATACTGACTGATGTTAATTACATGTCCTGATACATAGGTTAGGTAACAGTCATAATAGTTCTGATATGAGGTATCTGAAAAGCTCCATGTTGAGCCTCTAATAGTAAACAAGACAAGCACTGCAATGCTGACTTTTAGCATTTCTTTTTGCTCTTTGGAATTTACAGTTTCTGAGTCATAGTAGCCCAGTATATTTTCACTGCATCATTTGTTGTTTTATAAGCCCACATTGTATCTCCTTTCTAAGTTAGAGTACAGGACTTTTTCTCTTTTGTATGGTATTTTTTTCATACCTTTCCTTGTATTTTTAGCATTATATTAAAATTCCTATCTGAATTATTTCTGTTATTTTTGTATTCTTCCTGGGTTTTTTTTTCTTTTTTGATAGAGTATTTTTTAAACTGAAATCAGTAATGCTAATATAGACATGTCTTTGATTTCTGTATAAATACTGATATACTTCATATGAATACTGATATAACTATCCTCCATTTTAATTCTTAGAGCATTTGTGTTAAAGAGGGGAATTTTTTGTTGGTAGGTTTCTTTCTTAGGACATGCATTTGATTTCATCTTCATTATAGGTACAAGTAGCTGGGTGTTTTTCTTTCAATGTCCACTGACTTTGTAGATATCAAGGAAATCGTATTTGCTAATGTGTTTTTCAAAGTGGAAATGAAATCTGTGCTTGTTCCCTTGGTTATAGAGCAGAGCTCAGATAAAAAGCACAGTCATCTTGCATGTCTTATACACTGGTGCTTGTGAAGGTTGGACTAGAGGTTCTTGCTGTTTTACCTCAGGAGTCATTTGTTTCTCCCAGCAGACTCCTCTTTATTTGAGATAATAGAACTTCTGAGTTGAGGTTACAAACACCCTATTTAATGAAACAATGTGGTGTTTGGACAACCAGAATCACAGTTAGGCAAGCAGATACTTTTCATCCAGACAGCCCCTTAGTCAGGTGTCTGATATGTTCTTAAGTGTTCAGGATTGTGGCTTTCAAGCCTACTGAATTCCTTAGCCTACAATATTAGGTGTAGTTTATAGGTCCTATACTGTCCAGCAGGGCACATTCATTATACAGAGGGTAAATGTCATCCTAGAACTTCATCCTAGAATTTTCAACTTATGTAACTTCTGAATCTTCTAAAAATATAATATGCAAGCTTCAGCAGAGCCCGGCAGAAAAAAACCAATTACATGCATATTTTGCACTGTATTAGACACAAGTGATACTTGCCCTACTTCTGCTAGTCGAGCATGCTTTTCCCTTTAAAACTCCTTTCAAATATCAGACTTCAATTTTGGCTAAGGCAGAAACTTAGACTGGTTATAACAGGTATTAGGTCTGCAGGAATGACAGGTATTAGATACATAAGTTCCTGTTTTACTGACTATGTGAGCCACACATAAACTTTTAATATAATCTGGCATATGTACATGACTCTGCTGCATCACATTTTCTTAAAAAGGTCTGTTTAAATTTCCCATCTATTCACTGGCACTTTGACAATTCCAGAAACAGGTCTGGCAGGATTTTTTAAAATAAATATTCTAAGCTATTTTATAATGCTGCAAGTTTATTTTTTTCATAGTAGTATTCAACTCAGCTTTCCCATGCGGCAATATTAATGTCTTTGATTACTTCGTTTCAGGTAAAAATTCCCTCTAAATTTCTTTTCCTTGGCATGTCTGCAGTAGATGTCTCCTATACACTACCTTAATGGAAGGAATTGGGTAGGATGCTAATGGCCTGCAAATATTTGCCATTCCATGGTCAAAAACATAAACAGAACTGTGTTTCAAATTCTGCAATTCTTTGATTGAATAGCTCAGTTGGGAGGGACCTACAATGATCATCTGGCCCACCTTGTTATCACAGTATCATAGAATAGTTTGGTTTGGAAGGGACCTTAAATATCACCTTGTTCCAACCCCCCCCATCATGGGCAGGGACACTTTTCACTACTCCAGATTTCTCAAAGCCTCTTCCCACATGACCTTGAACAGCTTCAGGGACAGGGCATGCACAGCTTCTCTGGGCAACCTGTTCCAATTCCTGACGAGCCTTCCAGTAAAGAATTTTTCCCTAATGTGCAACATAAACTTATACTCTTTTGGTTTAATGACACTCCCCCTTGTCCTATCACTATATGCCCATGTAAAAAGTCCCTCTCCATCTTCCCACCTTTTATGTACTGGAAGCCTGCTCTAAGGTCTCCCCAGAGCCTTCTCTTCTCCTGGCTGAATATCCTCAACTCTCTCAGCTTGACTCCAACAGGTCTATGTCCTTACGTTGGGGGCCCCAGAGCTGGATGCACCACTCTGGTGGAGTCTCACCAGACCAGAGTGGAGGAGGAGAGCCCCTTTCCTTGATCTTCTGGCCACATCATTCTTTGGATACAGCCCACAACATGGCTGACTTTCTGGGCTTGCAAGCACATGTCACTGGGTTACATTGAGCTCCTCATCCACTTGCGGCCCCAAGTCCTTCTCCCTAGGTCTGCTCTCAATCCATTCTCCTCCCAGCCTGTACTTGTGCTTGGGATAGCCATGACCCCAGTGCAGGACCTTGCACTTGGCCTTGTTGAACTTCACAAGGTTCACACAGACCCACCTCTCATGTACAAGTGTCATCCCTCTGGATATATCTACCTTCCCTCCAGAGTGTCAACTGCACATCACAGCTCAGTGTAATCAGTGAACTTGTTGAGGGTGCCCTCGATCCCCCTATCCCTATCAGCAACAAAGATGTTGAATAGTGCTGGTCCCAGCACTGACCAGTGAGGGACAGCATGTGTCACTGGTCTCCACTTGGTCATCAAACCATTGATTACAACTCATTGAGTTCAACCATCCAGCCCATGAAGATACTCAATACTGATTTCTGTTCTTAAGACTCTCCAATGGTTCCTGTGCCATCAAGACATCTGTTCCCCAGGATTCTGGGATTTTCCTAAGCATAAATCATCTACTGATCACACTGATTTGCTTTGCCTTTGTAATTACAGTCTTTACTGATAATTTTAAGTTTGCATAGGGTGTAATATAACCAGCTTGTACAGAATATTATTTAAATACACAGTGAATTTTACTTTTTCTGAAGAAATAGAGTTCGTAAGACTTCAGGTTTGTGGTCTTGTTTGTTGAATGAATCTATGGATCTTGACAGGATATGATTAAAACTTCTACTATTAATGGAAGGATGAATATACCAGGATCACTGAGTGTAAAATTTGTATGTAAGTTCTGCTCCTTCTATGTATTGACCTTCATTCCTTTTTTTCTAACTGGGAGTATTATTAGAAGATAGTCTAAATTTATAAGTCTGAATTTTCATCTGTTTAAAATCATCAGAAATCACTTAGAAACAATGCAGCCAATTGCCTGTTGCATTTAAAAAAAAGAAGAAAAAACCTTACAAAAAGTATAGGGTTTTTTGGAAGATATTTAAACATAAAACAGTCAGCTTTCTCTGTTATGAAAAACCTCTATGTAGTAGAATAATAACTTCTTGCAAATTTATTATTAGTTGTTTATTATTGTGACTTCTTGATAGCTTCTTTAAAGAATAATTCTGTATTCTTTGTCGAAGTATATTTATCAGATTTTTTCCATTCTTTTCCATGATTAAGGAATGCTTGTATTTTCTTGTGTTCTTTATCTTCCTTATCTCTCCTAAATTCCTTGTGTTCCATTCTGTAGATTATTTCACATGTATAAGTGACTTGTTAAATTGTCCGTCTCAGAAATCTAGGGATGGGTGATACAATTCAAATGTTGTTATTGATGTCAAAACAATTGGCAATTGCTAATTGAATTGATTCTAATAGTTCAGCAAGTAGCACAGGGTTAGAGTCATGGATTCATAGACACATTTTCACTGCAAACAACCTCTAAGTCCATTAAGTTGTCTGAAACAGTAACAAAAAAAGCAGTAGCTGTGTGAGAATGAGAGAACTAAATCTCAGGATACCATTGATTCAGCGTTTCTTCTTTTTGTATGATTTCTTATTTTTCTGAGATACTGCAGAAATTCTTTTAATAAACCGTCTGTTTAGTTGGCATTTAATATTCACTTATCTTGTGTTGCTCTGGCTGTTCTGTTCTGCAGCTTTTCCCACGGTGAACTGAACTAATTTGCAATGTTGTCAGACTGCAAATGAGTCTGAGAACTAGCACTTATCTTACATTTAGGGCTAAAGGAGGGGAACCGAGGTATGTACACCTGCTTTGGAAAACGTTGTAATTAAGATGAGTTGCACATCAGCACTAATAATTTAGTGACTTTGGAGGTGTGTCACTTCAAAACTAGTGAGTCCTTTTCTTTTAGTTTTGGCAATTTGCAATAGTTCATTTTGTTATTCTGTTCCAGCTCTTCTACTGTTACATGTATTTGAAACAGATTTTCCAATATATCCTCTGAAAGGAAAGCTCCTTCTTGTTTGGTTTTTTTTCTGACAGCCTCTCATAGTGCCACTGAAAAGCCTTCATGACACTCACAAGCCAATACTTTTTAACAGGATCACTCATTTGATTAATATTTTTCTTAAAATTAAACCCTCGATTGGTGGATATATAATTTTTTTTGGTTTTGACATGAAGTAAAGAATATGATGGACACAGTGCAGATTAGTTCCTTAATAATATAAATTTGGATCATGTCCTGTACTTTGCTGAAGCTTAACTCAGGAGCTTTTTCTCCTCATGTGGGTTTCCTGACTATAGTCACTGAGATAATCCATTATAATACTGTAAACTTCTACCTCAGCAATGCACTCCTGTGTAATTTACCTGGTTTACATTATTGTTTGCTTCTTGCTCTTAAGTTTCCTGGTCTCCCACGGTATGTCACAAGCACTGTCGCCATCCTAGTCCCCCGTCAGCATTACAGTCTTAAAAATCCTGTGCTTTCCTACTTAGGTGAGAAATCCCAATCCATACTGATCCTATTTTCCTTATTAATCCAGTGAACTCGTTTATCTGATTTGATTCAGTCATTTTAGTGTTTAACACTACTCCTCTGTTGCAGCAACTTTTCCTATGTTTTGTGTACTGACCATAATAAGCTTTTAATTTATTATTTTTTTCACCATATTTTTGTATGTTTCCAATGTTAAATGAAGTCATTTAAACATTGCCATTTTGCTTCCCCCATTTTATTTCTTACATTGTGCTTTGTATATGTTTTCATACCTTTGGTAGTATTTTTTGAGTTACCATGTCATATTTAAGTGCAACTCTATTCCTAATCAACCAGTAAACTGAATCCTCCTATATCTGCAAAACAATACAAGTAAGTAATTTCTTTTACTCTTAACTTCTTTACTTGCCCTTCATTTCCACCAGTACAATATAAACTTTATGATATTACTGTCTTAAAATTGAGTTTATCTAAAAATAGATATACCCCATACTTGATCACTATGAGATTAAAAAAAGGGAAATACAAATGTTAAAGAGAAGCAATTAAATCTGAATTCCAGAGTCTAAGTGGAAAGCCACATAGGTATGAGTATGAAGTGTTTATGGATTGATATATGTTTTGTAGGAGGAGGCTGCAATTTTCATCATACATAGTGGTAAGGACAAATTTTTTGTAGGTACACTCGTGCAATAGATCATACATGATTCTACATTTTTTTCTTGATATCTTAAATCACTGTTCTACACTTTCAAGAGACTGAGAAGATTAGGAAATAATAGGATTTCCAGTACTAAATAATAAAAGGTCTGTACCTAACATTAGAGGAAAGGTAGGAATTTTTTTTGTTTTGTTTTGTAAGTATTTTTTAATTTCCTACTTTAAACTTCACTAATTTTCTAGGTATTGTAGAAGCCATTTTCATTGAGACTGTGGAATTATTTGCATTAAATGCTACAGTAGTTTCCATTCTCAATCTTCTTTTACATGCTTGGCAGTAGTTCAGATTTGAAGTAATGATGAACAACACAGTTACTGTTTTGTTGTTGCAAACTTAGAATATCTTGGAAAGGCAACTTAGATTTTAGCCCAGTTCTGGATGCATGAAATTCTCCTTTTCCATCACCTTCAAGCAGGAAGTTTCCTTTTATGTTTGACTCTTGGCTGTAGCCTCCTGGAAATAATTTTGATTTGCTTTTTTTATTCAGTGCAAAGGTAAGGGCATTCAGAGAAGGAGTTTTGATTGTATTTTTGGTCTTTTTAATAACAGGAGAAAACATCAAAACAAGACATTAGATCATTACAGAAATAGAAAAAAATCAAATTAGAAGAATTTTCAGTATAAATAGATGTATAATTACAAGCCCTTGAATTTATGTAATAACACATACTCAGAAAAACCTCTATGCCATTTCCATAATGAAAAAGCCATCATTTCTCTTCAAAAGCACTTGAGAAAGCAAAATTCAGACAGTCTGCCATCATATTCAATTTGTCCATCTCTCACAAAAATTGTACCTTATCTTCAGTAAGGAAATTGGTCTTCTGGCGAAAGCAAAGTAATTACAAGTATTTCTCAGAAAAAAAGAGCATTGCTCTCATCACTCCTTGGAATGAAAATTGTAAATATTTCTCTTCCCCCTTGCTCCCTCATCTATTTAATTTCATGAGTATATAGGTCCCTGACCTTCGCCTGATTGACAAGAGAAGTTAAAACTGCAAGCACTTACTATTCCTTTCCACACATCAGTGAAAGGATGTTAGGGATATTAAATGGATGAACACAGCTTAACTAATATTTAAATTATGGAAGGTATGATATATGCCATTTTATACTAAACTCATGTTTACTTAATAATATGATTTCTTTTATGTTAGCAAAAACCTGAAATACTATCATTAGAAGAAAAAGCAGTTACTGTTTTTACATATGATAAATACATGTCAGTGTATTGTGTGCTTGCTGCTAGGATTTATTTGGTTACAATTAGCCAATATCAGTAAACATGAACCTACAGACTTGTTATGCCCTCCGTGTTCCCTGAACTTCTCCTTTCAAACACAATTTTACTCTGTCTTGTCTTTTTCCAGCCCCCAGATAATAACAGGGCCTGCTGTTTCATCAGCAGTTGTGTGCATTCCATATGCCAGGTTATGAATTTTGTTAGAGAAGTAAAATTGAATGTAATGTGGAAGTTGCCAAAAATTATTAATAAAAATTGTCAGCAAAAGTAAGATTGCTTTCTAGTTGCGAATGAAGGGTTCTGTAGATACACTAACAGTTTTTATTTTCTTAGAGACCTTAATATTCATACTAAGATCCCAGATCCCACAATAAAATATGTTGTAAGAAGGAGGCTAAAGGAGAAATAAATTATCAGGCTATATTGCCTAGCAGTGATTCCTTTAATTCTCATTTGAACTTGTCTTTCTAATTTCTGTGTTCTTTGAAGACTCTCACACATAAGGCATAAAAACTCTGTTGATATTTCCTCCCTACTACAATATATAATTTTTCACCAATCCTCAGTCTTTCATTACTATTTTATTCGAAGAAAGTATAACCCAAAGTCTCATTCAGAGTTCAGGTCCAACACTTAAGTTCATAGGATGAATACGATTCTCACATTATTTTTATGTTGGTCATGGAGGAAAACTGAAAAGAGATGAAAAGATGAAAAGAAGGCTGGGTATCTCACTGGACAGGAGTGAAGTCTTCATAGTCCATCGGACCTGATGATATGCATCACAGAGTCCTGAAGGTATTGACTATGAAGTTCCCAAGCTGCTCTCCATGGCATTTGAAAGGTTATAGCAGTCAGTTGATGTTCCAGGTCACTGGAAAAAGAGAAACGTACCCATTTTTAAAAAGAGAAGAAAGAACAACCCTGGAAGCTACTAACCTGTCTGCCTCACCTCTGTGCTTGGGAAGATCAGACTCTCCTAGAAATTGTGCTGATGCACTTGATAGACAGGGAAGTGATTTGGGCCAGCCAGCACAGCTTCACGAAGGGTAAGTCCTGCCTGACTAAACTATTCACTTTCCATGACGGAGTGACCACATCAGTGGATGAGGGATGGGATACAAATTTCATTTATCTGGACTTCTGTAAAGCCTTTGACATGATCCCCCACATATCCTTCTCTTGAAATTGGAGAGACATGGGTTTGATGAGTGGACTCTGGTAGGTAAGAAATGGGTTTGACAATCACATCCAGTGGTCAACTGATGGACATCAGTGACAAGTGCTGTTCCTCAGGGGTCCATACTGGGACAAGTGCGACTTAATATTCTCATTAATGACATAGACAAAGGAATCGAGTGAACCCTTAGCAAGTTTGTAGGTGACACCAAACTGAGTGGTGGTTTGACACACCTGAAGGACAGGATGCCATCCTGAGGGACCTGGACAAGCTGGAAAATGGGCCTGTGGAAATCTCATGAGGTTTAACAAGGCCGAGTGCTGGTGCTGCACCTGGATTGGGGCAACCCCTGGTATCAGCACAGGCTGGGCATGAACAGATGGAGCAGCCCTGCCCAGAAGGACTTGGGGGTGCTGTGGGTGAGAGGCTGGACATGCCCCAGCCATGGCACTCAGAGCCCAGAGAGCCAAACGTGTCCTGGGCTGCATCCAGAGCCCCGTGGGCAGCAGGGCAGGGAGGGGATTCTGCCCCTCTGCTCTGCTCTGCTGAGACCCACCTGGAGCTCTGCATCCAGAGCTGGGGTCCCAGCATAGGAAGGACAGGGACCTGCTGGAGCAAGTTCAGAGGAGGCCACCAAGATTATTAGAGGGTTGGAGCACCTCTACTGAGTAGAAGGAGTGAGAGAATTGGGGTTGTTCAGAATGGAGGACAAAAGGCTTTGGGGCTACCTAATTGTGGCCTTCCAGCACCTGAGGGGAGTTTACAAGAAAGATGGAGAGCAGCAATTTACAAGCATGTGTCTTGGTTTAAGACAGTCTAAAGGGGGACACTCTAAAATTAATTGCTCCGCTTTATAGGTTTAACCAATCCCTTTCCACAAATAAGGAGAAAGTAAATATGAGCAGGTATAAGTGAAAAAAATAGCAGTTTGCTAACAAATTAAACTACAACAGGCAAAAACCAGTAAATAATCACTAGATACGAAATTTCTAAAACATACTCCCTGAGAGCAAAGAGAAACCCAAAATGCCAGAAGTGCCTTTTCTGGGATTGTGCCCACTGCAGGCGACTGTGTGAGGGGAGACAAAGAGAAGAGATGGCGGCAAACCCTCCCCCCAAGATGGCGGCCTTTGCAGGCGACAGCGCGGTCCGGGAGGCAATGCGAAACGATGGCAGTGAACCCGAATGAGAAGGTAGGAGATACGGAGCAGTTCTAATGGCAGATGAAGACTTGCTGGCTCGTGTGGAGTCAGCTCTGCCACCTGCTGCCTCCTCCTGCCACGAGCGGGACTCCACCACTGTTGGTGCTGCTGTTTGCCCAGCAGCTGGTGTGTCCAGGGGGAAGAACTGGCCTGTTGGCACTGACCTGGCCCCAGAGACTGGCTCAAGCTCTATAGTGCCAGTAGGGCTTGCAAAGTTCACCCCAAAATAGTTTTTGCCTGTGAAGTATGCTTTTTCAGAGTGGCTGCTGTTGCAAGCCCAGAAAAAAAACCAATCACCCGAAGCAACCTTCTACAAAGTGGAGCCTCTGCCTTCTGCAAATGCTTCCACAAAAGAGAGTGCTCCCTGCTTCCAGACTCCAACATAAAAAGGGGTATGAGCAGCACCCCTCTTCCCTCCCTGCAGCCCACACCTCAGGATTCCTGTTCTGACTGCAGCACTGGATCATAAAGAGACGATAAAATTTTTTTGGGGCACAGATAGATACAGAATACAATAACATCTTGGGTTACCCAAGACAACATGAAATTGGACAGGACAGGACAAGGGGCAGTGCCTTCAAACTGACAGAGAGTAGGTTTAGATTAGATGCTGGGAATATATTCTTTACTGTGAGGCTGGTACCTGAGCAGATTGCCCAGAGAAGTTGTGGATGCACACTGTGAGTGCTCAAGTCCAGGCTGAATGGGATTTCAAACAAGCTGGTGTAGTTGAAGGTGTCCCTGCCTGGGGCAGGAGACTTGGAACTAGGGGATCTTTAAGGTCTCTTCCAACATAAGTCATTCTACAATTCTATGCTTCTATTCCTACATTGTCCTCTCAACTGGATACCGGCGTCAAGAGCACAACACCCCCTCTGCACTTCCCCTGCAGAGGAAGCTGTACAGAGCAATTCGTTTCTATCAACTAAACAAAGTTTGTCATCATTCAAGCTCAAATCTCTTAAGTTCTTTTCAATGGAGTTAGCCCTGATTTTCAGGTTGCATGTTTAGAGGTTTTTCTGTGTACATTAACACAGAAAAACAGTTTGAAACTATGTTCTTAAAATTATCATATTTCAATGTTTACTACTATTTCTGACTCTTCATTGCTTGATGTTTAATTTTAGCATTTGAAAATTTAGTGCTGCATCAGAATGACTTGCAACAACAGCAGATTTCAGAGCCTTCTGAAACAAAATCCAAGACCAGAACAGATAAGAGAGCTCCTGTGCATGTTGCAGAGCAGCTGAGAGCTCAGAACCTCCAAGAAGAGCAAAGAGCTGAAGACTCTGGAAAAGTGACTACTTATTTTCACAGATTTCTGAAGAAGTTTTCTGAAGGTTATGTGTTTAATGAGTTAATTAAAGCCAGTGTGAAGACTTCCTGATTCTGTGCTGCACACTCTTGTTTATACAAGAACAAAGAAATGTGCATGGAAATAAAGGCAATGTACTCTTACGAGACCTTAAAAACATTCCTGTTTAAAAATCACTTCATGTTAAGTTGAGAGTATTTGCATATTGTCAAGCATGGAAAATATTTATAGATTTGAAGACAGAGTGTACATTTCACAACTTGTATGCATTTGAGATGTCCTTGTAAAAGAGGTTTGTGTCATTCTTCTTTTGTGAAGAAAGGGTGAAGTGCTGTACAGCAGGAAAATGACAGGAGAAGGGCATCTATAGTGGGTATGGCCTCAGAACATCTTGTACTTCTGTGTAGCTATTCTGATGAGGTAGAAAAAGAGGAACCAACTTGTTCAGACATGGGAACACTCATCCAAAGCAGAATTTATAGTTTATATAGAGGAAATGGTCAGGTATCCAAAGGGTGTTGAACCACACTGACGAAGTCGTTGACTAATTTGATATGCCTTTTATGTGGCTAATGAAGGGAGAGTTATGAAGAGAGAATGCTGTGATTATTTAGCTGTTCTATTGCCACTACATGAACAAGAATGGCAAAAAAGAAGTCCCTTCATGTGTCTAGAAAAGAAAATGCAAACAATATACAAAATATTCAAAATTTTTGAAGAAATTTTTTTACATCCTTTATGATATATTAGATATTTTTACTAGTTTTGACTTTATGCACCAAACCCACTTTTCTACTCCACTCCACCTTTACCTGCATGTATTTGTAGTGCACTTTAAATGAGCATAATTTGTATGTTTGTTACTGTTGATGATCAGAGACTCACTATTCAGCAGTAATGCTACCTAACGGTATTCCCAGTTTCTGTGCTGTATTCAGATGTGAAACATGTACCATACTAGAGCTAGAATTCAATGAAACTCCTTAAATGCCTATAAGATACTGAGCAAAAGCTCTTTTTTTTTAAGATATGCTTCTATTGCACCACCTTATTTGTTAATGCAGGTAAGGCATATAAAGATGTACAATTTTCTGATAATAGTAATTAAAAAATACATGTTCATCCTCAAATATTGAAAATCTAATAGGCTATTCATAAGGTGTCAAATTATTTTGAATTTATGGTGATACTTTAAATCAATTTTACAACATCTACTTCTTCATATAAAAATTGTGATTTATGAATACTGTGGCTGAGAATATTTTAGGTCAAGGTTTAACTGTGGCCAAAAGGTAGAGAATTTTTTTGCTTTCACAACATTTTAGTGATCCACTTTTTTTGAAAGGGGGGAAAAAAGAAAAAAAGAAAAGGAAAGCAAAGAAATTTTCTCAAGTCTGGAGCCCAATAATCTCTTGTACTTTCTTCCTGGAAGGTTGTTTTCCTTCTTGCTTAATTACATTTGCTTCATGTATATGTATTACTTCGTGCATTACTTCGTAGTTATTAGGTAGTGCATTAAGGCCAAATGTTGTCTTTTGTTTCAACCTACGTATTTCAACACAAGATGTTGAATATTCAGCATTGCTTAGGAAGAAGGAGACAAAATAAAATAATAGCCAAGATTCAAACAGTTGTTATACAGGTTACAAAGTCACTATCAAGACCCACATAAAAGCTAGTGAAGGCAAAAAATTCTTAAACAAGGAAAGAGAACCAAAGGCAATTTTCAACTATATTCTTTTAATGTTAATTAGATTAATGCAAAAAACGTGATTTCTGGGAGCATTTACTCTTACAAATACTGTACTTGCATCATCCAAAAGCTGCTCTTGTAATGATGTAGTAGACTCAACCAGTAAAGATTGGGGTGACTATTTATATGATTATGATTCTGCATTTGTTTTTTAATAAGAATTGCTCTGGTGTAAGAAGTTCTTATTGAGTAAATACCTTAGGTAGGTCTGATTTGATTGCTGAAAGTATTTTAGCTTCTAGTCTACTAAGTACAATATGTGAAATAAAAACATTGATGTTGTTTCCTGATTTGTGCATGATGAAGTTTTGCACCATGATGTTTGAACTGTTCTGTAGCACACTATGAAAATGTCTCCTCTACCAGTTTTTACAAATGGGCAACAGTGACAGATGTTGATCTACAGATCAGTCTACTGGTATGTAGAGTATGCTAACACAGTCACTTGATTAACTATCAGGGATACATTCATACTACCAAAAATACAGCAGATCATAGTCCAGAATATCTTGGTTCAAGTCTTTCACACTGCAGAGTGAGGGTTATATACTCTGTTAGAGCCCTATACAAAATCAGAATTATGCTGCAAAAGAACAGCTGCAAAATTCTAGGATTTCTGGCAGGTGGAAGTAGGTGTAGCAAGGAAAGGGAAAGAGGGGAAGGAGGTGGAAGGTGTAAGATGGAAATCATCTTGCCTTTATTCTTTCTTAGCTGATGCTTAAAATATTTTCAGTGTAAGCATTACTGTTGTACTAACATGACATAAAAGCAATTCCCTAGTACTTGCTCTGTTGAACCTTCTTTATGTTGCTTTGTGAAGAGAAAGGAAACATAAAATTTTGTGTTACATCTTCAGAATATATACAAGGAGATAGACAAGTCTGAGAAGTCTATGACAGGAAACGTCTCTGCAGAACATAACCATGTGACTGACGGGATACTAAACATTTGGATACTAAATTGTTAAGGAAAGACACGGAGTTTAAGTGATCTAGAGCAGCCTTGGGAAGAATGGCTTGGGGGTGCTGTGGGTGAGAGGCTGGACATGCCCCGGCCATGGCACTCACAGCCCAGAGAGCCAAACGTGTCCTGGGCTGCATCCAGAGCCCCGTGGGCAGCAGGGCAGGGAGGGGATTCTGCCCCTCTGCTCTGCTCTGCTCTGCTGAGACCCACCTGGAGCTCTGCATCCAGAGCTGGGGTCCCAGCACAGGAAGGACAGGGACCTGCTGGAGCAGGTCCAGAGGAGGGACATCAATGTATTTAGAGGGCTGGAGCACTTCTGCTATGAGGAAAGGCTGAGAGATATGGGATTGTTCAGCTTGGAAAACAAAAGGCTTAAGGGTGACCTATTGTGGCCTTCCAGTACCTGAGGGGAGCCTACAAGAAAGATGGAGATCAGCTGTTTACAAGAGCATGGAGTGACAGGACAAGGGGGAATGGTTTCAGACTGATAGAGAGTAGGTTTAGACTAGATATTAGGAAAAAATTCTTTACTGTGAGAGTGGTGAGGCACTGGATTGGGTTGCCCAGAGGAGTTTGGATGTCCCATATCTGGAAATGTTTAAGGCCAGGTTGGATACAGCTCTGACCAACCTGGTCTATTGAAAGGTATCCCTGGCCATGGCAGCAGCATTGGTGATCTCTAAGGTCCCTTCCAACTCAGGTCATTCTATGATTTATTCTCCATAGATATGCCTGTACAGGATGTTTGCAGTTGTCTGTCATGAGACTTACTTACTATCTATCTTTTTTTTTTTCCCCTGATTTTTTTATTGTTTGACCCTCAATGCCTTCTCACTTATTCCTGTAATTGCAGTTTTTCAAAGTGTGGGCACTTAAAACAGCTTGCCTAGGCTCTTTTTTCATAGTCAGTAAGAAATAGGGGTCTTGTCAGAGAAATTTGCCTTATCCTTTATTTAAAACAGGTAAGATGAGTCATATTCTTTAAGAGTCTGTTTCTCATCACTGGCCATATGGAGACCCCCACTGAGCTCAGCTCTCAGCTATAGGCTGAGTGAGGTGAAATTTTTCATTTTGAAAGTATCATCTATTGGGAAATACACAATCAACTCAAAGTTCAGCTCAGTTGGACCCATTAAGGAGGGAATAGTACTTCCTTGCCCCAAAATGGCCACATGACAGTGACTTTTCTAGTGTGCATTTTACTTGGCAGATTTGAATGTTTTGCTGTTATCTAGCTCCCAATAGTCCTTCCAGGATTGCTTCTGTAAACTACAGATTTCTCTAAATCTCTAGGTTTCTTTTCTTACACTTATTAAACAAAAATCTTTTGCCTTCATTAATATCCTTGCAGATATTAATAGAGCCTCGAATTTTGATACAGGCTATGAGTTAATAATAAAAGAGTGAATAAAGAATAAAGAGTGAATTTTTAAAAATATGCTAGTAAGACACGGTATGAAATTGATATAGACACATTAACAACTTTCACGACGACAATAAAAACTTTTCAGTGCAGGAATGGGAAATCCCCTAACTTGTTTCTATTTCCTAAGCTCACTAAAATGTCAGAAAACTATCTTGGGAAAACAAGAAGCTGTTTAACTCATCAAATGTTTAGTCTTGCGATTGTATGGATGTTGAGATTAAGTGTGGAAAGTCCATTACAGAGGGTGGAAGAATGGAACTAAATCAAAAGTAAGAGGAACAGGGAAAAGTGGGGATGCAAGACCTCCCTTTCAGCACTGTCAAATTGTACTGTCTACTCATAAAGTCATTTCCAGATTTAATACAGCTGCTTTTCTAAATTGAATCAGTGACGTTTCACTTGCCATAATCTGCAGTCCCTTACTCTGAGGTCAGGATGTGTACCTGTGTCTTACACCCAGAAGTTCTTATTTCAGATGTGATTCATGAGGTTCTATAACTATTCTAAATGACTACATGTTCATCCTCTGTTATTAAGTAATTTAGATGAAGTGATCTTCTAATTAGATCTTAAAGGATACTGATGAGCTATAATTGACATAACAATATTTTTGTTGAGCTTTATCAGTGGCATGAATTTAATTCAGTAGTTTTCAGTTTTGCAAACAATGAGAAATTAAGTATCGTTAAGAATTATCTCATTCATTGGCTTTTGTTCACCTCTTGTTAAATTTTGCTGCAAATCAGCTAAAGGCTTTTGTGAGAAATTAATGAATAGACATAGAATTACACACAAAATCTTGCTGTTCCTTGTAGGTCTAAAAAGAGTTAAATAAAATATCAGTTTTTCCTATTTAGTAAAACATAGTATATTGTGATATTATTCTACATATAGATTTTTTAGGTCTAATGTAAAATCTCTGTTTCTTAAGTTGCAGTTACAAAGACTACTTAATCTCTTCATGAAGTATTTGTAATTGAAATACTACAAATTGAAGAATAGGAAACAGAAAAGTGTCTTTTATTATGTTTAGTCATCTTATAAATAAGTTTATATGCTGTGCAGATTATTAGAACTTATTATTAACTATTTCTTTCCAAATTATTCGATCCCTTCAGAAGACACAGAGATAGAAAATATTCCCTCAGTGATGCCAGCTTTTTATGTATTTATTATGTATGGATATGTAGAAGTTTTCAAACTCCAAACTGATGACAGAAATTAAAAACCCATAAGAGATAACTAAAGCTCAGTGGGAATATTTTTCCACGATTATGATGATTTATAGCACATTTTGTTTTGGATCAGATGTGGTTGTAAAACTGTTTCCATCGGCTTTTTTTCAGGATGTTTATGTTTGCTTGTTAAATTCTGTAAATATCAATGAAGATAACAATATTTCTGATCACAGCTGTGGTAAAATAAAGATACTTCTCTCCCACACACTGATCAGTGGAAGATTCCTTACTCAATGGAATCCTTAAATGTGCAGGTGTTCTTTTATAGACTAGTCTGGCTGTTACTTCTTTGATGTGACTTCAGTAGATTAGCAGTAATTCAGAAAAGTTTGTTTCCATTGCAAAGAAATACCTTTTCTTATGCATCTAGGGGAAAATACAGGATTCGCATTTGTTGGTAGGTCTGTGCATAGGCTTTTGGTTGAGCAGGATTTTTTAGTGCATCTGATTTTCTTAAAGTTGTTTTCTAATTGTTGTTTTCTAATTCCAGTTTCACCACCATGCTAGCAAGATGGAGAGTATTGTAAAGTTATATAACAGTGACTATATGTAAGACATACTTGTACGGAA
Source organism: Drymodes brunneopygia (assembly GCA_013400955.1). Lineage (NCBI taxonomy): Eukaryota > Metazoa > Chordata > Aves > Passeriformes > Petroicidae > Drymodes > Drymodes brunneopygia. The sequence continues at coordinate 191,844 of VZTZ01013588.1, read as the reverse complement.
TAATCTTCAATTTTTAAGGGTGTATATCTATCTTTTTCTGGTACTGTCTAGGGGCCCTATTGATGGTCACAGATGTTGCACAAAAGCAGTCTGTTTTCACAGTAACGAAGATTTTGACTAGTAGAGGCTTTGGTTGGAAAAGGAAAAAAAAGCGTTGGTCATGTTACTATAGTCTTTTGCACTATCATTTCTGTATTCCATAGTGGTCTTACTCTATGACTCAAACAGGAAATTTGGCTGCAATGATACTAGAAAGTTAGACCTGTTTCAAATTGATTTCACTTCTTATCTATCCAGAAACTGCATGAATGGTTCTTAAGTCATGGAAAACATATTTGTTCTAGCTAGCTGTGAGAGAAGTAGGATGAATAGGTTAATCAGAAACAAAAAAGCAAAGCAAACAAAAAAAAAGGAGGGGTAAATAGCAGCAGGAGAGAAAAAGAAGCAAGCTTAGAAATTCATTACTGCACAGTATGGAGGGTACATAGAGGGTATACATATTCTAATGAGCAAAGTTATGCTCAGAGAAGTAAGCTAAACATGGGGAAGGTAAAGTCAATAAGAAGGGACTTGGAGGTTAAGAAAAACTCACGAGTTCAGCATTTAATTTTCATTAAGTGATTTCATGATTGATTGGAATTAAAATCCAAGCTGCTGTGTACGTTGATAAGAAGGTGATTACATGTAAATGTTCTTGAGATATTGTCAATGCTAATCGTTAATTATGTCTGAGAAGGGTTGAGTACTAGTAGGTGTCTTCTTTAAGAACGAAGATCATAACTCAATTTCTGTTTCAAAAGTGCTTTCCTTCTAATTTTAAGAACCAAGTGCTAATAAAAATCATTATATACTTACTCATGTAAGTAAGGATTCATGTAAATTGATGTTTCTGGGTCATTCCTTCCAAGGCAAATGGGTTATTTTTGAAGGAGGTAGCATTTTAACCATCCAGAATTACTTTATACACCCCTTTAATTAAGGGGGTTGTGAGCAATGAGAGGTGGAATGTCTCAGTCTTTCAAATCTAATAGCTTAATTTTGGTTCACTCAACTTCAAATGCACACATGGATGTTGACTCTGTTGTTCAGGCTGTCACTCTGGGATGTGGATAATTGAGTGGCCAGTGGCCAGAGGACCATCTGCTCATCAGTGGTATATAATCCCTGATAACAAGTTCTTGCCTCTGTTCCCTAAATGTCCTATGAGTCTGGAGAATTTGGAAGTCATGTAACTTAGAAGTACACTTAGCTTTTCCTTTTTCTGTGTGTTTCCAGGTTTGTTGTTCTGGTCACTTCCTGTAATTTTCCTTGTTCTTCATCACTTAATTCAGCAGCTGCTCTACTTCTTTGAGGTATCATGCTGTTTTGTTTATCTCCAGTCTCACTTAAGAAGTCATAAGTCTCAGTGGCAGCTGCTCATTATCTTGTTAGATTCTGGGTTTTCTTTGGTTACTTACACTAACTGCCAGCTGCTTGACCTGCAAGAAACCAGGTGGCAAAATCAGCTTTTGCTTGAGTAACTTATCTATGCTTGTGTCTCAGTGACAGTTGTTCACTAAGGTAGAAACCTTTCTTGGTTTTGTTACTCTCTTTCTTTTGATAGTGCTGTGACTTTCATGTGCACAGCTATTCTTATTTTGGTTTTATTAAGATACAATTGAACACCCAAATAAAAGCATAAAAGTAGACTACAAATGAAGAAATTACAATGAAAAGCCAAATTCAAAGCTTATCTATTTATTCCTTAGTTTGGCATTTGATTTGAATGTATCTCAAGGTCTTGGGTTTGTAATCTTTCTACATGCTTTTGTATTTCAGCAAGCTAAAACTGTTAAGATTTCTGATACAGAATTTGGGTTAGACTGCAATTTTAAAGGCATTTTTCTCTTTCACATTGCCCAGCTGAGGTAAGAAGTTACTTTAACAAAATGGTTAGTGTCAGTGTCAGACAACCCCTTATGTTTTTTAGGAGTTTGGAATGAGGGAGGTTTTTTAACAAATGAAGATGATATTATTGGAAGTTTTGACTTCACTGAGAAAGAGTTTAACCTTTTAAGTAATCTGATTAAAACCAAAGCTCCCTGATGTTTATCTTAATTACTTAATACATGTTAAATGACACGTTGTCTGGCGTATGTCAGCTAATACGTCAGGTTGGGATTCTTTAAAAATCACCAGCTCACCTAATGTCATAAGACAAACATTTTCTTTCAGTTCCCTGACTTTCATTGTCTTGTCTCATGATACCATATTTTCCAAGTGTCATTTGAGACTGCATGCAATTTTACCTTTAGTGTTAAGCTGAAAGAAAAGATCTTCTTAATTCCTCAATAAATCATAAAGAACCAAAATAAAAACTAATCCCAAATCTTTTTCTCTGCACAAAATATCATAAAATTCATCTCCTAGAGATACAGAGGTGTAGGTAAAGAAGCCCAGATCCAGTTATATTCATGCTGCGTCTGGTAATACACTGGCCAACACTTTTACATATATTTTACTTTTATCATTTGCCACAGCCTTTCCTGTTGTTTTATTTAATACCCTAACAGGATGCATACTTAATAAGTAGGTTTTCCAGGAAAATGCGATTTTCTGCTTAAAGAAATTTGTCAGATTTTCCTTACATAAATACAAATAAGAATTGAGTCTTTCCTAAAACATTATTTTGGTGCTTGAAACAATTTTAAAGGGAGCTGAGTATGCTCGGCTCCTTTTAACCTTTTGTTCACTTCAATGTTGAAAAGGTTTGTGCTTTAAATATATGTGTGTGGTTGCATGACTAAAATTAGATAGGATTCATTAGAATCTTGTTTTTCTTTTTCCAGTGGACAGTGTGGTATGTTTCTCAGACCCAACGATTTTTAGGGGAAAATAAGAATATTTTAATAGTAGACTAGGCTTCTAATAAGTGATATCCTAAGTACTGCCACAGTTTTTCTGATGATGATATGCGTGCATATTGTGTTCACTGAGTGTGCCTTGAGCAGTGCACAGCTCATTCTGTAATCAGAATATTAGTTCAATCCTATTAGAATACTTTATACTCTGAGGGTATTCCCTTAATCCCATCCTTTAGCATGCAGAAAAATGGGAAATAGCAGTAATAAACATTAGGCTCACAAAATTGTCGCTTGCTCTCCACCCCCATTTCTGCAGCTATAGAATTGAAAAAACATTGCTTGAGTATACAGGAGGAAGAAACCAAAGCCAAACACTGACACTTAAAATTCAGTTTTCTGTCCTGCCCTCATAACTGTTGACAGCCATTTTACCAAATAACAATTTGGACACATAGGAAGGTTACATTCATGGAATCATAGAATCCTTAAGGTTGGAAAAGACCTCCAAGTTCATCAAGTCCAGCCTTTGACCGGATACCACCATGCCCACTAAACCATGTCAGGAAGTGCCACATGAACGCATTTCATGAATGCCTCCAGGAATGGTTACTCCACCACTTCACTGAGGAGCCTAGTCCAATGCTTAACCACTTCTTCAATGAAGAAATTTTTTCTTACACCCAACCTGAACCTCCTTTGGTATAAATTGAGGTCATTTCTTCTTGTCCTGTCACTGTTTTCCTGGGAGAAGAGACTGACCCCCCACCTAAGGTACATCCTTGGTACTACCAAGGGTACATCCTCCTTGAGGTAGTTGCAGAGAGTGATAAGGTCTCCCCTGAGCCTTCTTTTCTCCAGGCTAAACACCCCCAGCTCCCTGAACTGCTCTTCATAGCATTTATATTACAGACCCTTCATCAACTCTATTGCCCTTCTTTGGACACACTCCAGCTCATGCAGTGAGGGGCCCAGAAATGGATTCAGAATTTTAGGTGTGGCCTTACCAGTGCTGAGCACGAGGTGATCCCTGCCCTGGTCCTGCTGGTCACACTAGTTCTGATACAAGTCAGGATATGTATATCTTACATACAATATTGGTAGACTTCCTGTGCATATTAAAAAGTTTCAGCCTTTCTGCCAAGCAGTCATTATGGCTGCAATTTTTTTAGTAAAATAAGTGTGCCCAGGAATATTGTCATGGAGTCCAGCTGACATGAAATACTATGTTCATACTTTTAACTTACCTTGCCCTTGAAAACCCTGTAGTTGCATGCAGACAACCTTCCGGGAGTAGTTCCCTGTGCATATTCCAGGTTTGTATTCATATCTGCAGTTCTTTGGGAGATTAGCAGATGATTTGGACCAAATCTGTATCAGGAACCATTCAAAAAATTTAACAGTATAGACAATCAGGTTCCAATGCTTGGGAGTGTTTCTCGATTTAAAGGCAAGTATGTAGTTACTACATCTAGCGCACAGTAGTTTCAGACTATAACATTCAATGTGACCTTGTTAGTATTGAGTAATATCTGTGGGCACTTTTTGAATGCTGTTGCTCTCCATTGAATTCTCTGATAATTTGAGGTTCTGAGGAAAAAAATAATTTCATATATTCCATTTGCTACCTTCAACATGAATCGAATTGACTACTTATACTGACACATTTTAAAAAATAAATACAGGGCATGAATTTTTTGTGTATGTTTTTTACATTTCAGTGGGTGTGAATGAATTTACCTATCCATGATGCTCTCAGATATATTACCAAATGTATTGTGAAATTTTTTTATTTCATCATCATCTCAGTAGTTGAGCATCATATCACAATCTCTGCTGAATCTTGACTGAGAAACAAAGTTTAACCTTTTGGTTTTGGCAGTACTTATTTTAAAAGATTTTTACATTAACAAAGTGAATATTAAGCAGTCTTCTAACTAGTACCAGACAGGATTTAGTGAAGGATAGATATCTGTCACCATACGGGGAATATTCCTGTAAAATAATTTAATCCTTGAATAATCTTTTGTGGCAGATCTGTAATGAAAATTAACTACAACTTTAAAAATATTAACTTTTCCAGTCCACAAGCTGCAGCATTCCATCATGGCATCAACAACCATTCAAAACCATGAAAGTGTAACATTAAAATAGGACTTATGTATTTTTTAGACATGAAGAGACAGTGGCAGACAAGAACGTAAACAATTATAATAGTGAGGGTCTAGCGAACCCAAGCGAAAAAGGTTAAGAAAAACAAAACTTCTGGTGGGCAGCTAGTAGAATGATCTACTATCACTAGTGACAGTGAACAATTTTGACTTCTCAGATATCTTTTGATGAAAGGAATGCAGCAAAATAAAACCGCTGGATTTCAAATTACCAGACTTCAGCTCTGAAAAGCAATATGTATTATTTCACAGGAGGGGAGTCTAGCAAAAAACTAAAAGAGAATATGTATCAGCTTAAATTCAGGACAGCATTATAGTAACTACACACTCCTCCAATGCAGGGGGTATATAGTGTATAAATCAACAGCCCAGATAAACCATAAGTTCTTGTTTGACCTCAAATATAAGAAGTAAGCACAAATAAAGTAGAAGCTAGGTCAAATGCAAAATGTTGAATAGAAGAGAATTGTAAAAAACAAACCAATCCAGAATACTTGGAGCAATCAAATAAAAGAAACCACTGATGAATTGGACAGAAGTTAGTGGCAATGGATAGACAGTCACTATGTGTAGATTGGTATATAAAATGAACCAGTGACAATTCCATAGCTCCAAGAACTTGTGGTACCACACATTAAATATCCATATAGTTAAATTCTCTTTTCTCCAGAACAGTATGGCCTTGTCCCAGTCTGTCTGTAAGGAACAGTAAATGACTCATGCTTCTTCCTGAACACTCCTGTGCACCTCCTGGTACAGTGCCATTTTGAACAGGCTAAAAGTGGACCAGGAGTGTGCTAACTGTTAAATAGTATAGACAGATGAATGCCTGAGTTTCTGCTATGATTATTTTGTTTACCATAGTAAATATTGCCAGTGAGTCCTGTTTACATTTTAGTGTCGAGTGTATTTGTTTTCCTTAGGGACATCCTTACGTGCTTTGCTATGCTGTCCCTCAAGGACCATTTTAATATAGCACATTTATCTTCCTGCATTTAGTCCCTGTTTAAATCCTTTGAATAAGAATAAATCTTCCTCCACTTAACTGCATCGAGTCTTTTTTTTTCTTATAAATCAAGCTTTCTCAAGCACAAGACATGACATGAGAAGTGACTAAAGTGGGACGATTTCGAAAACATAAAATGTCTCTCTGGTACAATAAGAGCAGTAAGAGAAACTAAAACAGAATTTTTGTTCTCTAGCAAGTGAAAAGGCCAAAGATGCAAATTATCTTTCATTAAAGAAGTCAATTTCTATGAGCTGCTGAATGCTGTTAATATCAAGCTGAAAACCTAATAGTACTGTTAAATTCTGAAGGAGAGAAATAAAACATCATGATCAACTACTTGACTATAAACATCACAAAGGGCAACAAGGAGATGAGTAACCTAACAGCATTGTCATAAACAAATTATGTCATCCTGATTTGATTTCTTTCTCTAAGAGGACAGCAGGCCTTTGAGATAGAGACCAGTAAGTATTAAATACCTTGATTTAATAAAGCCTGTAGGGAATAGTTTGTATCCTTTTATGCTGTATTGCATGCCATTTTCATGGACCACCAGGGAAACATGGTCAGGAATAATTTATCTTAGAGTAAAACCAAAACTAATAGGAAAATCAGACTAGAGGTAGTTAACAATAGCATCAAAAGTTTGTAACAGCTGGAGTTCTATATGCATCTACCCTGTATCAGTACTATTCAGGATTTTTATTAACTCCTTAATTATTGACTTGAAATTAAAGAAATGAAAGAAAATGGCTGTAGTGGAGCTGCAGTGGTAGATAATACAAAATAGTATTTCAATTTAAAAATAGAAATTATGCTATGAAAAAAATAAGACACAACATAAGAAGAAAGGATGGAGACTTACAAATTTAGCTAAGAAAAAATGGCCACACAATAATAAGATGAGAAACAACTAAATACTAATTCTGCAAAAATAAAAGAAGCTATAGACTACAGCACCTCACAAGATGAGAGAGTCTTAAGCCTGTTGAATACAGTTTGGTGTTTATCCCTTCAAGTACCTGGATGTGAAATTCATTTGCACATTGAAACCATACTTTGTTTGCAAAAGAAAGACTGTGTTTTTTGCTATATGTTTCAGTTATTCTTTGTAGATAAGCATATTTTATCAGAGTTATGCATATGGATACTTCCTGGTTTACTAGAAAAAAACTGCCATTTGTGAGAAGGATAAATATTATGTCAGGTATTAGGATGAGTATAGTTCTTAAGATGGGTTTTTTCCTTCTACTCTTCAGCAATGCTAAATCAAAGTACTTAATCCAGTTTTGGAGTGTTTTGCTTGAAGAACAGGTAGAATAATTTCAGAGAAACTATGAGAAAGCAATAAGCTTTGCCAGAAATTCAGAAATATCTGTGAAAAGGGAAAGACTTGAAATATTTGATCTTGACAAGGTAAGATAGGAGGATGAGAGTGGAGGCATATGGTAACAATTTTCACATATTTTAAAACTGTTGCAGAAAGGAGCAGGTTAATCTGTTCCCTAGCTGTGGTGCATAGAATAATAGTTCCAGTTCACAGAACAGGCTATTTCTTTTATGTGAAAGTGTTTTAAAGCAGATTTTGCTGCATTACTCAGTTAAACCTGCTGGGTTTACCACAGTGGAGACTCCTGTGATCCCTACCTTCCTTGTTCTATAGCATTTAGACAATTTCTCTTTAGCACCTACGCTACGGCATTTAGATTTGAATTTATCTTCCTTTCATCTGTGATTGTGACCTCTGTCTCACAGCTTTGTTATGGTGAGCTTCAGGGCAAAAGAATCTTCTATCACAAGCTGTTGGAAGCTCTCAGTAAGCTGGATTTTGAATAAACAGAACTCATTAGTTCTTGTGTGCTGAGGCAGCCTTCCTTTCTGTCTCTTCAGAAAGTGTATTTGTGCCTGTTGATGCACTTCAAACTAATGTGCTCCTCTTTCACTGTTCTGTGTGTCTAAAATTCTTTTTTCTTAAGAATGTTTCTTTAATTTACCATTCAGATTATTGCCTCCAAATATAACTAACTGATGGTTGCATTGTTTCCAAGGCAAGACTCCATGGTTTCTTCCTGAGCTGGTCTGAACCTTGAGGCCTCTGCAGTGCCAGTTGCAGATCTCTGTGGTCTCTCCAGTATCCAGCCCAGACTTTGGGACACTCCAGTAGCTGATGCCCCAGACTTTTGTAATAAAGCAGAACTTCAGAAAAATTCCCATCAACTATTTGAAATGTTTTTACTTGAAGCAGAAAATTAGAGAGGTTTGAAGTAAAAAGCAGCAGGAAGTGCTGTTGTACAGAGAAGTACAGTGAGTTACACTTACAATATTCTGAACATTTTTGGTTACCTTAGACTATAAAAGACCGCAAATATCTTGTGCCTTTATTTTTCATATTTTCTAGCATCTCTGAATTTCAGTACTCCCTAGCTTTGGTTTATATCAAGTTTTAATTTTCTCTGTGTTTACTCAGTATTCAGTTGTTTCAGTCAAAATACTATCCAGGGCATGTTGGTGTTTTTTGTTCACTAGTATTGTTATGACATGCAAAAGCTGCAAACTACTGAACACTGATTGAAGCAAAAATGTTAACATTGCATCACTTTTACTAAACTAGTTAATTGCAAGGCTTACTATTAAGGAGACAAGGATTATGCAAGGAAAAAAAGATACTCAAAAGTAAATACGTGCAAGGATGGCTTATTAAAATGAAGCCCCAATATCAGGAACTTGCTGTAGGCATTGGTACTACCACCAATGTGCCAGTACCACCATTGTTCTTTGAAATTCATGCCCATGTGACGCTCAAACACGCAGTTAGACAAAAACCAAGGTTTTCAGGCCCCACACAATGTGCTGGGAAACTCTGGCAAGGCAGAATTACAGTCCAGCGTTTGAATGAGAGCTCCCACCAATTTCTGTCCTTGCAGAAAGCTGAGGGATGAGACAGGCTGTTAGTTTGTTTTCACATTCAGACAGAAGCACTCTTTCATAAAACTGCAGCTTAAGAAAGTTGGCAGTCTCTTAAAGGAGCAAGATGAAGGCACCCACGCAAATTCCTCTTGAGCAAAAGAAAGGGAGGCAGTTCAATGAAAGACCAAATTGGCTAAATCATGAGTTCTTCAATGAAATTAAGAACCTGACAAGTGACCTGAGAAAGAGTCACATAAAAGATGGAAAATACGTCAGCGGATAAATAGAAAATTAATAGCATATGCATATAGAGGTCACATCCAACATAACAAGGTGCAGAATAATATACAGCTAGTTTTCATTTTCTCTGATTCATTGTCTGAGAAGACAATTATCAACCAGATTATTTCTATTAATATAGATCCTCCTTTTAAAAGATGGCATGTTTTTACTTGAAAATTGGATTAGAAGTATAAAATAATTCTCTGCCAGTACATTTGAAAGAAAGTTAAAATGTGAGTCTAATATCCTGAGAGGGAAAATTATTTGAGGGGTGGAGTTTTTAGGTCTTTTTTGGTTAATACGTTCTGATGTGTTTCACAAATATTGTTCTTGTAATAAAAATTAATTATTAATAAACAAGTGTTCTACATGGAGACCTCTAAAGTATTCTAAACTATTTACTAAAGACCAGTGTATTGAATAATCACTTTAGACAATCCACAGGAAATGAGAAAACCATGAGGAGAATTTATGGGAGGAAATGCAACTTCTATCAAAATCTCCCACAGATGTTAGAACCATATAAGTTTCCTGTTAGAAAAAAATATACTATGTTTTAAAAAACAAATACAGAAGAGAGATGAGGAACCAGTGAAAAATCTGTATGCCTTTGTATGTTTTTCTGAATATCTATAATGAAGTACCTTCTAGTACCTTGAGAGGTACTGCAGTCTAGTCTATTAACAGGAAAATTAATAACCAGGGTGTTTATTTCTAAGACATATTTTAAATAGATGGTTCCAGAGAATGAATTCGTATATTTAGTCCACAAACAGTGAGTAAGAGCAGTTCTGTATCATTTAAAGTGCATATTTTCCATTGCACTTGTAAAAGCAGACTTAAAAAATTGACATACACATGTAAATTCTTTCCTATGCCTATGAATCAGTTACACAGAAATGTAATCTATCTAAGTATTTGATGCAATAATTTAAGATAATCAGTTTCAGTTTTAATTGTCTGTATCAGGTGCCTGAAAAACATAGAAGGTGGCAGACTTCTTTGAGAACAATGGGGAAAACTATCTTCAACATTGCTTGGAAACATAGAACCTCTATTACTAGATGTCTCTGAGAACAGCTTAGAGAAATATTTTTTATAAATTACTTTGGTACACAGGATTATACCTTAGAACTGAAGAGTGATTTAAAAGAACCTCAGAATACCAGCTGTGCTCTGTGCCTAACTGTGAAATTTAAAACTTTATTTCATTACACAGATTGACTTCTTGCTTTAAGAAGCAAGATAAAAACTGAGCATTCTCAAAAAGCTTGGTAGATGCTAATTTCCCCCCAGAAGGTGACTTGTCCTATGCCTTAGACCATCCATTTCAAAAGCATTTCCTGCCTCTTGTATATATGGGTAAGAGGAGAAAGCAGCTGATTTCATACATCAATAACTTCAATACCTTCACTTATTCAACCCTGCTAATGAAGTGGTGTGTGTATGTCAACTGCTGTGCATCGAATTATAAAGGGTACTGAGAACAGAGTGTATTGCAGTCTTTCAAAACTACTGTAAGACTGAACATAAAGCTGTGGTTTGTAACAGAGGAGCAAACCTATCACTAAACCACCTTTGTACCATTGCCTCCAATTAAGGATCTGTGCATATCAGCAAATTAATAGTAACAGAGGTTTGCTAAGAAGTCAGGATTTTAATTCTCCTCAACTAAAGCACCTTTTTCAGCAGATAAGCTTTTTACAAGGGATCTCACTTCACTTTTTAAGAAAGCTTCTGATCTCACAATAATAAAAGATTGTATACAACTGGAAAAAATGACATAATCTACTATAAACAGATACTGAAGAGTGGAAATTGAGATGCCAAAATGTATTTGAAAATGAGGATGTTTCCATACAGAATTACAATTTGTTTTCCTCTGCCATTTTGACATGCACAGGATGAAAATCTCTTCTCCTGTCTGTGTAACAGGCTTACACAGAAATGGAGGTCAGGCTATTAGACTATTAGCTCTACCATCGTGAAGGGAGTATCTATAAAAAGAGTTTTAAGAAACAAGAGGTTTTCTCAAGACAAGACAAAAATCATTACTAAAAAAAAATCTTATTTTGTAACAGTAAACTGCAATTCTAGAAACCTGAAGTTTGTGCATAATGACAAAACACTACTTCAAACTCTTACCATCTGTTGAGCACCTAAATCCTGTCCAAGTCATGTGAGTTGATCTTATATACTGCCACTTACTGTGTCTGAGCACCTGGGAATTGTTCTTCTAGATCCTCATGCCCATTCGTGGAGTGCTGTCAGCTGGATTCTAAACTAGGGCATCATCTCCTGCAGCTAATCCGCATCCCAACAAGAAGTGTGCCTGTCTGCTGTTCACCATCCTCATGTGTCAGTGCTTACCCTGCACCAGACATTCTCCCAGCACACAGCTGTGCACACCCAAACATGTTTAGGAGTGTTTGTTCTGCAGAGCCAGATCCTTCTAAAAAGAGAATAGTGAGAGAACACTGTGGTCAGAAGTTGCAACAAGGGAGATTTGGGTTGAAATAAGGAAAAAGTATTCAAGAGACAGTGATTAAATTCTGGTTTGGTTTAGCTAAAAGGGCCATTGAAATCTCCATCTTTGAAATCCTCAGAGGCACCACTCTCCATTGGATTATAAGAAATAGGGACTTGTCCTCTATCATTCTTTTCCTAAGGTCAGAAGTTTGATTTCAGACTTTATTTGTTAGAGAATCAGTACCTCAAATGGATTCTTCTAAATTAAGCAGAGCATGTTTGGCCTTAGGGAAGTGTAGCAATAATTTGATTTGAAGAAATTGCTTTTTCTGCCCTTACAGTTTATTTTCTATGCACTACATTTTCTTTAATTTTGTGATGGTAGTTTGTTACCCTTTGCTAGGAATACCTCCGTGAGAAACAGCATGAACAGACAAAATTAGCTTTATTTTGCTATTTGTTTCTAAATGAGGATCATTCATAAAAAAATCTTATAAGGGTTTGTATTTTTAATGATTTTGCCCAGCTTTTTTTAAAGTCTCTATGGAGGTTTTTTCAAATATGTAGTTCTATTGAAAAGGCCATTTATTGTTATGCAGAAAGAACAAGGCATGTAAATGCAATAAAAAGTCTTATTTTAGTTTAAAGAAAACAAAAATAAATAAATAAATAAAATAAATAAAAACCAGCTGCTGTCCTTGCAGATAGGCAGTCTTACTGGGATATTAAAGTTCAAGTACCAAGAAAACAAACACAAGTTCTGCTTGTTGGAGTTATTTGACTGTACATCATACTGTTAATTTGCAATTGTTTTCTTTTTAATTTTGCCTTCCATGGAAGTTTTTCTGATTAGTGTGCTGTGTACTGTGTCTCACAGATGACCTGTGGAAATTGTATGACGTTTCTGTTTTTCCAGTCTCCAGAATTTCTCTTTTCAGGTGGTATCATTGTAAAGTTCCATGTGTTGATTCCTTCTTTTCAGTCTGTGGTTTGTTAGAAATTGTCACAAACATTTCCATTGCTAGCTTTCTACTGCATGGCTGTCTTTTTTTTTCTCTTTATAGAATTTTGTTCTTTGTATTAATATACAGATAAAAAAGCTCGAAGTCAAAGTAGGGACTCCCCAGTGCTAAAACACTCTTCTGCTTTTGAAAGACTGTAATAGAACAGCATTAGTTAAATCTGTGACTTACTTCTTGTAACTGTTTGTTTCGTGTTAACAAACTATCACATGCAGAACTGGATTGCATCCTAGAAGGAAAAGTTGTTTTCTCTTGCACTTCTGCCCATGACTCACAGTGCAAAGCAAAAAAAAAAAAAAAAAAAAAAAAAAAACCTGAAACACAACAGAGAAAAGGAGAGCTAAGTAAAGATTACTTATTAGTAATTATGTCACTATTAAACTGATAGCCTAGAATGCTTTTAATATGCTAATGGTCTTTGTGTGATTTCTTCCAACTAAAAAGATACGATTCTGATTAAAAGGTGAATCAGTGCCCCCAGATAATTCTGAGTAGCAATTAAATTATCTTAGTAGAAAATAATTAAGTGGAAAATTGTATAGTCTTGATGGGAGGGAACTATTTCAAAATTTCCTGTTTAGAATCCAGCTATTTTTTTCTCTGGTTTCTGAAAGATCAAGTAGTTAATGATGGCAAAGATATCTTCCTTCAGGTTATATCCATGCAGTAGGCTTAAGAATGTTCATTTGTTGGAGGAAAAGAGGCATCATGCCTCCTGTTGTTTTAATTTCTTGATTTAAATTGTGCTAAATAAATACTATTAGAAAAACATTCACACTGAATCATATGAAATGTCTATCACTATCTCTTCTCCAACTGTGGCCATTAAGAGTTACTTCAGAAAGAGAATATGGCAAAAGTTAGCAGCTTTCTGGTTAATCGAAAGAATACTAAATAAGTTGTGAAACACAACTCATCTAAAACAGTGATTATTCAAATATTAAGTAAAACAGCATGTACTGGGTTGACCGTGGCTGAATGCCTGGTGCCCACCAAAGCTGCTCTGTCATTCCCCTCTTCAGCTAGACAGGGACTAGATAATATGAAGAAAAGCTCATGGATCAAGATAAGGACAGGGAGAGGTCACTCAGTGATTATTGTCATGGGCAAGACAGACTCAGACTGGAGAAAATTATTTTTTTGCCAATCAAATGAGAGAAGAATAAAGGGAAATAACAGTAAATCTTAAAACACTTTCCCGCAACCCCTCCCTTCTATCCAGGCTCCACTCCTCATTTCTCTATTTCTTCCCCTCCAGCAGAGCAGGGGCATGGGGAATGGGGGTTATGGTCTGTTCATCACACATTGTCTTTGCCTCTCCTTCCTCCTCTCGGGAAGGACTCCTCACACTCTTCCTTTGCTCCAGCAGGGGGTCTCTCCCAGGGGAGACAGTCCTCCACAAACTTCTCCAACATGAATCCTCCACATGGGCTGCAGTTCTCCATGAACTGTTCCAGCTGAGTGCCTTTCACAGGGTACAGTTCCTCAGGAAGGGGCTGCTCCAACATGGCTTCCCCTGGTGGGGTCACAGGTCCTGCCAGCAAACCTGCTCCAGGGTGGGCTCCTCTCTCCACAGCCCACAGGTCCTGCCAGGATCCTGCTCCAGCACAGGCTTCCCATGGGATCACAGCCTCCTCTGGGCATCCCCCTGCTCCAGTGTGGGGTCCTCCAGGGGCTGCCAATGGATCTGTGCTCCCCCATGGACCTCCAGGGGCTGCAGGGGCACAGCTGCCTCACCATGGGCTGCACCTCAGGCTGCAGGGGAATCTCTGCTCTGGCAGCTGGAGCAGCTCCTGCCCCTCCTCCTTCACTGACCTTGCGTCTGCAGAGCTTTCCTCACACACATTCTCACTCCTGTCTGGAGACTGTGGTTGGCAGTAATTTTTCCATGTTCTTAAATGCATTATCCCAGAGGTGCTGCCTCTGTCACTGGTGGGCTCAGCCTTGGCCAGCAATGGGTCCATCTTGGATCTGTCTGGCATTTTCTCTGTTGGACATGGGGAAAACTCCTGGCAACTGCTCATGGAAGCCACCACTGTAGCCCTCACTACCAAACCCTTGCCATGCAAACCCATACAGCAGTGTGATTCTTAATGATTATATAACATGATTTTGAATACCAATGTATTTTTGGAAGGGAGTATTCATTTTTATTTCATAATGACATTAATATACTTCCTGGAAAAAAGATTGCATAGTTCTGCCTCCTACATATTACATACTTTATCGATTTAACATACATGTTCTCATCTGCTAGAATTTCTGATTGATTTAGGAAGCAAACAACTCAATGGACTTCTAATATTTCTGCATTTGAAGAGGATAAAATATAAGAATACAAGGCAGTACATAAAATACACTTTTACAGCTAATGCTTAAAAGGCAGTCATGTAAGTTAGAAATTCGGTATTGTTTGTATTTACTGTCTTTTAAAAAGCTCTATCTGTCCTACAGAAAATGGACAAGACCATTTCCTAGAATATATTAAGAGATGAATCCATTTAAGATAGAAATAACTAGGAGACAAGTCCTTTGAAAATTTGTTTTTGTAACCCCCTCTTTTTCTATTTGTCTTTTCAGACAATGTGAGATTCTGTGGGACATACTGTCTTAATTAGATGTAGGGTTGTGTGGAAATGCATTCTGGTTTAGAAATGCAAATAGGCTTTCTGTAATGGTACAAATATCCAGTAAGAAATTACTTGTTGTATGGTAGTGTAACTTCACATACAAATCAGAGAAAGGAAAACAATTAAACTCTGAAACAGTTGGCTGGTTTCTCATTTAACTATCAATACAGAGAGACCATGTTATTGGATAAATACTGCTTTGTGTTTGTGGCATAATTGTTTATCAGTTACATCTCAGGTTGTTAACCAATATATATATATCTCTATATATATCTCACATCAGCCAAGCTGATGTGATACAGAAATTGTTTTGATTCTAATTTAAGCAAAAAATTTCTGTTGGGATGAATGCTACAGTTATTTCATGAATGTTCTTACAAGAAGAAAACATATTTCTAGAAAATAAATAGAGTTCATGGTTTTCTTCTTCTCTGCATGATTAAATTGGTCAGTGAGAACTTTTGACACAGAACTATAAGAAATAATGAATTTAAATACAAGTAGAGAATGCAATCTTCATTTCTTCCACTATGTTCCAATTTTGTTTCGATAATAACCATAATTAAACTATGCGAGAGAATGACACACTTAGTGAAGGTATCCATGAAAGCTATGGGTTTGTTACAAATCCACAATTAAAAGAAATATGAAGATTTCATGAATTTCTCTAGGAGGTAGTCAAGTATTCAAGCATGGCTTAATAAAGAAGAAAGTTGTCATGTCGTACAATGATCCCAGCCTGGTAAGAAGAGTTATCTGTATTAACATATAAACTCAACTGAACATACCAGCTTTGTACAGAAGAATTTACAGGCATTTATAGGGCAAGGGATAGAAGGCTGAATTAGCATATGTTACATTTAATATACAGTCTGTACTAAAAAAGTGTATCAAAGTATTTTATATGTATACTGGACATCATAAGACAAGGATGATTCCTGAAGAGCAGCTCTCAGCGATGGCAGCTATATTCCTTATAATTGTGTACATTCCAGAGACATGCTTATAATTTCATTTTATTTCAAAACAAAACAAAACTTCTGTAAAACTAGAAGACTTGGCTAATTCATTTGTTCATTAATTCATTCAGGCCTTATAAAATTTTCAGTTTTCTTCAGCACTGTTAGAGATAGTTGGGTCTTTGAATTGTCTCTCACCTACTAGGAGCCCCATTTTCTCTATTATACCAACACAGATCACGAGTTGCACTGGCTGCAGGCTTGAGCAAGTGTGCTAGTAGATGGAATATTTTTCACTAGTTGATGGACAACTTTTACACAAGATGTGTGCTCACTCCTGGCAGAAGTCCTGCATGCCACAGTTGCATGGCAGGCTCACCCAGAAAGCGCTAGGTCGTTCAGGACCAAGCAGTCTCCCTTCCTTTGCTCCTGTCAGCCTCCACATTGCCACCACCAGTCTCACCCTGTGATCCTGAGGCTTGTCGTGGCTGCCTGGCTCCTGGAGCTGTGCCTGCTTGCCAGTGTGGTTCATGCACACAGAGGTCACACTGGCTGAGATCCCTATGGGAGCATCCACTGCGTGTTAATGCAAAGATCACCAGCCTGTCTGAGGGTAAAACCACTGGGGATTTCTACAGCAAATGGCAGTCTCACACATCCCAAGAAAAGGAGGGCAAGGATAAAGTACCCTAAGTGGAGACTGCTGTGGACGGCTGGAGAAAGGTTACAGTGTCATGCAGCCCTGGCTGCTACAGTGGTTGTTTTATTGTGAGAGGCACAAAGGATATGTGGAGAAGACTCATAAACACAGTGACTGGAAATGTACATTTTAAGAACAGAACTTGAAAATAAACCAGCATCAGTGCATTGTGGCCATGACCAAAACTTCAGGAACAAGGAAGGAATGTATTTTTGATGACCTGGAATACATGCAGAGTGTCCTGGACTTGCTGGCCTGGGAGCACTTCTGGGTAAACAAGAACTATTATTAGGCCTTTCTCAGATAGCATTGGCTACAGCTGTGACAAAAGGATGATCACTATGTGCTAAGGACATCCTGGTCCTGTGGGTCCTTGCTGTACTTCTCAGGTGAGCTTTCTATATGATGAAAAGGGCAGGACTTTAGAGGCACACTACTCATGTGAGAGGAATTGAGCAGCCATGGCACCTGCCATGTCTTCTCTTATATAACAAATGTCCTGAAAGTACATTTTGTCTTTCTCTAAAGACACATCTGATGGTTTTGGCAGCTGCTTCTGCAGAGGAGGTCATTGTAGAGAAAGCAGCAGAAAAAATACTGTTCTCTCTGTAGTTCCATAGCTTCTTATTTTGTTTCTTAGAGTATTTCTGCATTTAAAAACAGGGTTGCCCTGTTTCCCTGTTTGATTTCCTCTGCTGCCTTTTTTTTTTTTTTCTTTCTTGAATTGCTGGGAGGATGAAGAATGGCAGGGGCAAACTGCCACAACCCCTCAACAGTGACTCTCCAAGGAAGGCTGGGGGGTTTTGATAGATAAGAGCTGTGGGAGAGATAAAAACAGACTGCACTCTTCTCTCTGTACTCCTCTGAAGTACATGCCCCTCACTACATATCATGGTTCTTTCCACATTTTTCCCATGTGTAAATCCCTTTCCTGAAACCTTATTGATTCCTTTGACTGATTTGTCCAGCTTTTATCTTCTTTCCTGTCTTTTTTCCAATCCTACATGCTTCCTGTTCTGCCTCAATGTCTGCTCCTATGCAGAGTAACTTCAGGTTAGTGCAGTTATACTGATACAAATGTCATTATATTGAAAATAAAGTTAGGCCCTTGCACTCTTAATTTACTAAATCTTGCTTTCCATGAATGATCTGTTGGTGTTAAGAACTGTTTTTAGAATTTAGGAGGTTATTTTAACAAATTCCAAGCCTATAAACTCTTCTCAATGAATCGGTCTCTAGAAACTAGATTATTATGTTTCTAGATCAGCCACAGAGGAATCCTTCTTTGTTGATGATAGGGCAGTTTAAAATCCTGACCTAATCCAGATTTCTGAAGTTGATACACCAGTTATATGAGATGAGTCAAGCTGATAATCTCCTCAGAGACTGGCCAAGATCTATCCCAGAAGTAGTTGTGCTTTTTTATACCCTACTGAAAATCTGCTTCAATTTTTCATGCTCCAGTGGTTAGTATCCTTTTAGTTTACTGTCTGATTTTATGTGTGTTCTGTTTCTACCTGCTGTTTTTGCTTCAGAATTGTTCATTAACCTAAACTGCTATTGCACTTCTTACACTCTTTTGTATTTGTAGACCTTTATAGGGACAAGTAAGTGCCTGCTCCATTTTCTGCCTCAACCTTTCCTTTGCCGCACTAACCCAGCCAAGTTCTGTCAGTTGCCTTTTAATAGATAGGCTTTAGAGCCTTTACATCATCTTGGTGACCTTTCTTTTCCTCTGCCCTAATTTGAAAGACTCTGTCTTGGGTGTAGGTGACCTGTCTTCTGTGCGTACGAGATTTTACTACTACCTTAAAATATTCTCGTTAATCCAGAGCTCCGAGGATCAGAGTTGCCTTTTCTTGGCAGTATTCCACCACAGGCTGAGTGTGCTTGTATTGACTTGTCTGACTGGCTTAAATATTGCTAGTAGTGTAGCCACAGGGACACAGTGTTCATTAAAAGCTGAAAAAGCTAACTCAAAATCATGGGGAAATATTTAAGAGCTATCTCACTCTGCTCTGCCTGCTGCCACAGTTACCAGGGCTGCATTCAGCTGGCTATAAACTGGATAGAACAGGTATAAATGTCTAAAGTTATCATTTTTGCAGATCCCAGTGATAGTTCTTCAGTATTATACGTCATCTTTCACTACTAATCCATTACTGATTTACTTTTTATTCTCTTTTCCCCATCATCCAGACTCTGTGGCTATAAAGCCTGTTTTGATTATATGTAAAACTGTACATTAACAATACATTGTTAAGGTACAAAACTGTACCTTAACAATATATACTTCTCTTACAGAAAGTAAGATAGTGATGGTGTGAACAGTACTTCTTGGTTCACCTTCATTTTGAAAGTTACCTCCCTAGGCAAATCTTAGCTTTCTCATTCCCTCTTCCTTGTTTTGACCTCCTTGTGTTTAGCAGAGTCAAGCAGATGAAGAAATAAGACAACTGGCACAGCTTGCTACATGGCTGGTTAAATACATATTAGGTTCTACCCTGTGTTCCTTTTCTTATTTTTAAGGTGATATCATCTGTTCAAGCACACATTCCCTATTTATCAGGAGCAATTTTATCCCTTTCAACACACAGAGTCATTGGTGGAATTTGTTCAGAGCTGGCTGAATGCTATGGGCATGTGAAAAATTTTAGGGATACCATCAGCTGAGTCTTTTCTGCCAGACATAGGTTCTGTTCCCTGGCATGTTGTCCTTCGCATTTGTTTGATCCCAGAGCAAGCTTGTTCAGAAGTTTACAAATAAGAAGAAAAAAAAGGGAATTGTCTCCCAGTACCAGCTGAGCTCCCTAAACTGTGTTAAGGTGGAGTCAAATGAATAACACAACACACATGATGGGAGCAATGCATGATCAGCAATGCTGATCCTGAGCAGCAGCTGGTGCTTAGTGCAGCCAAACCCCACTGGAGGAGCACACCTGAAGTTTTATCAGTTCTGTGTGGATAGATCACAAGGCACATGCTCCTTACTGAAAATATTTTTCAAGAAACACAAATGTTTGACAAGACAATGTTCCTATGATTACTGCTTGTTTTGAATAGTCTGCAGAATGCCCATTTGGTTACAAGATGTGAGCAATGTTGATCTTGATTGGAGACACAACTCCAGTAACAGCTTAGCATCCACATCCCTGAATTCTCCTTTCACTATGAAAAAGAGACTTCTTGCTCAGTCTTCTTCTTTAAAAGAATCTTCACTATATATACATACATTTCATTTTATATTCCGTTCACTGGCTTGAATAAAAAGAAGATAAAAATGTGATTCAGTGAAAGCATTAATAAGAACATGTAAAAATGTTTTTAGTTAAGTAAAGATAGATGACTACTGAATAGTTATGTTTGTAAAATTCACAGCCTTATTGCATCATGTGAAACTCTTCTCAAGTCTCAGGAAATAGCTTTTAAAACTACAAAAAAAAAGACTTTTTTCCTTCTGTTTAATCAGCTTTTTGATGTAAAGCCAACACCTTTCACTCTGTTGTAAATTTTTTTTTCTGCTATTCTAGAATATAAAACATGGACTACTGGTACACAAAAACTATTATGGATGCAGTTTATGTTGAAGGGGTATTAGATTTCCCTTGGAAAAAAAAAATCTTGGGCAATAAGCATTCAAAAGGAGTCACAACAACCTGTAGAGTATGTAGCTGATGCTCCCAATTATTCTTTTTCTGGTGCTGCATTCCTACACTCCAGAGCACACCTCTCACCTTTACAGCCATCACACTCCAAACATTGCTTGCACTGAAGAGAATCACTGTTTTGCCTGAAGCAAGGAACATAAGTGTTGCAAAACTGACTCCTCCTCTAATGGGGTGAGCATGTACAAGTACACAGAGTTGTATTTCTCCCAGAGCTGCCAGGCTGAATATTTTGCAGTCAGAGCTCTAAAGCTTACAGGCTTTTTCTTTGTTTATCTTTCTTTTGGGTCTTTCCCCCTCTTTCTTTCTGGATTTTTTTCCTTTTTTAAATACATGAGAAATACTTCAAAATGCTGGATTTTCAAGTCCTTTTTCAGGAAGCAATCATGAGCTGGCATGGGTCAACATTCATTTCATTACCAGGCAAAAGTAAGTACTGCAGTTAAATCTGTTCCTACTGTATGTTTACCTTACTATAAAGGGTTTGGTGTTGTATGAAGGACAGAGTAGACTGTAGTTCTTTTAGCAGAAATTAAAAACTTACAGAAATAGGTAAAATCAATTCAGCTCAATACGATATAGTGAATATCATGTGGCTCACATTCTAAGAAAAAAAGGATTTTTACTAGTAAGTCAGGGATGTGTCTTTTAAATACTGTAATAAGCTGTGGACACAGAGATGCCACTCCTTCTGTATGCTTTTTTTAAGTGGCAGTTGGACTGTGTTTATTATTTTGAAGCATTTTTAATCCACTTGGTAGTACTAATCTCATTACATCATTGCTTTATATTATTTTTGTTCATTAAATAGACCTTATTTTTGTTATTCATTAATGAAAATATCCTCCTGGAACTCCTGTAACTGCCATCATATCTTCCACTGTCTGATGTTCCCTAGCTATTATTTTATTCTTCCTGTGTTGCACTTTCCTGTGTCTGCATATATATTCACTAGTTATCAGATTCTGTTTTGTGTTATTATCTTCAGAATGTGTTGATATTGGCATAGACTGGCGGTGAAAGGCTGAAGGGAAATGGATTTCAGAGAGAATAGAGAGAAAGGCTGGTAAATGAGCTGGCAAGGAGTAAAGAAAACGATGTGCTTAGATCCAAAGAGCAGCTTTTTCACCAATTTTCCCTGCATTTTATTGAAACACTGTACCATCAACATCTGTAATATTTTCACTATTCCAACAGTCACCTGGGAATTCATTAGTACCCTGGGAAAAAGTACAGTTTCCCTTGCTATGAGTTCCCTCTAGAGAGCGCAGCAGCCTGCGAGACACTTGTGTGGATTCTGTGTCCGTGTTACCGGCGTAAGATTACTGCTGCAGAAACGCCGTGCTGCAGCTATCAGTCTTTTCTTCTTTTGAGAGTTGGCTGGCTTTTGTTGAGCTGCACTAGGCACCCTCCCAAGGCGGGCAGATGGATTGCCCAGGCAGCGAGCAAGTTTAGCAACAAGTAATGCTTGAATGCCTGTGTTGGGGAAGCAGCCATTTACCATGTGCACGTTTCGTAGCCCCGAGCATCCGCGGCAAGTCTGCAGCGTGCATGCACGTCAGCCTCCTGTGACAAAGTGCAGCCTGGCTAAAGTCCTGCTCAAGGACTAATGTAATCCCCACTACGGCTTGGAGCACACAGACCGTGGAGGGAAACAGAATCTGGAGCAATGCAGTTAGCATAAAGCCAGCAAGGAGCAAAAAACCTGATAGGTCATCCTAGTATTGTTGTTGTTGTTAAAATTGATCTGGAAATCTGCCAGACTAAATTTTTGTGTCAAAGGTGCAATGCTTTGAAAGGGCAGGTTTTCCAGTGGACTGAGCTGAGCACAATAGTTCAGTCTCAGAATTTTCATCTTTATTTTTCAGAAGGGCTTTCAAGTTTTTCAGCTATTTACATTGTATTATCATAATTTTTTGTTGTTCAGCAAAATATACCTTTTCAACGTGTCAAGTGTTCATGGCTCTGTCTGCAATTATCACCCATAGCAAGTGAAGTTCAGCTATCAGAAACAGGGTGTTTGGGAACAAAAGGGGCTTTTGAAAGCTCTGGCCTTCATTTAGAGATTGTGGAAGTTTGACTCTCACACAGTCCTCATGGCAGTGAAGCAAATGAAGTTCAGCCACTTCATTCAGCTGTATCACAATTTGAATTGAAACCCCTATCCTCCCAGGTGATTTTCTTCTCCAGACTCAGACACAGGTTAGTTACAGACTCAAAGAACACTAGAAATGCTTTTATTCCTACTACCTGTTCCATTTGTCTTGTTTGAAACTAATATTCTGGTATTTCCAGACACTCAAATTTACAAACTCTGTATTTTCTATATATTTATGTACCCACATGTATGTATCAGTACACTTTTTATTCTTCAGTCACAAACTCTTGCTATGTAATACCTTTCTTTCGAAGTTCTACTCCTCTCTGAAAACCTTAGTTTTCTGCAGCTTCAGCACCACTTTTGTTTCCCATTTATTTCTTCAGTACAGCTGCCTTTCAGAGAGGTTGTAAGGTTGCTTCACAAGGTAAGATCAAAGGGCAGCTCAGCCTATACCCTAAGTTTTTGGTTGTACTCATAAATTGGACAAAACTAATGCTCCAATAACTTCACTTACAAAGACTTTCTCACTGCACTGTTTCTGACTGCTCTCCTACAGTTTTGGGGGGTTGCCTTATTTGGTCTCCACTCTTGTTTATCTGTGATTGCTATCACAGCTCTCCTTTGCCTAGCTCTGAATTAAAAATCTGCTGTCACACGAGTCTGTACTTAGGTTGCATGGGCAGTTAGGCTAAACTTAGTTCATTTGGGTTGGTCTTAATCCTTTTAAAGAGCCAGCCCATGTTATTTTAATATAATTTATTCATTGGTCAGCTGTAGCTGTACCTATTCTACAATCCTCACTCTCATCCTACTAAGTTATTATTGTGGATCAATTTAATTAAACATTATGAAGTCAAGGGTGCAGGGTTTTTTACAGGCTGAATAACTAGGAAGGAAGGTTTCAAACTTATCTTATCTTATCTTATCTTTTATGTTGCCTGGTCTCACTGAAGAGGTGATGACCGTACTCTGAGACCTTCCTTTATCTATCCCAGATAGATACAAGTTGGTAACATGAACATGAACTTTAATCCTTCTAAAAACTTATTCGTTAAAAAACTTTCATATCCAGTAGGCTATATTTACAACCACTTTTTAGCCCTTTATGACTTCCTTTAGAACTTTATGACTTCCAGTAGAGCCACTGGTAATTCCCCAGCTTGCAGCATGAACCTGCCAAGAGCAGCTGTGCCTCTGCCTGACCCTTCCTTTACTGCATGTACCCCATACCTAGCAGCAGCATATGACCAAGCAAGCAGAGTTGTTCTCTTTTCCTGCTGCGCTCTAAATTAGTGAATTAAAAATGAGAAAGAATGAATGTTCAAAATAAATGTTAAAGTATCTCTGCTGTTCAGGATTGCGTTTAGGTTGAGTCCTATTGCCACTGTGTATAGGTTAGATTATCACTATGATCCCTCTAGATTTGGAGATAACGATCTCTGAAAGGATCTCATTCAGCATATTTGTTACATCTGATATCATTTGTTTTCCTTGAGAAATTTTCTAATCTCCTGAATTTCAAACCCCTTACAACCTGAGGTAACCCGAGGTTTTTGGCATGGCAATTCTCTTTCCAAATTCATTGTTCCCTCAGGGCAAAGTCATTCCATATTAACAGTACTTTTAAATTGTCACATTTCCACTTCTGGTGAACATGTGATACATAACATTCCCTGTGAGCAAGTATGTACTGGTTCATAAAAACAGTCAATAAACTTGGCACTGATAATTTCTGAAAACTTTCAAGCCTCTAACTGGAGCAAGAACAATCAGGAGCAGTCATGATATAAAAATGGAGGGTTTAGAATTCATGACAGATCATCTGTTTGATGAATAGCACATTTTGGATGCTGCTGTATGGTGTGACCCTTCTTTCTTGGATGAAAGAGGAGATGGTCTTTGGAAAAGCAAAGATGACCTGTAGCCAAATCTACATCTGCTCTCAGCCTCATCCAAAAACTGGATTGCTGCTGTTGCTGTTTCTTCACCTCTAAACATTAGCTGGTAAATCATGAGAGTTCAAGAAAGCCAATCCAAAAAGAGCAGGCTTTTCTTTCAAAATATTCCTTTTCCTTAATCATGATGCAAAGAGAAAATAAAGAACACTTAAGTGATTATAGGGAAAATTCTACCTACCTCATGAAAGGCAGGTGGATCATGATTTTGTGAACACAGAATAAAAATAGGAAAAAGTATAAGGTATGTACTTTAAGTTAACAATGAAGATTACTGTTTAGAAGATCAATATATAAATTACTTATTTAGATGGAAGTGTTAACTAAACTACCTTCTTTAACTATACTATTAAGTAACCAGTTTCAGTGGTAAAGTCTGGGCATCTGAAGTTAGAATCCTCATGTGGCCCCTTTGTTTTAAGTAACAATATTTTTGTCTAGATAAGGTAATTGGGTATGATCATACTATATTGTCATAATATAAGGAAGACAAAAAATAGTTTCTTGTCTATTTGTCACTCAAGGTATGGCTTCTAATCTTCTCTTCAGGAAGAGCCCTACCACACATGCCTTGTATCATCTCTGTATCCTAATCATCATATATCTGTTAGCCTAAATTACCCCAAACTCCCTGTAATTATTACTGTTGTATGTTAAAATAGTATTCATAGGTAAGTTCTCTCTCTAATTGTTATTATATACTGTTTCCTAGTTATTTTCTGTCTAGCACCTCTCTTCATTCCTTGTTGGAGTGGCAGCGATGTAGATTTCTACTGTGATTTACAAAAATGAGGAGAGGACAAGATAAGGCCACAACCAAGGGAGATGTCATTGTTCTCAATTAAAGAACAACTTTGGTGCCAGATGGTGCAGGCTCCATTCCTCCAACTCCTGCTTTAAGACCTGACCCTCAAAAGCTTCATGACCACTGTCACCAGAAGCCCTTCCCCCTGTTCCAGCCATATGACACACTCAGCCCAGAAATGCATTCGATCTATGAAGCCTTGGAAGTCCTCCCTTTGTCCACAGGAGTCACCTGTTTTGTCATGGTCATGGCCATACCCCAAGTGATCTCTGAACCCCCTGTACTTCCTGAAAACCTTGCCTTTTTCTTTGCCACAGAAGTAGGTCAAATACCCTCATAGATACACACACACCTATGTGCATTTTTGTGTCTTTGCAAAGACACAGGTGAAAGTATATGAAGTGTATAAATGTATGCTGATACATAGTTATACTTCTTTATACTATGCAAGGATTTTATTTATAAAGTGTGTGTATGAAAGTGTTTAGTAAGAGACAATGAAATTAAGTGAAAATTTAATGTGAGGAGAAAGAAAGCAAAATAAAAGGGAAGTACAGTTAAATGGCATGGGAGCATGTCAGAAGGAATGGGGGGATATGAAAAGATCTGAATGTGCATTGGGCAGAGGGGTGAGCCTGTGAAACCATCCAGGAGGCTGCCACCCAGCCCCAGGTCATCCAAGCAACAGACCAGACCTGTGAATCTGACCAAGAGGCCCTCTTCTTCTACCTTCAAACCAACCAGGTCACCTTGTGGGGCTGTCCTGCAGCTTTCTCCTATTCTAGAATATATAGTTAATATTGCTTACTAAAGTTGAAGGCCACAAGGAAAAAATAACTTCATGGGAACATGTTTGCAGGGACACCTACATCCCAAAATGTTTTGTTAAAAAGACTACGTGCATTCAACAGAAGATGGCTGGGCTGGGATTATGAAAACAAAAGCTTGTGTAAGGGGGTTGAGGCACCTCTTGTCTAAACCTCAGTGTTTGAACACCTATGACAGGGATTATGCTCCATATAATCCCTTATCCTTAGGCTGATGTGGAGTTCATAGCACTTTTTGAAAACACAATCCTGGTTGAATACATAAAAGACACCATTTTTCTGTGAATTGTTTATATTTCTGCTTAGAACCACAGGCTTAAAAAAAGTACAACAGCCAAAAATCCCAGCTTTGAAAGAAAGGAAGTGGTGAAAATAGGAGACAGGTCACTGTCACCCCAGTGATCAATTAAGAAATAAAGTTTCATTGAACATGACTTAAATGTTGCCTAATGTTTGTTTTTCTGTGCGCATGTAGTAGCAGCTTGTTAATAGACTGCAGCATCTGTTAAAAGATATTTTCTGTGCTGCTGGAGAACTAGGAAGCTTTGGGAGTTTAAGGCACTTTTCTGAAACAAGCAATACTGTTATCTGAACATAAAACAGATGGTCTCATGTCATGTAAATCAAGATTCACGAGATATATATATATATGGCTGGGAAAAAGTCCTTTTGAAGTAACAGGTATTTGTGGCCTATTCTAAGCACAATAATAACAGCATTAAGCTCATTTTAATGGTGGTGAACATATTATCCAAGTGTGCCTAGACTGTGTGTCTGAAAGGCAGAATGGGTTCTCGTGTAGCTGAAGCTTTTAAAACCATTTTTCCTGCCTCAGTAATTACAGACCAAGCAGGAATGGATGTTCTTAAATCAGCCTTCACACCAGCTGTTAAATTAAAATAAATTTCATGTCTTTGTTACTAGTAATGAAGTAGATGCCTCTGTCACAGATTGCTTTAACAGGGTGCTCAAAACAAGACATGGGGATGTTTTAGAGCACATAGTTACCATTTGCTACATTGGTGTGTTATTGGAGTTTATAATAAAGAACTATAACCACAGCTTCTTCATTACTGCCAGTCAGACCTGTGTGTGAAACATCCAAGCTGTGCAAGGAATTGGAAAACCGTGTCTAGTAATTGGTGTAAAACTAGAGTAAATATACCTCCACTCAGAAAGGAAAGACATGAGGATGTTTAGGACAAAAGAAAGATTTGACAGTGGTTATGAACAGATGTTCATGGGTATTAGTGGAAACTGTGAGAAAGGATCAGATGTACTGCTTAATAGACTACAGTCACCAAGGTATCAAGGGACATTCTATTCCAATGAGCTTTGAAAAGTGAGTACTACTGAGGGCAAAATTTAAAAGTTGCTAGCAGTAAAAAGATGAGGGAAGAAACAGCTGTTTGTAAAGGGGTGTTCCTTGCCCTAGAAATTTAACAGCTGGATAAAAGCCTCTCAAGTCCATGATGTTTAGCAGTTGGAGTCAGAATGGAAGAAAAAGAAGGATGGTAAACCGCAGTTTTTACATCATGCTCCCCAACAAAGCTTGCACCAAAATATCCCCACAAAACACCAGTTTGAACTTTACCAAACAGCTATTCAAAGCTCCTGGAAACTGTCAGGCCAGTGGGAGGTGAGGTTAGCAGAAATACAATACCAAGACAGCTGGAATAATATTAATAGTGCTGCTGGGTAAGACATGGCATTATTCTTTGTGGCAAGTCCATTATTCATGCATATGCATACTGCTGAAGTGTATAAACACTTACTATCTCCAACAACAGAGCTTTAACTGTTGACCAGCCATGGATCTGGTCTTCAGTCCCACAATTAGGAAAAAGAAGCTTAAAATGGATCTTGTGTTTTTCGTACAGCTGGGAAACTAGCATATTTTTTGGAAACTTCTCCTGGGGTTGCCTGTGACAGTTTCCCTTTTCACTGACATGCCTGGAAGGTTTTCATCTCCATCTACCTCTACACAAAACATTGTTGAGTACCAGCTGGTTTGAGATTTATTAGTCCCATTCTTATGCTGAGTTCTGGAAAATGGTAATAGCAGTGAGCTCACTGCAGAAAGACAGTACAATCTGCATTATGTGCCAGTAAACCAACCTCATATTGATAGAGGAAGCACTGAAATTAATACGAATAAAAGCAAGCATGTCTTATTTCACAGTGGAAAGGAGGTTGTGAATTTTATCAGTCGACCTGGAAGGTTCTGGTATTTTAACAAAACCACCATATAGTTAAGTAGTAAAGGGAGTAACAAAATAATAAAAAGGACCCCTCCTTGTACACAAATTATTAAACATCCCAAGTGGACTAGGAGCTGTATTCTGCAGCCTCTTCTCAAAAGCTATCTAATTTTTCTCAAGGAGTTCAGGAGTTATTAAATCACATGTTAAAAATGGCCAGAACCATGGCCAGAGATGTGATCAGATATGTCTCCCAAGCAGTCGTGGCCAAGTTGATGTCTGGCAAAGCAGGAGGTCTCTAGGGTTATTGGGAGACACGTCAGAGCCCTGAAGGGCTGTCCTTTCTCAAACCCTTAAAATGAAAAGGATGGGTAGTGCTTTGTATTCCAGCCACCCTACTGAACACTAGGAAAAAACCAAGAAATACAGGGGAAGATGGCCCATTCTGCCAATAGAAAAGGAGGTATATTTTAACAAAGCTGATTTTTGTTCATGGCTGCTCCAAATAATGTACTAAAACCATACCAGATTTGTCTGAAGTTGCCCCAATGCAAGCAGGCATCACGAAGAGCTTGTTCCTTGAGATGCCATTACTGTCAGCTGTAACACAATTTGCCCCCTGGACTGGAGTGGGAAAAATTGTGTAGGTCTGAACAACTGTGCTGGATCTTCGCTGCAAAATTGTTGAAGAGTGAGCCTGATGAATTATGTGTTGGCTACTTTCAGCCAGCTGAACAATAACTTAGGAGACATCCTGAATTTGTAAATCCAGTCTGCTACGTAAGGTATAAGTGACCTTGAAGCTGCCTTCAGGAGTTCAGCTTTGTCCTAACAGGAGCCATGTTTACTGCTGCACCGTGTTCAGGGGAGGCCTTTGGGTAAGTGTGATCCCCTGCCCTTGTCATTGTCACACTGGCTAGTTTGGGTTTGTTTCAGAAATTTCGTCACATCTATCATTTAACCAGTAGATTTTCTCTTTGGGGAAAACCCATTGCAAACTCTTCTTAGTGCCCCTGCACATATTCCTGTAAAGTTCAGTTTTTGTCCTGGTTTTCCATTTTAGTAGGCAACATTGTGTGTATCTTGCAGCACAGCATAGAATCCAAAGACTGACCAAGTAACACTGTACAGTAGTCTGGTTGGGATTTCTTTAGTCATGTTAAATGGTGGCTGTGTATCTGGTTTTTCTTCTCTTTTATTTTTCTATTCATATTTATTGTTATTGGTACCTCTTATTAAGCAATGTGTAAACTTTTGCAAGTATAAATTAATTTATCAAGTGCATGCATTTATAAATATTTATGCACTCCTTACTGTATAAATTTTAGAGATATTTACATGTCACCATAAGGGGCTGGACCTGGAGTAGAAGAAGGCAAGCACAGCACCTGCCCTGTCGTACGTGGAGCAAAACTGTCCTGACCCTAGAACCTAGAAAAAGCCAGGGAAAAGGGAGGCAAAATGTTTTCTTTAGACAACATAAGACATGGTCAGCAGTTTCTGTAGCCTGTTAGCAATTAGTATCTTCTGTGCAGATTTTTAATAGATCTTTTTTTAGCTGTACCATCTCTGTGTTGATCACTTGATTATAAACAGCTGTAAGACACTGAAGTAAATCCATCACATATAGCATGGAGATAAGTAACAGCCACACAGATTCCCACTGGTATGAAATATTCTCAAAAGTACTCTGGTTTCCTTCTAAAGAAGGTAACAAAATTCAAGGACAGAAGAGCACTAGTGATGTCATATATCTCCACTGTGGTCAGGCTTTGAAGACAATTTCACGAAATTTTCATAAATTAGCCCATAACCCATAGTCTATATGAAGCCACTGTGAAGGATGGCCAGTCCTTGCAAACGATTTACTGCTGGTTATCAGTGGGTCACTGTCAGAGCAAAGGGGCAGATTGAAACCAGCTACACAGGACAAGCTCCTTGGGGTGGCAACTAATCTATATATCATTAGTGGTATGGATAGCATTATACCAATATTATACTAGATAATGGTGAAAGGAGAGGGACTTTAGCTTGTTGGAGAAGAAGAAGAGAAAAAAGTTATTTGTCTATTACAATTGCTATGTAGTTTCTGATAAATAAAAACTTGCTTAGTAGAAATAAGGCTGAGGCACCACCCTGAAACACGGATACACAACTGCACAAATACAGGATTGAGGTAACAAGGGTTCAGGAAGGTAGCTGGTATTGTGAGAGACTGGACTGTTGGTGCTAATGGCTCAAACAATTGGCTGAGTGCTTTGCTAGGAACGCACGGAGTGCAGAAGGATGTTCGGGCTTGCATTTTCAGATGATGCAAGAGGCTGATAAATGACAAATCCTGAGGGGGGGCATAAGTCCTTCTTATCATGCCAATGTCCTCCCTTACATAATGACTCAGCTGTGAAAACTCCCCTCTGAAGTAGCAGGACAGTCATGTGTAGGATGAAGGTATTTGTCTTGGCTGGTGGGCTATAATGGATCATGACTGATTCAACTATGATGGTAAGAGACAGCTGCAACATTTTAGAAGATGTCAAAGACTCATGAATGATCCAGTGTTACATCATCCAGGGGAGGTACGGGGGGGCGTTTCCACGTAGCCTCAGCATAATATAAAACCCATGGATGTGGTGGTTTTTGGGCTCTTTCCTTCCACCGCTTGATGGACACAGTCTGCAACCATCACCTCGACAAGACTGCAACCACTGAGAAGACCAGAAGAAGAGGACCAATGGGACATCATTGGAATCTATGGAGCGGTGATATTTTTTTCTACTTAATCTGTTTCTCTGTTACTTTATTTCTCCCCCTCCTCCTTTTTCCCCCAACTCTCTCTTTCTCTCTCTTTCACATTTACTGTTTAATAAAAGTTGTACTGTTGACTTCAGAATATGGTCTCATTGGCACCTTAATTTGGGCAGAGGGACCTCTCTAATGATTTTAATAATCAGATCTTAACAAGTATAAATGACAGGTTTAACACTAGAAAAGAAGAACAAGAGTCAATAATGGCATCCTGCTGTGTGAAAAGTAGATACCATGCCAGCATTTACAAATGGGAATGTGGTTTGAGTTGTACAAACTGTTTCTCTTATTCCCTTCAATATTTTCAAGACCTCAGCTAAAATACTTTATATTTCAGAGGCACAGTGCTTCAAAAAAAGATAGACAGGAAGTCTGCAGCAGAGTAGGAAGATTCAGAGATCTGGAGAATGTGGCATATGAGAAAATTAAGCAAGACTTCTACATGTAAATAAGAGACGATATATTTGAAGTGTTCAAAGTAGTGTCTCAGCTCTGCAGAGAGACAGGAGCAGTCTGTTGTTCTGTTGCTTTTTGGCTGCAGAAGAAATACTTGGATTAGGTTGTAGCAGGCAAGATATAGAATAGATATTAAGAACATTTTATTATAAAGATACTAAATCAGTCGTCTACATTGTCTAAGGAGGTTTCAAAATTCCCCTAATTGGAAGTTTCTAAGAATAGATAAAGCAAATCTAAAGAATTATATTGGCGTTGTTGATCCCTCCTTGGGGCTCTTGGGGTCTAGATGACCTCCTGAAACCTCTTCTAGTCTGAATTACTGAGAAGCTTTTGTGCATGAAATTATTAGGTTTCACATTCTTTGAAAAGGCAAATATATTTTTGATGTTTGTACTGTTACCAGCAAAGCAATAAAATCTAGAGACTCTGGTGATCATAGAAACTGTACAGTAATAAGGGTACTTAATCAGCATGTTGTGTGGAAATGTGATTGTAAAACTGTGATTCCTTGTGCTATCAGTGATGTGGTGGGTAGACCTTGCCTGGCTGCCAGGTGCCCACCTAAGCCACACTGTCACTCCCCTCCTCAGCTGGGCAGGGGAGAGAAAACAACAGAAGGCTCATGTGTCAAAATAAGAAAGGGAAAGAATCATTCATCAACTACCATCACATGCAGTTTGGGTAAATTAATTTATTGTTTAATAACACGAGTAGAGAAATGAGAAGAATAATGAGAAAACAAATCTAAAAGAAAATATCTTCCTATTCCATTCTGCTTCTTAGGCTCAACTCCACTCTTTATTTCTCTGTCTTCCCCTGAGAAATACAGTGAAACAAGAGGTTGTGGTCAACTCATCACACATTTTCTCTGCTGCTCCTTCTTCCTTATGCTCTTTGCTCCAGTGAGTTGTCCCTCCCATGGGACACAGTCCTCCGTGTACTTCTCTGCTGTGAGTACTTCCCATGGGTTGCAGCTCTTCATTAGCTGCTCCAGTTTGGGTCCCCTCCACAGGGTGCAGTCTCTCAGGAAGGGGCTGCTCCAACATGGCTTCCCCTGGTGGGGTCACAGGTCCTGCCAGCAAACCTGCTCCAGGGTGGGCTCCTCCCTCCACAGCCCACAGGTCCTGCCAGGAGCCTGCTCCAGCACGGGCTTCCTATGGGATCACAGCCTCCTCTGGGCATCCACTGGCTCAAGTGGTGGGCTCCTCCAGAGGCTGCAGGGACAGCTGCCTCACCATTCACCTCCCTCACTGACTTCAGTACCTTCAGAGCTGTTGCTCTCACACATTCCTCTCTCTGGCTGGAGGTGCTGCAGCTTTTGTTCTCTCTTTATAAATACATTTCCCCACAGATGCTATTGCCATCACTGATCCTGGCATTCAGCCGTGGTCCGTCCTGGATCCATCTGGCACTGGCTCTGTTGAACATGGGGAAAGTTCCTGGCAGCTGCTCCCAGACCACCCCCTGTAGCCACTCTGCTACGAAATCCTTGCCACACAAACCCAATACAACAGTATTTCAGAATTACCTGGCATCATTCAAATTATCTTGGCTAGTTTGAACGTGGTGGCAGTGACTGGTATAGGTAAAAATCATTTTTTTTGTTTTAGTACATTATCTGTACTAGGAATCAACCATGATAACCTCTAGTTTATTATTTTAATATGTTCTTGTCACTATAGTCACAAACAGAATTTAAGTCTAGAATGGCTGTTATCTGTATCATATTTGTGGGGCCTTTAGTGTTTCCCTTCAGAAGCTTAGGAGGAGGTACTCAGCTCAGCTGATTAGTAAGGTGTATCCCATTGATCTCGAGGGTCTCATGATGTCTAATCAGTTATGAAATGTCTTCATTTTTTAGGCACACTTTTAGACTCTGTCTAACTAGTAAGAATATATTAACAGTATAGATTTTATGTGCCACTGCCTCTGCCAGGGCCATTTACTGGCAGTCATAGTCCAGATGAAATTATAACAAGCCTTTATGCTGAAGAACTACAAAACAAAAACTTCGCAAACCAGAGCAGTTTAGAGCAGGCAGCAGATGGAAGTGGGAAGCTATTTACAGTACACAGCAATGTTACACAACAGTTTTTGGAAGAAAATGTGGAAAAGAGTCTTTCATTAACTAAAACTGTAAGGGGAATTGGCTACATTACACAACGCTAAAAACCAGCATATATTAGCCCCTGTGGAGAGTTATATTAGTGCAGTAATACTAATCTAAATGCTCACGCTAATTGATTCAGAACTAGCTGGTTTATTTGTGAATGGCACTGCTACTGATAGGTAGACAGGCCAGGAACATTTTGTGTTTCAGACACAAGAAATCTGAATATTATTTCACAGCAACAGTGTAACCCAGAGGTGAAGCTGATGAGGTGAAGAGGTGCTTTTAAAGCAGATGGTGTTTTATGACACTCAGGTCTTTTGAAAGCATCACCTGACCCCGTAAAAAGCATGAAGGGGGTAGTGCAGCTATTGAATTAGTTTGTTTAATATCTGGTTTGATACACAAATTCTGAACTTGGTTACAAGTTACTTTCATTTTTAAACAATCATAGTAGCCTATTTAAATGATTTTATAATTCTTCTAGGATTAGACTCCTTTTAAAACAGTCTTCCATTTTTCTTTGTCTCCTCCTTGTGGTTCTTAATATAATTTTTAACCAGAAATCTTAGCCAAAGCAGTTGAGAGACTAGGGCATTCATTCTCATGGATTTTTAGAGATTCAGCTCCAGGTCCTTGCTTTCTTTCAAAATCAGCCTATATCTTTAATAATCTTTGTTTCAGTTGATTTCTCTTATCCACTAGTATAAAAGTACTATGATATCATTTTTTTCCAATTTGAAAGAAATCTGAATAACTACTCTGGAATCATTTCACTTCACATTGCCAAGCAGCTAACAGGTGTTAATGAAAATTAAATAGTTTCATTTCTTCTGTCATGGTTTCACTCTTCATAAATAATAGAATGTTAATGGTAGCAAGGATCCTGGCTATCCAGTATTACAGATGAATGTTTTTGCTGCTGTACTATGTTCAGCATTTTGCTCACTGGTTCATTTAATGTTTAATAACTCTTTAAGGAGAAATAGTTCGAACAGGCTGAGTCGGGCTACAGAAGTTGAGGTTTGTCCATAACTCAGTAGTAATGGCATTGGATGGGGTTTGAGAGGTGATCTGAGGGTCCCTGGACTTTATAATCTAATCATACCTCTTCTTGCTGGAGGCCATGAGGCAGGTCCTGTAAAGAAAGGTAAAGAAAGAGTGGACATACAAAACTAGCTGTGTCTGCAGTGCATTCTGTGACAGGCAAGGAGTAGTGTAAGGAGGAAAATTTATTTTATTTAGGAAGGACAGGTTGTTTTGCTGCTGTATTGTAGAAAATTAACTGTGAAGGACTCTTTGAATCTGAAGAAGAGCTGGATTCCTATGTAAGGAGTGAGATAAGCTAGTGATGGGGCCCAGAGATGCATTAAATCATAGCAGATTATGAAAATAGGACAAGCATTGTTGTGAACATTTGGGAGGAACAGAGAAGGAAATGCAAAAAGATATTTTTTTAAGTTACATTCAAGTGGGTTTTAGAAACTGCTACAAAGGAAAGTAGTCCATAAAGTCTGGGACATAGAAATGGACATGGCTCAGAGATTTTTATGCCTGATAAAAATTGGGTAGTCTAAGTCTGGAGGATGGAAGCAACAAGGCACCACTGGAAGTGTTTCGGAAGATTGCTAATGCATAGTGAGGAGTGTTTTCTTTTTTCTTTTTGTGGAATGCAGGGACAGAACAGAAGTGTTTTATCAGGGCAAAACAGAACTGTTGAAGGCAAAACTTTGATGAAGCAAGTTACCTAGACTGTGTTCAAAGAAGCAGGGTCAGGATATTCCAGCAGATCTCCCATTTAAGTGTTCATATATGATGTAGAAGATTAAGTAAGGCATCATCCAAACACCAGATTTTCTTATAAAAAAGTGGAGATAACTATTGCAGCAAAGCCAGGATCTCTGTAGTTGAGGAAAAGAAGACTTGCATTCAGGTTCTTGATCTGAATCAAGAAACAGAAGATCTTGAGCCTGTATTTTCTATAATCTACTGTTATGCTGTTTGAATATTTGGGAAAATGTTCTTAAACAGAACAAACTTGTCATGATCTTTGTTTTCCTTCTTCAAAGATGAATCTATCAAAGAGCCATGAAAGCTCTGCTTCAAGCTGCAGCCCAGCCAAAGAATCTCATTTTTCTACATCTGTTAACAGCTGTTCCTCCCACGTCAGAACTCAGGTTTGAGTTCTATTCCACAGTACCCCAAAATACAACTCTGACTAGTCCAGTCAAAGGCCAAAGTCTTGAAACATGGTCCTTTACAGTACACAAATTGACAGATCAGTGTATACCAAAATACACCATTCACTGTCACAGAATCACAGAATCAATTAGGTTGGAAAAGACCTCTGAGATCATCTAATCTGTAGCAGGGCATCTCACCCCCACAACAAAGCTTATCTGTTGTTTGTTAAATGGTCAGATAACTCAAACAGGACAACCTGTCTTGTAGTGAGGTATTCTGGCACCATGGGGTTAACAGGGATCTGGCAATAAACATCTTACTGTCGGAGAGAGATCTGGAAGGTAAGCTGGATTTCTGACTGCCAGACACTTTACAAACTATAAAAGCGACACCAAAACTTTCATAGAAATGTTCTACACATTCCCTGGAAATGTGTGGAGTTTCTCATCTGAACAGGGACACCTGCTAGAGGCTGTGTTTAGGAATCTGTGCATATTATTGACATTTTGGGGGTAAGTTACATTTGGCCCCTAATCAACGCTATTTCTTTTTCTAGCTTTAATATAAGTGCAACCTTCATTTTGTGCACTCTTTTATGTTATGCTGTAATCTATGAGTAGTTCTTTTAACTTTTATACTTCGCAGTAAGTAGCTCTGATTAAGCTATTTTGTCTGTTATCTACAGTCTGCTTAATAAATAATTTATTTTATAAATAGACCCGATTTACCATCCCTAGAACTTGTGTGTGCCAGAGTGATTTCTTAAATTTAAGCAGTTGCCAGAAATCTGAGGCTAAGGCAGGGCTTGCCTGAAGCTCCCTCTCGTCCCATGACAGAGTCCAATCTATGACCCAACACCACTGTGTCAACCAGACCTTGGCACTGAGTGCCACATCCAGTCGTTCCTGAAACACCTGCAGGGACAGTGGCTCCACCACCTTCCTGCGCAGCCCATTCTAATAGCTAATCACATTTCTGTGAAGAATTTCTTTGTAACATTCAACCTAAACCTCATCTGGAACAACTTTAGACTATGTCCTCCTGATCGGTCACCAGTTCCCTGGTTGAAGATGTTGATCCCCACCTGGACACCCTCATTTCAGGGAGCTATAGAGAGCAATAAGGTCTCCCCTGGGCCTCCTCT
Organism: Drymodes brunneopygia; assembly: GCA_013400955.1. NCBI lineage: Eukaryota > Metazoa > Chordata > Aves > Passeriformes > Petroicidae > Drymodes > Drymodes brunneopygia. The sequence goes on along the minus strand of VZTZ01013588.1, from coordinate 154,599 downwards.
TCTCCAGGCTGAGCACCCCCAGCTCCCTCAGCAGGTTCTGTCAGGACTTGTGCTCCAGACCTTCCCCAGCTCCATTGCCCTTCTCTGTCTCTGCTGAGCAGATCCTGGAAGCAAAGGAATGGTGAACACCTGATTGCTGTTTCTTGACTCAAGTAAAAATTAGTTTACAAGTTCAGACCAGAACTCTGGAATGCTCCAGAAGAAGGAGGAAAGTGGCTCTTTTTCCTCCCTTTTCCTATTGCTGCAGAGCAGGGTCAGCTAAGCAGCTGTATTGGTGTTCATCGTGTTGCAGAATTAAACCCCTAGCATTTGGAAGGGAGGTCACTGTAACCTACACTCCTTGTGTAAACAATGTTTGAGTTGAGGACCCTGTTGCTGGGGAGCTGCTGCCTTAGTTCCAACCACTGATAGTGGATAGTGCTTAACACAGGCCTGATATTTTCATTTTATATATATATAGAGGAATTTCAACTTTATGTGGACAATGCATCCAAAGACAGGAAGCCTAGAGTGTATGGCCTAGATTCTACAAACAGAAGAATTTTTACTGGGTCTTTAGGATGTTGTCCCCCCAGATAATTTTTTCCACCTGTCCTTAAAACTTTTTTTTTCTGATTATGGGAAGACCAGTAGCCACAGCTTAAGACTCAACACCATGTTCCCGAATTTTTTCTTCTCCATCTTTGGTCTTGTTATCCCATTGCATGGGGATCCTTACTACTACTTGAGAAAAGTTGTCCTTTATGTCTTTAGCTGATTTTAATCCTCCCAGCAAAATCTTTCTATGATTCCCTCAAATAACATCTAAGTTTTCCCAGCTCATGGAGGAGTGCATGGCTATTTTCTTTGATTCAGATAGCTGAGCCAAAGGTCACCTGGGCTTAGAAGCTCTTTGGCTTTGTGATGGACCCTTCTTACAACTCTTGCCTAGTAAATCCATGGAAGTCTGGTCATGCCATCACAGTTCTACTAGGATTTATAGCATCAGCAGTTTCCATTCAAAGAGGCATGAGGGATTATTGTTGCGGTAATAACCAATACTCATGAGTACCTGAAAAAACGTCTTCACTGTATTTCGACTCTTGTTTTGCTTTTCAGCTCACTGCTATCAAGAGACTGCTGCTTACTAGGTTCAACAGGTCAATGACTATGTAGGGGCAGCCTTAATGGATATAAATAATCCGTTTTCTGTTTGAACAGACATATTTTCATAGTACTTTGATAGCAGGCAGTAAAAACTAGTTTTCCATTGGCTTTGACATTTTTACATTTTAGCTACATCCTCATAGCCAAACCAAAACTTCACAGGGATTATATCCTTATTGTTTGCCTGAAAGTGCTTTAAACAAATTGGGTTAAAGTGTAATTGCATAAGAATTCAAACCATTTCCACTTCCTCTCTTGTTCTTTGACTGATACTCATCTGATTTGTTCAAGGAGATAAAAAACCAGCAGAAATAATTAGGTCTGTGAAAAGAAAAGTGATTCGTTTTAGTTCCTTGAACCAATTCATTGCAGATTCATGGGAGTACTGGAAATTACGCTAAAAGAAGTAGAAATATCTAGAGTTTATTGGTCAGGACTGCTGAAATTAGTTAAAGAATTGTACCGTATAAACTGACTTAACTGTTCAGCATCACCAAAAAGAGACTAGAAGAAAATTACCCCCTACTACAAAATATGAACTTTTTATTCCCATAGGTTGATGTCTGTAATTTATGAGTAGGCTGAAGCTTATTCTAGCAGTCACTGTCTGTAGAGAGAAATTTCTTATGAAGGTGGATGTTCATTAGCTATGCATACCCCCTGCTGTTTTAGAGCTGGAGTAATTCTGCATGTTGAAATCCTGTGCCCTGTTTTGGTTTATACCTCATGCCATGCTTTAGGTGTTTTTCTCTGTTCTAATCCAAATAAGGAAAAAGTTAATATTATATTAAGTTTTATGAGAATCATTTCAGACTGGTATAACTAGAATGATTGCCTCTCCTTTGCTCAAAATGTCTGATCTCTTTCCTAACTAATAATCTCAATCCTGTTGTGCTGCCAGAATGAAATAAGCACCTGTATTGTTTAATCAGCTTCTTGAATGTGGAGCAGTCAGTGTCCAATGACTGATGACTGGCAGCTCATTAACTCCTCTATTAACTGCCTCATGGGAAAAATTAAAAGAGATTAAATCAACAAATTAAGGAGTTTGTTGCCATTTATTCATTTCTTTATTTCAGCTGCATAATTTTAATGAGTTAGTTATTTACTTTTCCTTCCAGTTCACATCCTCCTACTGTTGGCACTGGTGTGGGTTAAACTGAAGCAAGAAACACTTTAATAAATCAATGTCATGCCAGGAACAGTTTCATCAGGTTTGACAAAGCACTGGTGAATTAAAAACTCCCTCTGGTCTGCTCTGTTCTGCTGCTTTCCCCCGGGAAGCCTGCCATGATTATCTTGGTGGGAGGCTGTCTTTCCACACACTCTGAGAGCCAGGCTCGGGCACCCTGGCTGGCAGGACGGGCTGCTGATGGGGCAGGCAGTCCTGCTCAGCTGCAGAGCAGCGTGAGGGTTAGCTCCTGGCTTTGGTCGAGGGCCCAGAGCCCACACAAGCATTTCGCAGTAGCTGGGACACAAACACAAAGCAGGGCAGCCGCCACCGGCCTGCCAAGCGCGGCATCCCGTGTGGGGCGGATGACGCGCGGGCCCCCCTGCGCCTTTTGTTTCCCTGTTGCTTTGGTCCCCAGCTGTGCTGAAGGGATTTGCCTCAAGAAGTTGGTCATGTTTTCTTTTTTCTTTAGAGGATCTGCTAATGCAAACATTCAGGGGCATTTTACAAAGCAGATATCTTAAATACATCAGCTGAAATCAAGTGGCATGACTTGTGCTGGAGCTCTCTTCCGTGTTGCCTAAAATAGAAGGCCCGAGTTAAAAATACATGGGCTGTGTTTCTCTGTGTTAATTTTACAGTCGAGCTGAGGTTGTATCTTTGTGTAGGTACTTGAATTATGCCACAGGCAAGGTATATGATAGAGTAAACCACCATGCCAGCAAAAAAATGAAGATTGCAGGTGCAGGGAAAGTGCAGTTTGTTCAAAAGTCCAGTTAAAGCTGAACATAGAGATCCCCTGGAGATATACCAAAATAATAGTGATTTACAAGTTTTCTAGCTTTCTGCTAGAAAACTATTAACTTACATAATGTTAAATCTCTAAAGCTTAAAAATACCCTGACACTTTTACAACAATTCAAAAATAAATTTCATTATAAGAATGTATATTTAAGCAACTGCATTGTTCTTTGAAAAAAGTATATCATGGTGAATCTTACAGGCTGTCTCTGAGGGCTGATCTTGTTGTTCTAGTTATAGAGAAAAATGAAATGAAAAATCATTCTATCCTGAGGATTTTTGGGTGTTCTTAAAATTTTCCACTGGATATTTTTATAAGAAATAACTGATTTTCTTCTTAATTTAAGTATGTTTAAGACTTATTTAGTATTAAAAAATGGCTTTTCACTGAGGCTTTTAAGAGTACTAGCAAAGTTTCATCTTGTCCATGTCCTTGAGTGGTTTCAAATATACATCGTTGTTTCTGTATTACATTCTCTAATCCTCTCATAATCCTCTCAGCTCCCACAAAAATTGGACATGATCTAGCAGGCAGAAGCATTAGATGTAGGTGTAGTTCTTTTGAGTTCATTGTAAGAACAGAGACAAGCCAATTTTTTTTTTTTTTGCAGAATCAGGCTTTGCTGGATCAGAATAGGTTACAAGATCTAACACAGAACGGATGAAATTTAGATTACATCAGGTGTTTCTTAATTTGATTTTGTTAAGCCATAACAAATTCAAATTTGAAAAGAATACTAAAGCTCTTCTTAAGCTACAGCTCTTCTTAAGCTATAGGGTCCACTTTAAATCCCAAAACATGATGTATTTGTAACGGTTCTTGAGGTTTTTGAGTTATATTAATGATGTTAAGGTCAGAAAAATACACACTAAATCTCCTAAGACTATAGGGTTTCTTAGAGGTGTTCCCTAAAGATCTCTGGAGAGAGCAGTACTCCATTTGCTTCTGCCTGGTTAAATCTTGAAGATGAAAGAGAAGACAAAACCACAGAGTTAACTGGCCAACAGTTGTCGGGAAGGTAAATAAAGATGAGAAGAAGGTAATCATATGTGGTAGTTTGGATCACTCCATGGCTTAGAGTTCTCTGTACAGGACATGATGCCTGGTTAGGTACAAACCAGTAGGCAGCAAGTGATGAGTAATGAAAGGAATGTTTACAGAGAGGAGCCTATTGCTGACTCAGAACTGCTGAGACAAGGAGTAGCTTCCAGGATAGCAACACCCTTTCAGTGCTGAGCATGATTCTCCCCCTGCCATGAACCATCGGGGTGATGACAAGGACTGACTAGGCATCCACAGGGAGAAGCAGGGCACAGGCTGACAACTGACATGCCATATTTCTTGTGCCAATTGACAGGGGGAAAGACACAACACAGCACTTCAGCCAGGAGATTTGGAGTCAAAGAAGATTTCTGAAATCAATGGAGACTGTCTGAGAACAAACCGTGGTAAAATCAGTTACTTCTGCCCTTTCTCTGGATGAAACAGATTGTCCTTAGTTACTTGATTAAGTGCATGAAATGTATTAGCCTCAAATGTGCAAATGGTACTACATGTTCTGATGTTTTCCTTTTGTCCTTGAACTCTGTGTCTGCAAGTAACTTGGGATTTGCTTATATATTAAGAACTAGGGTATGTGGAGTTGTTGGATAGAGCTGAGTACCCCATCAGAAACTTAAGCTGTGGGCAAACTACTGCTGACATAAAATTCATATTAGCCTAGAGTTACAGAATATTTCTGTATCATGCTATTCCCAAAAATTTATGTAACTTTAGAACTGAGTTTTAAATGCATTATCCCAAGAAAATTAATTTTCAGTGTTTAAAGTTAAACTGTGGGGCAGGTACATTATTTAAGTATTGGAATAAACAACCTAGACGTTAGTAAGTGTCCACTCTGTTTTGTGTTTAATGAACAAAAACATAGAGTTGAAAGGAAATACTTAAGTGGAAACTCTTGCAAAAACACTTCAGACTTTGTTAAGAAGCAGATTTAGGATCAAGTCCACTTTAAAAGTATTTCTGAGTAAATTTCATTCAATGTAGTAAAACTCCCTGTGGCTTTGAACTGGGTGTGTTATTTTGCAATTTTATTGTTTTGGTTTTTTTTTTCTTTCAGGTAAGCACAGTACTATGTCTTGATATGTAGGCAATTTCTCCATAAGTATTTTCCTCAGGTTTATGTAATGAAGTTGAACAAACAAAGCCTGAGGGGCCATCTGAAAACGTTGTATTTCTTTATAAACTAGTATCACCAGACAAAAAGCTATTTTTTTACGATAACCTGTTCTCAAAAAAGCTGTGTGTTTTTATTTGGCATTGTCATTTTGATATGTGTATAACTTTGTGGGTTTTGTGTGAATTTTGTTCCTTGGAAAGAAGAAACAAACCTGAGTATATAACTTGAAACTGTATGTGAGAAATCAGATATTTCAGTTTTTAAAAAAAGCACCAAACATTTGCTTTTAAAATTGCAGAAGATTTTTGACAGAGCTGAAATGATGCATTGATAAATGTCTGGGCTAAAGCCAGCTTTTGTAAGACAATACCAGATCTGAGAACCACAAAACCAAGAGTGATTTAGATGCAGTGACAGAAATCCAGGCTGCTAATACAAAATATACTGCCTACAGAGCTTAGAACAGTGCCCCAAATTGCTAACACACAGCAACACGCTGAGTAAGGTTTCAACATTGTTTTTCATTTCATAAACGCATACAGATTTCAGTATATGTTTAAATTTTCTCCAGCATTGGTTTGCACAGTTATAAATCACTTGGAGCTTTATCAAGGTTTTTGCACAAGAGTTCTTTTCACAGGTGATTTTGTGAGCTCTCAAGTCATTTACTGATGCTGGGTAATGGGGAATCTCCATCACATCATTGTGTGGAAGTGATATAAGAAAACAGAGCATTTAATGATAAAATCTGTTCTCAGATATTACAAGATGACTCAAGAATGTAGTGTATATAAAATCTATATTAAAGGAGATATTGGAAGAAAATGACAGAGACAGCTTTGTACTGGGTAGAGTAATTTAGAATATATGGGGAACTTCAAAACAGCACTGAGCAGAATGAAATGTTGAAGCTATTTGAGCTACCCTGTCTGATAGCTCTCTAAGTGCAGTAAATCTCATCCAACTTCAGTAAAACACCTTTTCCTTACAGATAGGAAGATACAAGATTGAGAAGTGGGATTTAGAAAATAATTTGTAGGACTGTACCTCAGTACATAATAACACTAGCAATGAATGGAAAGCACTTGTGTAGGAAAGGATTAGCTCTGAAATTCCTCAGGATGAGTGTTGGAGCTGAAGCTTTAATACTGATTTAAATCAATGACTGAGATTGGACTAATAACAAAAATTACTGTTTCAGCCAGCAGCTCATTAGTTGGACACAGACAAATTACTTTGACAAGTCTAGGAGTGTTGGCCTGATGTAGCTGAATTATTTCTAGTGGAATTAAAGGAGTATTAATTATGTTATTCAAAGTTCTAGTGAAGACATCAAAGTAATTTGTGAAGTTCTACTTATTCTCATCAAGAAACATGAAGTAAAATTTGATCAGGTGCAAAGAAAGCTTCTATTCTTACTATTCTAGTAGCTTTTCTTACAACAAGATATCACAAAAATAATCTTTTTAGCCTAGCAAAAAAATACAAGGAGGAATAAAATCATAGAATGGTTGGTGTGGGAAGGGACATTTAAGATCACCAAGTTACAATCCTCTGTACCATGGGCAGGGATAGCAAAGCCCCATCCATCCAATTGTCTGCCATCTGTGAGGGGATATTGTATCTCTCCATAACATGTTGTAGAGTGCAGAAAGAATGCCAGGTGGAAGTTGTAACACTAAGAACAGAGAAGAAATGAAAATGTAATACTCTGATCTGAACTATGAACAAGCAGACGTAAAACAGAGAATAAACTTTAGGAGGAAATTGGAAGATTATTCTTATCCCTTAAAGCAATTAGAGATCAGACCACTTTCCAATAACAACACAGTCAGAGCCAAAGAATTAGCCACTTTAAAAATAATCTTGAGTAGCTAATTAAGAGACTTCTGCAATATGATTATTCATAATAGCAGGTGCTTTGGCTGTTTCAGGTGGTTTTGTCCAGCAGCTGCTCCCAGTTGTTGTGTCTGTGAGGGTGGATTTATAGAGGAGTCTGGGGATGATAGATCACTGATATATCTACCTTAATTAAAAAATGATTTTTTGAAAACTGAACCATGATGCCAGTGTCAGCTCTTTGGAATTGTTTGGTGCAGCTATTATTTTGATTGCCTAAGCAGATGTTTGCATTGTAGGCAGTGGTCAGAGCTGATTCTTGTAAGCAGGAGTATTAGATTTTCTCATTTTAGAGCCTTTGATATATCAGGGAAGAATATGAAAAACTGAAATATGACTTTGTGACACTATGGTGCTGCCTGTTGCGGGAAGAAAATACTTCATGGCAGCTGGGGAGGCTGTGTTGCCCTCAAGCACTGCCTGCTGCTACAGTGGCTGGGCAACACCTGCAGGACAGGTCTGGCCAGTGCTCCTGCTGCTTTCTTGACTACATTTACCAACGTGTGCAAATGAGGGGTGGTTCCTTGGGATAAAAAGTGAGGAAAGAGAAAAGGCAAAGGGGTATAATCACACCTTTCAAATGCCTCTTCATAGTCACCATCACTCATGTTAGTGATAACTGTTACTGAGTTTCTAAAGCCCTGTTTTGTTGACCTCTTGCTCAGGTCAGTACAGGTCACCACACTAATAAGTGGGGCAATTGCCTTGAACTTGCACTTTCCTTTCTATGCCACTATTGCTTTTCTTCCATGTGTTAACCTCTGCTAAATATTTTGTGAGCTTTGCTTAGAGAATATGCCTGTCTAACTGCCAAGATAAATAGAGGGTTATGAAGAAGAAATGTTATATATATGTTTCTATAGCCTAGGTCTGTACTATGGAGATAGGCTTTTCACAGTATTGTCTTAGTTTCTTACCCCATTTTTTAATCAGGTATCCAGTAACTTTCCTGAACATGTTCAAAACTGGAAATTTGCAGTGTGCACTCAAGGGGGTGTAGTGATTACATAAACACTTCTGGGGTTTACACACTTCCCACAGAACTCTCTTGTGTAATACTCTTTTCCAATAAAGAAAACTGTATAAGCATTAATCATCCAACACAGCAATACCCTATGGTTTAGTGGAACAGGCAGCTTGCCTGGCTTCTGCAGAGTGCCGTTTGACATTTTTTGGCATTGGCAAGTTCAGAAAGGGTTGGGTTGGGTGACTTTCCCCACAGCAGCCCTCACAGCACTGTGCTGTGTACTGGTAGCTGGAAAGGTGCTGGTAACACACCAGTGTTTTGGCTACCACCAGGCAGCCTTGCGCAGCATTGAGGCTGTGTCTCCAGCATTCCCCCTCCACAGGCCAGTACTCTGGGCGTGGCCAAGAGCTTGGGAGGGGACACAGACAGGACAGCTGAACCAAGCTAACCAAGGAGATATTCTATACCATGGTATCTACTTGGAATAAAACTAAGGGAAAGGAGAAGAGGGAACAATAATTATTGGGGCACTTATCTTCCAAAGTTACCCCTATGTGTAGTGAGGACCTGCTTCCTGGAATGTAACTGGACGTAACCTTCTGATGAGAAGTAGAGAATTAATCTGTTTGTTTTCCTTTGCTTCTCTGTGTAGACTGCTTTTGCTTTACTAAACTGCCAAAGCTAGTGGCTTATTTAAGTAGGCAACCTGGTGAGAACAAATACATTTATGTATTCTATTCAAGAAGCTGAGCTACTTTTTCTGTACTCACTGCTGTGTCCATTCATAAACCCTCAGAGAAATGCACAATTTGAATTTAGAGTGATCAGTTGTATACCTGGCTGGGTTTGAAACTGTGACTGAGTGCAGCTAGCAAATGCTTCTGTAAAAGGGAAGTCCTGTTCACCCACTCCTCCCTCCACTTATTTATTCCTACCTACCTGTGAACACTACCACTTTTGCAACATCTTTGGTGCTCACTGTGCCTCTTACGAAGCTGATCTAACTTGTTAGCCTGACAGAAGGCCTTTGCCAAGGTAGTTTGTCAGTGTGGATCTCAGCTGGCACATGGAGAAGTGGGAACACATGTCCAGGAGCAGGGCATGTGAGAGAAGTGAAACCCCGACTTCACTGATCCACTCTTCTGCATTGTCAAGATGACCCAGCTGTAGTCTCAAACACAAAATATACTGCCCAGCAAGGAGCTAGTTGGAGACAAAAGTCATGGTGTCAGAGATATGTGTATTCATAATTTGTGTCAGGGCACAGCCCACAGTGCCCAAATAAGCCTAGTGACAGTAGCCAGGTTCAGCCATGAGTCCAGACAGCCAGATAATCCATAGAAATTAGGCATATCAGGGATTGAGCCAGGAGCTCAGCTTGAAGGGTCAGGGTCCAGATTAGTGGGGCACCTGGCCCAGCACAGGCACGGCTGCAGCACAGCTCAGGTGGGGACAGAATGAGGCCTCAGTTTATAAGCCAATGCAGAGAGAAATGTGAGAGACCACCCATGGACACTTCTCAGCAGACCTTTTTGGAAAAGTTATCCTCAAAGCTGGGCACTTACACCATTACTGAAAATGAGCCTGAGCTCAGGCACCCAACACCATAGCTAGGGGAAAGGTAGGGAGGAGTGCTCAGAGCTCTGGAAGCTTTCAAAGAATATGTATTAGCTCAGAGCTAGAACTGCAGTGAAGTAAGAAAAGTTTTGATGGGTCAGGGGACAGACTCTGCTGTACATTTTATCCTCCAGTCCCTATTGTGTCTGACTTTTCTATTCTCCTTAAGGTAGAGAAGCAAATGGTACGGTAACTCTAAATGATGTTTGCTTTCTCTAGGAACAAGAGGATGGTGTGTTTGGAGAAAAATAGTCACCTACAACTACAGTTGAATTTACCCACAGAACACACACAGTTTTCCACACACAGTTAATAGAAGGTTGCCATAGACGAGCTGTGCTGTGCATTCATGGTAGGCAGTACTGTTCTCTGCTGTGCATCAGTCTATAGTGGGAAGGCTAGACCATAGGATGCAGGATCTCCCTTTCACAAACTCATCAACCACTCAAAAACAATCACCACAGTATTTACAGGAGTTCATAAGGAACTGTGATTCTCTTTCAGATTCATAAAATCCTTCAAAAAACCCACAGGAAACAAGAGACCACTGTTACAACCCACCTCCACAAAGGAGAATAACACAGGTTCTTGTTAATAGATCCCTTGGGGCAGATTAGAGTGAATGATTGGTGTTTGTAAGTTTATATATGTTGGGTTTATTTTAGAACAATTTGGTTGCAATTGAAAGTAGGGATGTAACCTTTTGGTTATTTTTACCTATAGTAATATGATAACGTTAAAGCATGAAAATATCACTTAAGAAAACATATATGGAAAAGAAAAAAAAGGAAAGGAAAGGAAAGGATAATAGAAGATCTCACCACCTGAAGGCTTCATGACAAGTCTTGAGTTGTTGCAATTGCCCTATCTATTAGTCACAATCTTGTCAAAGTGATGATTGCAGAAGGGATTTTTTGGGTGGTGGGACTAATCCCAAGAAAAATCCACAGAACATAAAATCTTCTGGGTTTATATCCACTTCAGGTTACAAATTCAGGTTCAGGTGAGAACGGCCAGGTACCTCCGCTGGGGCGGGGAGTTTCACATTTGGTGATGTAATGTTGTGGGTCACTGAACACTTTGGGAGTCTTTGTCACCTTTTAAGATGTTACAGTGCCTATGATGTCAGCACAGCTGAGTCCATCCTGGCCCATCAACAGAGGTTAATGCCTTCAGGCTACAGTGTCTCAGTACTTCCCAGCAGGGGAGTTATCACAGTTGAGTTCCCTTGAGTAAGGACAAAGAGACAGGGCCCACCTCAGGGGTTTGGCTCTTTCTGTGTCTCATTCAACACACAGCTGTAGCCCGAGCTGGACTGTGCTGCCCTCTAACCAGCGTGGTTACTTTGCACATCAGCAGCCATCAGTATCGTAGTCTCTCTTCCAGTATCACTTGTGGATCAGACCTGGACTGATTGCCCAATAGTATACCCCCTTTTTCTTATCTCAAGTCCAAATTCCAATTAGTAAGTATATTTGGGGAAGGGTGGGCTTCAGTGGTTGCAGATGAACAGCTCCTTCTTTGCAGTTTGCAATAGTGGGCAAAAGTCCTTCCATTATTTTAGCAATGTTTAAGCCATTAACTGTTTCAGTCTCTCACAAACACATAGGTTTGAAAAATTCTGGTTCTTTCATTCAGTTAACATATACAGGTCTATGACATGGTTAATGAAAGATGAATAATTCATAATGATATTTAAAGAAAAATGTGGTCTAAAACCAGCCTGCATTTAAAATGTTCTGGCCTTTTAAAAGAATGTACTTGTCATCATAACACAGCAGAATTATTCTCTTAAGTAAATTGAAATAATATACGTGGTCTTTAGAAATGTCTTTGGGTGATCAGAGCTCTCTGTTGACTTAAATTTTACAGAAGATTTTCTAGTATTTATTCTGTTTTAACGTATTAAAACTCCATTTGGTCCACATTTTAAAAGGGCAAAGTTTTAAAATACTGCTATCGTCACTTAGTAAATAGTTATGTGGCTCTCCATCAGCAGTCTTGACCTAGTCTTCGAGAATATCCCGGATGTAATTCTTCCTTCATAGTGACTACTATCCTGAGTCAGTACGATTGATTCCAGAACAACGTTCTGCCAGTATCCTGCAAGGCAGCCAAGGCTGGGTAGTGATGGGAGAACAAAAAGGTCATACTCGAGTCATTCTTTTCAGTCTACATGCATGGGTTGATCAATATTTTTTCACTACGGTCAGAAAATGCCTAATTTTTCTGCTACACAGGAATAAAATCAAAAAACCTCCTATTTTGGAGGTTTCATTTTTTTTAAGTTTATAAACTATGTATCTCTACTTAAATCTTTTTTATTAAGTAACATGTAAATCTGTGTAGTTCAAAATAATTCCCTTCTCACTCAGATCCAATTAAGGATTATGCCAACTGCTAGAGCTAGAGCAGTGAGACTAGATTGGCAGTGGCTACTTTAAGTCTATCAGACATTTTAAATGAAATTAAAAACAAATATTCACTTTTTTGTAATGCTTCTAAGGATGAAAAGATACTTACTTCTTCCAATTCACTGTTCCTTTTGCATAAGATTTGAATATATGGGCAAAGGTAACTTTTGATATTCTGGATTTTGTAAGATTCCTGCAAGACTTAAATTTAGAAGACCTCCTGAATGTGGTGAAGACGTCTGACTCTATTTCCATAGGAATGCCTCTATTAGAGATATACTAATCTCTTAGTATTTGTCTGCAATTTTCTCTCTATTCCTCCTTCCCCACATATAAGTAAGAATCAAAGGGTTTTGATCATCATCTCTCATTGTCTAGCTCAACTCACCCTGTTCTTCATGATGAAATAACTTCTCACTTTGAAGTACAAAGTCTTTGATTTTGCTTTTGTCAGTTAGGATCAAAGTTTCTTTCATAATCTTTATATATCCTTTCTAAATCAATTGCAAATATCTGTTGATCGCTGTCTCTAAATTGTTCCTCTAAATTGACAATCAGATTTGTCATGACCTTATCATGGTTCTCACCACCCTTTTTGCCTGAGTCATGAGCAAGTGTTCCAGCCACACCACCCAGGTTGCAAAAGGCAAAGGCAGACACTGGGAGAATGAAGAACCATCTACCATAGGAGAAGATCAGGTTCAAGGACATCTAAGGAATCTGAAGGTGAATAGGTCCATGGAATATGATGTGTCTGTGGGTCCTGAGGGAACTGACAGATGAAGTGTCTAAGCTGTTAACCATATTTGAGAAATTGTGACAGTTCAGTAAAGTTCCCACTAAAAATAAAAAAGGAGAAACTTAACCCAAAGCGGGGGGGAAAGGGAAGAACCTGGAAACTACAATCTCACCTCAGTGTCCAGCAAGATCATGAAGCAGATCCTCCTGGAAGCTGTGTTAAAGCACATGGAAAATACAGAGAGGATTGGTGACAGCCAGCAAGGCTTCGCTAAGGGCACATCACCTGACAGATTTAGTGGCTTTCTACAATGGGGTTATAATGTTAGTGGATAAGGAAAGAGTGACTGGCACAACNCCCACCTGGAGCTCTGCATCCAGAGCTGGGGTCCCTGCACAACCTTCTGAAGCAAGTTCAGAGGAGGCCACCAAGATGTTTAGGGGGATGAAGAACCACTCTTATGAAGACAAGCTGAAAGAGTTGCAGTTTTTCACCTGGGAGAAAAGAAGGCTCCAGAGATACCTGTTAGCACCTTTCAGTACCTAAAAAGGCTATAAGAAAACTGGAGAGGGACTTTTCACAAAGCTTTGTAGTGACATGACAAGGAAGAATGGCTTCAAACTGAGAGGGTTGCTTTAGATTACACATGGGAAGAAATTCTTTAATGTGAGGATGATGAAACAGAGGCACAGGTTGCCCAGAGAAGTTGTGGATGCCTCATCCATGGCAGTGTCCAAGGCCAGGTGGGATGGTGCTTTGAGTAACCTGGTCTGGTGGAAAGTGTCCCTGCCCATGGCAGAGGGTTGGAACAGGACAATTTATGAGCAACAACCATGTCTGCAGCTGTTCCTCTTTTCTGAGTGTAAATATGAGTTGTTCCAGTTTTAAATTTCATTGGGTCAAGAAAAGAGGGTGATGCATAGAGGACTGCTGAACAATGGTCTGAGAAGAACGTAAAGACTTTATGAAGACTGCATATACTTATGTCTGCGAAGTACAATTATTACAGATTGGGTTTTGTGCATTTACTATGTGCATTCATCAAGCTTTAAAGGACCTGTGAGAAGAATAAACTTGAAGACAGTCAAGTGTCTTAACATCTTTCAACAAAGCATTTGAGGACTGTTCTTTCTCAATAACAATGCACTTCAAAGATTCTGCCAGAATGACACACTTGTGTAGTCAGGTCTTGGAATTAAATAAGAAAAAAGAGCACTAAAGAAAAAAACCTTTTTCGGATTAAGGAAAGGGGAGGGTGCACTTTTCAGGTATCATTGGAACAGTCTCAGGTCCTGAAGAGTTATCTGAGATGCTCTCAGGGAATGATGGGGCTTAGACAAAGGGAGTGTGTAAATGGACCTTGTAGAATGAGGCAATCCAAGGACCATTGCTTTCAGAGCATACAGATGTCTCTTGAGCTGTCCCAGTGCTCAAGAGGAAAAGCTGAAGCCATGGAAAGCCATGGAAAGACTTAATTCAAGGAAAGAAGATTTCGTTGAATTCTATCTCCTCCTATATTTGAGCACACTGTTTTTGTGAACTTAGTAACATCTGCAGATAGACCACATCATTTTTCAGGTGTTGGAGTATTAGTAATGGAGTATTAATTTGGGAATGTGGAAGGTCCTTCTGGATCTTATTTCATGCATTCTGATTTAGGTCTTCTGCCTTTTTTGAGATATTTCTGGATGTTCTTACTGACCCAGAAGTCAGTCAGCATCATTTGACCACAAGGTACCCATCAAATGTTTGGAGCTATTTTTCCACTGGCAATCTCTGATCCTGTAACTTTTCCTGTAGCAATCATGCTCAAGTTCATTCACTAACTCTGCGTTTCTGTGATCGTTCCTGTCCTAATATCACTCCTTTTTCCACAGAGGCAACATTACCAGCTGGGCCAGAAATTTTGTTAAGAAATACATAACTATAGCTGTTCTCTGGAGACGTCCTGACAACATTGCATCATTCTCTGGTAACTTACAAGCTACTCTGAACAGTTTGTGTTCAGCTTTATTATATACTCCAGGAAGCAGTGTGATTCATGTATTTCAGGACTCCAGAGTCTTCCTGTAGGCTGTGGTGCCAGCTTGTTCCCATGCAGAGATTTACAGTCAAGAAATGAATGTTCTGACCTTGATCCTTACTGCAAGTGCTCAGCTCTGCTCTCATATGGAATGACCTCATATTCTGATCACAGCTTCTTACCAGTTACCTGGTTGCATTATCAGATAGTTTCAGGCCTACTGATATTGTTCGTAAAATCAACTTGATACAAGCCTGGATAAAATACTGGAAATCAGCTGAATGCTTTGCAGTCTGTGAAAGGACAGTAAAGTGCAACGGCCCTGGCTGTTTGTGTCTTCTGGCCCACATCTAAGCTGTTGCCAAGCCTGAGACTAGCTTTGGTTACAAAGCCAGGAATCTGTGAGGAAGAGATCATGCTGAAGTTTTGCAGTAGCATGACTGTTCTTGCCTTGTCTTTTACCTAGCCTTGAGACTCTAAATCTGCTCTCTTCAACCCTTGTAAACTTTTTTCATCTTCCTCCTCCTACACGTTTTCATAGCTACAGTCAGAAAAGAGATAAGATCTAGACAGCCAGAATGGACTTTACTGCCTTCACATCCCAAAAGCCAGAGGACATGCTGGGTGTAGGTGTCAAAGTGTCATCATCAGTAGTGGCCTCAGTGAGAAGAGGTCAGGGACTGCCCCGTGCCAAACACAGCTGGTTCCAGCTGGGTCCAAAACAGACCCACTGTAGGAAACCACTGAGCCCATCAGCTAATCTGGTGGCACCTTTGTGAAAGCATATTCGAGAGAGGGTTAAACATTGCACAGGAGCTTGAGGAGTAATGGAAAAAAATGTGAGAAAACAGCAGTGTGAGCACCAGCATGTGAGAAGGGAGGAGGTGCTCTGGGCACCAGAGCAGGTGTTCTTTTGCATCTCGTGGGAGAGACCATGTTGGGGCAGATACCCACACAGCAGCCAGAGGAGAGATCTGTGCTGGCACAGGTTGGCTTTTCCTGAAGGTGCCATGCTGGAGCAGTTCTTGGGACGGCAGCCCTAGGGAAGGACCCGTGCTGGAGCAGGGGAACAGTAGAGGGGAAAA
>VZTZ01013588.1:80439-135784 GCA_013400955.1 Drymodes brunneopygia | reverse complement strand
AAACACAGCTGGTTCCAGCTGGGTCCAAAACAGACCCACTGTAGGAAACCACTGAGCCCATCAGCTAATCTGGTGGCACCTTTGTGAAAGCATATTCGAGAGAGGGTTAAACATTGCACAGGAGCTTGAGGAGTAATGGAAAAAAATGTGAGAAAACAGCAGTGTGAGCACCAGCATGTGAGAAGGGAGGAGGTGCTCTGGGCACCAGAGCAGGTGTTCTTTTGCATCTCGTGGGAGAGACCATGTTGGGGCAGATACCCACACAGCAGCCAGAGGAGAGATCTGTGCTGGCACAGGTTGGCTTTTCCTGAAGGTGCCATGCTGGAGCAGTTCTTGGGACGGCAGCCCTAGGGAAGGACCCGTGCTGGAGNATATAAATCTTAAAAACATCCCTCACCTCCTCTGTTTTCATGCAAGTACATACACCAGTTCTATATGCATGTGATGAAAAACACCCTATGCTTCAAAGACGGGTGAATAAAGCCCAAGAACCAGAAGTTCTTTGTGATGACCTGTGTGTCTCTGTCCTACAGCTGGAATACTCAGTTATATGATGTCACTGTGTTTGCCATGGCCTTTCTGTTCCTGTGTACAGTATGAACAGGTCTGCCTCAGGCAGAGGTGAAAGGGGAGCAGTGCAGCAGATAATCAGTGCTTCAGATCTTTCAGAGGAGTGAAATATTGATGCTTGGTCACTTGCTGTTTTCCACTAGGAGGAATAGTTTATTGCTTTCTTCATTCCCTTCCCTAGGATAAATATTGAGCCATTTTTCTATGTTTGCTAATCTTCTGCACCTTGCTATTTACTCATTGGTCTGATGGTTTAAAGTTTACTTTTGGAGTTTATGTATTTCGGATATTGTTCTTCGTTACTTTCATTTTGCTCAGCTCTTTGTGGGGATTCATTAACAGGCAGTTGGTAAGTAGTTTACAGACCTTGGATTGGGTCAGTTTGACCCCCATTTCTTATAATTCCTTTTCATGCCTGCTTTTGCTCTGCATCCTCTGTCCTTGTTCTCTATCCTTATTCACACTACAGACCAGGCTTGTATTCTTCTAGATTGGGTCATTGTGCCATTATTAAATATTTCATCATATCAGAATAACTACATGTAAATATTCTGTATAAAATTATAGTTATACAAAAAAAAAAAGATAAGCAAAAGCTTAAATAAATTTAAAAAATTAATTCTTCACCTAAACAAGCCCCACAAAATGTGCAGGTAGACCAAGAAAATTTCAAAGTAAGCCTGAGAAGTCTCAGTGCTGCAGACTTGCAAAGTCAGGACAGTGTGGTGCTTGTTGTCACCAATGGCTACAGTAGAAGACAGCTATACCATTAGAGAAAAATGGAATTGAATTTGAGGTGCAATTTGATCCCAGACCACGGGTGCTGTGATGTGAAATATCTGTAAACACAAATAAAGAAATAGGAACCTAACATTAAATCAATATGTGGAAACCAAGTACTGATAATTTGAGCTGGCATGAATTGTTCAGTTTATTTGTCAAGTAAATGCAAGACAGCTATGGCAATTATTCAAAGCGTGGCCATTCTTGAAAGAAAAGTATTGAAGCTGTTGTTCCCTTGGTAATCCTTTACACGAATAATTGCTCCATAGTTAACTTTTGTGAGTTACCATTCTTCAGTAAGAGAAAGAGGTTGATGATTTGAAAATAACTTTGTTAGCTTAAAATCCTGCTTGAAATGCCATTCTAATTAGCAAATACTTAACAGTTTTGTTTTCAAGGATGATATTGAATGTGTTATTATGTGTGCAGTTTTCACGTGGTTTCTTTCATAATTTGTGAGGCATTTTCTTGCATCACATTTTTCTTCTTGTTTGAAGATGTATTGCTACTTGTAATGCTAGAATCATTCCAATTAATGTTGGCATAAGTGGAAGTGAGATCAGGGGGATATCCTTGATCTTCTATCAAATTGTAACTTTGTTTTTCTTTAATTGTGTGAGGTTTTCAGGCATTCTGTTTCATTGAAAACTGTTAATTTGACTTTTGTGGGGTTTTTATATTTTGCCCAATGAAGCAGAAAACTACTGTGTAGAAGTCAGATGTCAGATGTGTATCTTTAGCTAATGCTAGAATCAGTCAGATTTGTCTGTGTGTATTGAATATGGACAATGCAGAACAGAAGAGATTACTGTATCCATGGGGATACAGTAATATAGCAGGTAAAATAACTCAGTATTTAAATTAGATGACAGCTCGCCATCTTTTTGTTACTGGCCATGGTTAGAGATAAGATAATAGTTAGAGAAAGTGCAGTAATTTACAAAAGAAGGATGTATATGATTTTTTTTTTCCTGGAACGTAGTGTTATTAAGGGATTGATTAAAAACAAAGTTCATTATTGCTGATTCTTTATGTGATTGTTTCAGAGTTTATTTGACTTAATTACCTGTGTTTGCCAACCACCAGTGGCATTTCTGTGTCCTTCTTTCAATGGAAAACTTTTGGGCTTTTATTCACAGACACTGAAAGATTGAACTAAAATAGAAATAAATCAGCTCAAGGCTTGCCACTATACAGGGGAAAAAATGAAGGCACCAATGTCTTCTGTTTTGGAATTAATTTTATTTTATGATTCAAAGCTGGGGATCTTTTTCGGGATTCATGGAAAATTTTAGTACTGAGTTTGGTGTTTAGCATTAAGAGTAGACTCTGGCAATGTCATGGAAGGAGTAAATCTGTAATTAATAGAGTTTCATTAATAGAGCTGGGTCTGAAGAAATTGAATATATGTGTTCACTGTATATATTCCTGGTAATTTTTTTTCTATTTCATTTAGAGTTTCCTTTTTTTATTGTCAGTAACAGTGACTTTGACAGCAATAGCTGCTGCAGACACTTTTGCAGGTTATATACATAGTCCTACAGGCAACTCGGGCTTCCTGCAGAGTCATTGTTAGAGTGTGTCTGAGCTCCAGTTGGTACACCCACTCTTCTTGTGTAAGAGTACTTCAAATCCAATGCTTCTTTTGTCACATGGGGCTGTAATATCTAGCTTAATTGTAAAGAGAGTGGATAAGAAGGAGAATCTCTGTTCTTAATACAGAACCAGGAAATAAATGTTATTCACTGTTTAAATGTACTATTAATAAATAGCTGTTGCTCTCACTCTCAAGAAAAAGGGATATTTATACAAACCTTAAGACATTTTAAAGGTGTATATTTAAGCCAAGCCTTATCAAAATTAAAATTTTTCTCCTTCAAATATTCATCTAAGATCAAATAGGCTGATCTTGCATCACACCAATCTTAATTATAAGTGTTTTAGATATGATCCATATTTCTCCTGGTAGTCTTATTATTAGGTATCAGTACAATCAAGCAGAATAGAAGAGGATGACTTTTTAAATAATGACCTGGAATGTCTAGAAAGACTGTCTCTATTTAGCATGCTGAAAACATGGCTAGTTCATACCAACATTATAGCTCCTCTTTTCCCAGTTACAAAATACGTTCATTATTTAGGAGTGCTCCTGATCCAAAGTAATTTCTTATTGTGTCCTTGAGGTTCGCAGATCAAACACTGGGACCTGTATCATGGAATCATGGAATCCCTGAGGTTAGAAAAGACCTCCAGCATCATCAAGTCAACCATAAATAAAAGTATAACAATAATAGAGCCCAAATCTCCCCCTCATGTTGTCAGATTCCTTGAGCTCTTCCTTTGGCAGCCCCAGCTGCCTGACAAGCTGGATACCTCTTCTCTCTGGACACAGCATTGACAGCAGGAGCTGCAGGAGGGACTTGGTCTGTGCCTGTACCCACCTGCTGAGCCTGTGTTTCCTGCCTTTGCTGCAGCTCTTCCTCCCACATGGACAACCTGTAACACAGTGGAATAAAATCCATACTTCGAATCTAAAGTAGATAGAACTTTTGGACAAGTGGAAACAAACCTAATTAGTGTCTCTTGCTCTTCAGAACTGTATAAGATATGCTTTATCAGGCAACAAAAGCTCTTTGTTTCATCATGGTATATAAAGTAGTTGTTATTTTAATTGAAGTTCAGTTACCTATCTCTCTATGTATGTACATAGATAAATATATCTTCCTCTATGATCAGATATCCCGATCTTGCAGCACAGCAATCTTAATAATAAATATTTTAGATAAGATCTGTATTTTTCCTGGTAGTCTCATTAATAAGAGTATCAGCATATTCTAGCAGAATAGGAGAGGATAACTTTTTAACTAATGACCTGGAATGTCTAGAATCATACATATCATATGTATGCACATGTCAATGCACACATATTGGGTGAGTCCTAGTTCATTCCTTATTTATAGTCTTGTTTAAATAAAACCATGGTTAACAAGATCCCGATATTTCCAAGGATTTTAGGAAGGTGAGGCATCCAGTGACTTGAGTACTTTGCCTCTAATGATGCCACTTTTATTTTAAAGTAACATTTTTTCTCTTAGCAGCTTGTTCATGTTTTTTGTTCATATCTTCTGTATGCCAGTTCTCTAAAGGAAAAAAGAATACTTGAAATTTCACATGTCATGGTAATAAAAATGAAGTATGTTGCAGCAAGTTTGTTTGTTCATAAGTGTTTTATGTAGTTTCACAGTCACCTGTTTGGCAAGCATCTAGATTCACAGCTGAAAGAGTTCCTGCATTAAGACAGTATTCCTCTGCATAATCTTTAGTGATTTTTTGAGAAAGAAATAGATTAAGCTGAATAGATCACTGCCTTTGTGGCCTAATCCTGTATTGATTGCATAAAATCTAAAGCAAATCTTTTGAAAATTTAAAAACCCCAACAATTGTTACCTCTAGTACATGCAATTTTCTTGACAGAACATTTTTCAGCTCTGTTCTTTAGGCAGCAGTCTTCTTTTCTGTTGTGTGAGGGGCTGAAGTTTGCCTCTACAGCACAGAATTCCCTGCTGCTGAGATTTACTTTTTCATGTCATTTTTTTAGGCTACAATCAACCTCAGTTCTTAGTGTCACATATACTTCTTTATGTCTGTCTACCTTCTACTTGTCTTTTCTTGCTGTTTTCCCCCGTAGCTTCCTTAATTTGATCTGCTGTTTTGCTTTCAGAATAGTGTTTATCTACATGGACTGTTTTAGCCAATAGGGTGTTGGGATAAGCAAGATAACAACATCTTTGTTGCACATTACCCTGTGATGGAGCAGGGCTGCTTGCTTTCCTATAAAGCAGCTTGGAGAGCAGGTGAATGTTTTGTGACTGAGCAGGGTTTTGGTGCTTCTGTAGAGTCACAGAGTGAAAGAAAATACTTTATTACCTCATGGCTGCAGAATTTATTGCAAATTTGCTTTACAGTGCTGGTGCACATATATCTGAGGACTTCCTTTCCTGGATGTGTAAATCATTAACAGAACTCTGCGTGTGGTCAGTAGTGATCTTATGGTTTAAGTAAATAGTGCTTACTTTTATCTAGAGCATGTGAATACAGCAAAGCATAAAACTGTTGAAGGTTCAAATTCAGCAATGCCTGCTCTCTAGTTGCAAAAGTGACACTCCTGGAATTTTGTATTTTATGCATACAGTAATGATTAAAAATATAAAGACTCCTTTTCCTTCCAGAAAAATCCATCTACTGAACACAGCTCCTGCATAGAATCTGCTAAAACTAAGCTTCTTTTCCTGCTTCTCGTGGAGTCAATGCACTCAGGCCCTTTATTTCTTTGAAGAGCATTTAAGCACCTTGTCCTCACCCTTGAGGGCTGCTCAGCACTGCTGCAGTTACTCACAAACCCCATCCCTAACCTGTGACTCTACTGTTTTGTGCTGTCCTGTGTCAAGATCATTGTTACTGTTCTTTCCATCAAATACATTTAGGTCAACATAAATTTTGACTTTCACTTCTCTCCACAGCATAAAAAGCATTTAAGGGACAAGTTAATATTTCATCTTGCTGGGACAGGCAATGAAGGCTTAAATTTATAATCTGAGTTTTGTGGTATTCAGGTTTATTTCTTTTGTAGAGGTTTTTGTGAAAGACTCGGTGTTATCGTTCTTGGCTTCCAAGAATACTTTCATCAACAGTTATTTCTTCTACAAATTCTTCCAAACTCCTTCTTAGTTTATGATTTTCTACTTGATCCTTCTCAGCTTGTAAGGTGTTAGCTATAGGAATGCATCTCAACCTGAATTTGAAAAATGTAAAAATGCAATGTCACAGAAATTACTTTTGTTAGCAGCTCATTTAAGAATAGTATTCTGTGCAAAAAGAGTTTGCATGAGTTCACTCTGATCCTTAAACATCTAACTGTACATCATCTTAAAAACAAACTGCAAAAGGTGGTAAAAAACTGTCTTTTAAAGGAAAAGTTATGTTTTCGCATCTTCTTTTTTTTTAATCAGGAAAAAATACATACATTATTAAAATAAAAAAATTACATACGGTCATAAAAGCTTTGATAGCGAAATAACCTTCAAAGTTTTATTTTCAGCTGTATTCAATGTATTTCACTCACTGTGCCATCATAGAAGATGGAAATAATGGTAATTTCTGTATAATTGATGAGGTGTGAGAGAAGTTGTGAAGCTTTTGTGAAATTTGGCAGGGAAAATTGTAAGCTGTATTGGCTTTTTTATTTTTGTGTTGGAATTACCTCTGTGGAGTTGAAATCAGCTGTTTACTAAATGAGATGTACAATTTCTCCACTTATTTTTATAAAAAGTTCCTCATTTATCTGACTAAGGGGAAGCTTCTGAAAAATCAGACCAGTTGATGCAGTAAGTGCATTTTCAGAAAACATAGCAGAGGAAAATGCAACCAGAGAATGGAAAGAATAAGTACATAGTTACTGACATTCAAAAATAGGGAAGGTAGTTATTTCAAGAGAGGAATCCCAAGAGATCTTACTGGTTTGTTTATTGTGATGAAGGGGACACTCTGAGAATTTGCTTTCAGGTTTTCATTTCAGTTGTTTATTCCCCAAAAAAGGGAGATTAATATTCTTATCTTCAAATCAGTTTAAGCACTGAAGTTACTACTGGAGCTCTGCTGCATAATGGTAGAAATTTTCTAAGCCCATTTCCTGAGTGATTGCAGATAAACAGCATGGTTTTATTTAAACTAAAGATATTACTTTTCCTGTGATCTAGAATACATTCTGAGTCAGAGTGGAACTTGTTTATTTTTTTCATAAGGTACTTACATACTCGTGTGGTGTGAGGAAGAGGGCATTGCACTCCCCATACAAGTGCAAAAACAACATCACTGGAACTTGCGAGGCTTTTGCCTTGCATAATCAAAAACAAAAAAGGAAAAAAAAAAAAGAAATGAAAACATATGAGAATTTCAAAACCTTATTGTGTTTTCTGTTGCTGAGTAAGGGCATGGTGATATCTTTTCTCTCCACATCAACCTTAAATGTATTCATTCTTGAGGAAGTAACATCAGCCTCTCTTATGGATGCGCTCCCAGGGCCTTGGGGAGTCATCTGTAGCCTTTGGGGCTAAGAACAATGAACTGATAATTAGTTATTGATGTAACTGCATTCATTTCAATAGCTGTAAACCTGAACAGTTGTTGTCAGTGATGTTATTGAACAGGCAAACAGTCTTTCTCTAACAGGCCAGGAGGCCATGTGGCAGCTCCTCTAACAGGAGACAGTGACGTTAACAGGAACACACTAGAGCTGGGAACATGCAGCTCTCATGAAAATGACAGAGAAAAATGCATTGCCACCTATGCTAATCTTTTTCATCTGTAACGACAGGCAGCTGCATCAGGCCAAACTCTTTCTAGTCTTGCTGGTTTCAGAATTACTTTTTCCCCAATCACCCCAAGCACAAAATGTTCTTGAACTATTTCTTTTGCACACTAAGTTTGAATAGGTTTTGTTTTAGCAGTGGCTTTTTTTTTCTTTTCTTTTTCTCTTTTTTGTGCTGCTTGTTGTGCAGTTTTTTGGAGTGTTCATCCCAAACTGGCTAGGGAAGGCTGATAGTATTACACCAGTCCAAATGTATAGTCCTTTCTTGAGTCTATAATAAAATCTCTGATTTAAAGGCTGTTTTATTATCAGCCATTTGTCCTGAGTGTGTGAGAGCCCACAGGCTGGCTCACAGTCTTTGCTGAACCTCTGGTACTCTTTTTCCTCCCTACTGAGACCACCTAGTTTATTTGCAACAAAGTGGATTTCTAACTGCATCCATACACAGATAATATGAACAGAGGGAAATCAAAATACACAGTGTAACAAGGTGAATAGTTCAGTGTCTATAAATGAGTTGGTAATTGTCTCACACATAGCTGGTTTTAGTATTTTGGAGGATTTTAGATCTGTTTGCTGTTCTAGTTGACAGTCCTATGGAAGCTGATGAAATCTTTTTTGTTTACTAAAACTTATTTAATTAAAATTAAACAAAATTATCATTTCAAGTTAAGACTGTTTTCAAGAAACAGCATAGCTCATTAGAATTCGTTTTCATTATCTATTTCAATTTTGTTTCCTTTTATACAAATATAGACATTCATATTAGCTTGGTGCTGGCATACCCTTTTTCACGTAGGTCAAGTGCTTTTTTCTCTTTTTCCTAGATTGTTCACACTTAGCCAAATGTGACTGAAGGAACTGCCCTTTATGTTTCACACTTTTCATTTGCTTCCAAGATGGAGAAAGGGCAACAAACATCATAGAATTAATACGCAATTACTACATCAGAAAGACTGCCTAACATTCAGAAAAGTGCTCCAAGAAAGTAAAGGGTTTGGATTGCAACCAGAGAGTAACAATAGGACGGTAGAGCTATAAACAGAAAGGAAAAATACAGGCCTCCATTTTGATGGCAGTCTTCCAGGTCCTGCAGGGAAGTCACTGGGAGGATGAGGGCAGGCTCTGCGTGGTAGGAGAACAACAGACAACAGGCATATGTTGAAACAAGAGAGCCTCTAACAGAATATCAGGTACTCTTGTTCACCCTAAGGACAGTCAGGCAGTGGAACATACTGCCTCAGAAACATTGTGCAGTACCCATCCTTTGAGATTTTCACACTCTAAATAGATAAACCCAGAGCAACTGGTTCTGGTCTCGTGGGTAAAATCCTTCAACAGAAGGTGGATTAGAGATCTTCCAGCATGAATTATTCTTTTCTTCTGTGGGTTTGTGCTGTTCTTCTAAACCATAATAAGTCCCATGAGATTTAGGTGACACTGCTGGATCTTTCTGCTGCTTCTGTTTTCCATTTTTAGTGCATTTTTTACCATCTGCTTCCATACAAACATGTTGCCTTTTTCTGTGTTCAGCATTTCCTGAATTAAATTATTCCTCAGTGCATGTCCCACACAGTTACCTCTACTTTTTTAATCCTTCATCAGCAGGGCTGTCAGTAAGATGTAGCCTGTACTTAGCTGATCTTTTCAGTCTTGGCAATAAGATTTACCTGTCATATCTAACTTGGTGTAATTTAACACATGTAAGAGAATATATGAATGTCACGCTTCCTAACCTTGCAGGTTTGTTTACTCAAACATTTAAGCTGTAAATGTTCACAGGATTTCATGGAGTTCTGAACAAACATGTACTTGGTTTTCCACATTCCACACTAAACAGCTGTTGAAGATCTAGAGTTAACGTCACCTAGCTTTTTTGGCTTTCTTACTTGTGTTCAGGCAAACAGTATTGATTGCTCTTCAAGAACATTTTTAGAACATGTTTTTAGGACATTTCTATTTGAAAGGAAAATTAAACAAATACATGCTTCTGCATGTCTAATTTGACAAACAGAAATAGTTGTCTAATTTCAGTCTACCAGGATGGCAACACCGCAAGTCCTTATATGCAAACTTTCAGTGTTTAATACACAGCTTGTGAAATTTCAATTAGTTGCCAAGTATTTCATTTCTCTCTAAACAAATTTACAAAGGTAAATTCCCCTACACAGTCTTTTCTTTCTCAGCCTCCCCTCTCTTCTGCATGCTCACATTTACAGACACACACAACAGGAGACAATTTTCCTTTTACCTTTGTCTTCCACAATTCTACTACAGCATGTCCTCTCTCTTCTTTCTCTGCAGGGGTCTGTTCTTGATCCTTTTTCATTCTCCCTCCACATCCTGCATTCATCTGAATAGACTACTCCATCTATCTTCTCTGTAGTGATTGCAAATGAATCTACATCTCCAAACCTTCCCTTCTGACTTTTGTCCAAACAAAACTACTGGCCTGTCTCTTTGACCTTTCTTTGTGAATTTGTCACCAGCAGAGCAAGTTAGACAAGGATTAAGGACAGTTCCTAATCAGTCACGCAAACCTCTTTGTTTTTCATATTCTTCCTTAACTTCTGTAGCAGTCTCAACCACCCTGCCAGTTAAGCAGCAAGTAATTTTTCACATCTGCATTCAGATCCAGTCTATCTTGCACATTCTTTTGCATTACTATTCTAAAGTATTGTGTTTCCTTCCCTCAGATCTCTTCATGTATTTTACATTAAGCTGCCACTAAAATAAAGAGAACATCTGAGCAAGGATCAAGCAAACCTCATTCCTTCCCATTCAAGTACCTTAAACATGAACCCACAGTTAGAGTCTGTCCTGGTTATATTTTTTTTCTGTCATTTTAACTCTTGCATTCTTATCTAGAATGGAAACAAAGGACTAGAGAACAATTCTAGCCTAGATTACTATATGCCATAAGAAATAAGATATTTGGGACTGATTTTCCTAGAACAAGATGATAATTTAACTTATGCCCCCTGGTTTCCAGGCAAATGACCAAATAAGTCCATTCTTATCCAAGTGAGACAATAATTTGTAGTCAACATGTTTATTAAAAGGGTATGCCCTCTTTGCTCAGGTGGCAACCCATAAAAAGAGAGCTGCATGATCAGATTGATAAGAAACACTGTTACAGACTTACCAGAAGAAATAAAATTAAACTTAAAAATAATTATTGAATATTTGGAACATGAAACTGCTATTGGTTTACTAAGAAAGTGAGGTTAACTGATCTTACAATCTATAGGCCCATTCCTTCAAATACTTAATACTGTTTTTCAGTGTAAATCATCTATAAAAATAGATAAAAGTCCCAAAGCTAATACAAATAATTTTTTTTTCTGAAAAATTGTGAAACAGAGATCCTCTAATTAGTGTTTCTGCTGCTGTGAAAGGAAGATTGCGCAGAGTTTATTTGACATGGGGTTCCTTTTGACAAAAGTCTGTTAGACTGTCAGCGTATGTATGCTGGCCATTGAAGCCAATATGTGTAGAAGGTATCCATTGGCATAAGTCTATCTCCAGCCCAGCCATAGCCTTTCAGTCTCTTTGCCAGTGGAGTATAATAGAGGAAGTCAGGAAGAAGGAAGCTCGCGTTAAAGTGGCAAGGTGAAATAAATTCTTAGAAAATCAGGCTTTTTTAGTTCCACTGCATGGAAAAACATGTTTTTTCTTCCATGCTGTGACTGTGAGGTCTCAGCTTTAATCATGTGTTATTGACGCGTTTCAGAGCTTAACTTCTGTTGAGTCAGTATTGCAAAACTGTTAGTAAGAGAGCTTTTGTTTTCACAAAATTACAGACTCACTATACTCAAGGGCACAAAGTGTTATCAGTGGCCAAGAAGTGTTCAGTGCAGCTGAGGGTGTAAGGGACTAGCAACGTCCCAAGCTGCTTATCATACCCTGACACCATCAACAAAGGTCAATACCACTGTGTAGAACGGAATTATTTGAAAACAATTTTGTTTCATACCAGCTGTCTGTGATTCAAACCTCATCTCCTGGCTTGAGAAGAGGGATGGTACATTAATCATTACAACAACCAGGATGAGTATTTTCTTCCTCTATGCTGCCATGGTAGGGCTGGCAGAGAGCCCATTTCCTCAATTCACAATGTCCTTAGTCAGTGTATTGGTTTTGTGTGAGAAGGGTTTGGTAGCAGGGGATGATGGGGATGGCTTCTGTGAGAAGCTGCCAGAAGCTTCTCTTACATCCAACAGAGGAAATGCTGGACAGATCCAAGATGAACCCACCACTGACCAAGGCTGAGCCCACCACTGACAGCACTTCTGGGATAAAAACTGCTGCAGACCCACAGTCGGGAGGGGAGAGGAGTGAGAATGTGTGCGAGGGACAGTTCTGCAGACACAAGGTCAGTGAAGGAGGAGGGGCAGGAGCTGCTCCAGCTGCCAGAGCAGAGATTCCCCTGCAGCCTGAGGTGCAGCCCATGGTGAGGCAGCTGTGCCCCTGCAGCCCCTGGAGGTCCATGGGGGAGCACAGATCCATCGGCAGCCCCTGGAGGACCCCACACTGGAGCAGGGGGATGCCCAGAGGAGGCTGTGATCCCATGGGAAGCCCGGGCTGGAGCCGGATCCTGGTAGGACCTGTGGGCTGTGGAGGGAGGAGCCCACCCTGGAGCAGGTTTGCTGGCAGGACCTGTGACCCCAGCAGGGGCCCACAGTGGAGCAGCCCCTTCCTGAGGAACTGTACCCTGTGAAAGGGAGCTGTGCTGAAGCAGTTAATGAAGAACTGCAGCCCATGGGAAAGAGCCATGCTGGGTAGGAGAAGTTTGTGGAGGACTGTCTCCCATGGGAGGAGGGGAAGAGCGTAAGGAGTCCTTCCTGTGTGATGAACTGATGACAACTCCCACTCTCCATCCACCTACTCTGCTGGGGGCGGGGGCTGGGAGAGTAGAAAAATTGAGAGTGAAGCTGAACCTGGGTAGAAGGGAGGGGCTGGGGGAAAGTGCTTTACTTTTATTTCTCATTATCTTACTCTGAATTGATTGGTTGCATATTAAGCTCGTTTCCCTGAGTCAAGTCTATTTCGCCTGTGGCAGTAATCAGTGAATGATCTCTTCCTGACTTTACCTGAACCCAGGAGCCTTGTGTTTCCCTTGTGTTTTCTCTCCCCTGACCAGCTGAGCAGGGGAGTGACAGAGCGTCTTTGGTGGGNGGGCTGTGGAGGGAGGAGCCCACCCTGGAGCAGGTTTGCTGGCAGGACCTGTGACCCCAGCAGGGGCCCACAGTGGAGCAGCCCCTTCCTGAGGAACTGTACCCTGTGAAAGGGAGCTGTGCTGAAGCAGTTAATGAAGAACTGCAGCCCATGGGAAAGAGCCATGCTGGGTAGGAGAAGTTTGTGGAGGACTGTCTCCCATGGGAGGAGGGGAAGAGCGTAAGGAGTCCTTCCTGTGTGATGAACTGATGACAACTCCCACTCTCCATCCACCTACTCTGCTGGGGGCGGGGGCTGGGAGAGTAGAAAAATTGAGAGTGAAGCTGAACCTGGGTAGAAGGGAGGGGCTGGGGGAAAGTGCTTTACTTTTATTTCTCATTATCTTACTCTGAATTGATTGGTTGCATATTAAGCTCGTTTCCCTGAGTCAAGTCTATTTCGCCTGTGGCAGTAATCAGTGAATGATCTCTTCCTGACTTTACCTGAACCCAGGAGCCTTGTGTTTCCCTTGTGTTTTCTCTCCCCTGACCAGCTGAGCAGGGGAGTGACAGAGCGTCTTTGGTGGGCACCTGGCATCCAGCCAGGGCCAGCCCACCACAGTCAGGTGCTCCACCCAGACATCATAACCTAGTACTCTTTTGATCATAAAAGTAGGGGGCTTTGCTGGATTTTAGTGTCAAACATAATTGTGTAATTCAAGCTGCAGGAAAAACAGACCTGCATATTTTGTAGATGCTGTAAAGAACAAAGACTCATGTTCCCCAGCAATAAGATGTGTACTGTCAATCTAGGATTTTTATAAAGTGATTATCATTATGACGTTCTGGGATATAGTTTCATTGCAATCAGTGAAAATGACACTCAAATAGAAATGCTAAGTGTGGGGTTACCAACTTGAATGCTAATGGAGGGAGAGAAAAAAAGTACCAAGAAATGACAAAGATTTTATTTTCCATGCAGTTAGCCAAACACAAACAGATGAACTTTCTGAAGAATGACAGTATGTTCCC
Organism: Drymodes brunneopygia; assembly: GCA_013400955.1. Taxonomy (NCBI): domain Eukaryota; kingdom Metazoa; phylum Chordata; class Aves; order Passeriformes; family Petroicidae; genus Drymodes; species Drymodes brunneopygia. The sequence continues at coordinate 121,876 of VZTZ01013588.1, read as the reverse complement.
AGGTTGAGAATTTATATGACTTATTTAATAGTTTGGCTGTAAAGTCAAAAATAAAGTGGTTTCTAAAGGAATTCAGTCATTGGCTGATGCCTTTGTTATGAGCAGATTTCCTCTAAAAAAGGAATCAGATTTTGACTAATGGAAAAAGATCGTATAAAATAAAATAGGAGATTCAGGATTAGAACCAGAATTTTCTGAACCTCTATGCCAGTTCTTATACATATACACCAGTGGAAAATGAGCATTGCAGAGCTTTAAAGCAAAGTTCTTCTCAGAGCTGGCCTTATTTTCTCTCCCTTTCTCATTCAATGGAATTAGTTGTATATTTCAGCTTTATTTTTCAAGTGTTGTCCTGAAGGGTTAGACCTGAGGCAGCTGGAGTTCTATCTGGGGCTCCCTAGTGGAAAAAAACATCAGCATGCCACAGTAAGTCCAGAAAAGGATCCAGGAAAACACTTTTGGGGAAGCTTCATCAATGGGTGAATGGGGAAGTGCAGTAGATAAAGCCAGGCTTTTCTCAGTGGCATCCAGAGAAAGGACAACAGTGAGCATGAACTGAAGTACAGGCAAATGAACTTAAACATAATAAAAAGCTTATCTACTGTGAGGACAGTCAAACAGGGGCAAGGACTGTCCAGAGAGGTTGTGGAATTTCTGTTCTTGGAGATATTCAAAACCCAACTGGACATAATGCTGAGCAAACTGCTCTAGCTGGCCCTGCTTTGAGCACTGCGGGGGACTAGACAATCTCCAAAGGTCTTCTAACTCCATTCTTGTGGTTCCGTGAAATGTTTGCTAAAATTTCTGTCACTTGGATATTTTTTTTTAGTTATTTACAACAAAATCACTACTACCAATAATTCATCTCATTAATAAACCCTTCAATCTGAAGTCCTCAAGGTATCTTGGAAACATTAATTTCCATCAACTTGGAAACTATAAGTGTAGTTAAAAAGACACACATCTCAGTGACATGCCCACCCATTTTGCAGATGAACAAGGGATGTCCAAGATGTCAGAGACTCATCTATTGGAAGGGATGGGAGTAAAATCTGGAGCTGAGTTCTAGTTCTCCCTCTTCATCAGCGGAACAAACAGATACTTTTTGATACTCACTTCTGTCTTCCCAGCCTCTAGGAAGGTATCTGGAAGACTTGGTGTCCACCATGATGGTCTGCTCTCAATTTTTTTCCTCCCCTGATGTAAGAATTTTGTGTTCCAGAACATGAATTTCCACAGTGGAAACTACAAATAATGCCAGGTCTTATGCAGCAGCAGCAGCAGCAGCAATCTAAACTGAGACTCTAGTTTCAAAGGTCTTGAGCCAATGAAGGTTCCTACCAGTTTCACTTGCAGACAACGTGGAGAATTGCATCTCATTTTAACATTTCCTGTCTGTATTTCTGCAGTGGTTTTTAACATAGTTATTGATGTTATTGGTGCAGCAGTGCATTCTGCTGGTGGTTTACATCTCCATTTGATGCATTTACTCTACCATCTGTAGTATTTGTCCTGTCATGGTACCAAAAGAACAAATTATCTCCCATCCCTTTTAGTTTCTAGTAAAAAATTGATTGTATATATTTAATTCACTAAGTGGCAAAAAGTGCATTAATTCAGTGACACTGAATTTAATGAAAATTATTTCATGTTAAAGTGCATACTAGTGAATTTAATTCCATAGCAAAACAGACACTGAGAACCTGCTACTAAGGCTTCACTTTCCTGAAGAGTAAAGGGTCATCCTTTGTACAGCAGTGTGGTTGTTACTGTGTACTTGTTGACTTGGAGATTTTCTGTTTGTCTATACTGTTGTATACACATAATTGTGAAAATCTTCTAGGGATACACAAGTTTAAAAAGTAAGTACTCTTGCTCAAGTCAGAAGTTTTGAGACCTAAAAAAGTCCATGAACTTTTCCTTTCATATGCATTTATGCATACGTCAGTGTTTTCGAGTACCTGTTTCACCTTTCAAAGAAAAAATTTTGTTTATGTGATTGAAGAGCTGATCAGTGAGAGTGGGAAACTGAAATAGTGGAGCAGATTTTGAAATGCAGGGTGCATCAACAACTTGCAGAACCATTGTTCTTTTTCACCTCTGGAGGAGGAATGTTAGAGAAATCTCTGTTAAAAGCACTGTGCCCCTGATTTCTTTTTCGTATCAAAGACTAAGTAGGCTGTGAACAGTGGCTAAATATTGCTGTGCTTTTTTAACCTTCCAAAGCTGGGATCTGTCTCTTATCTGTATAGGGTAACATCATTCTGACTGCACTTACTTGAAGCACTGACTTGCTTCCTTGAAAGGCAGCAACATATCCATAGATGGGGTTATGCTGAGTGTTCAGATCTGTATGCCTGTGGCTGACCCTCAATCTGCATGATTTTGGGTGTCTGTGCATCCAGAGGGTTCACACTGTGGTCCAGAATAGAGAATTGAGGTAGGCTGTGGGCTTCTGAAGCAGTTTAAGAACACCACAGAGATGGTTATTGAGCTGAAAATATTCATATGTGTTTGTTACTCAGCAGCATTTATCTGTGAAGAGTAATTGATCTGTATTGTTGAACAGTTAATAATTTTTGTACCAATCAACATACTATATGCAAATGTTTAAATGTAGATGGGACTCTGAAAATGAGGTAAAAGCTGAGTTTAAAAAGCAGGAAAATGGTATTTACAACCCAATGGAATTCTATTACTCACTTGGTCTACTTATTTCTAAAATGTGTGTTTACATCTAAATATTTCAAAATGCCTCAATTATCCATCCATACTGTCTGCAACAGATTTGCCCTCTTAACATTACATTGCTTTTTGTGCCTTGAAAGACCATCTTGAGCTAACCCTCAAAACCTGTTCTTCATCCAGACAGAACCTTAGCAAGCTGAGTTCCCTACTTTCTCTCAGCTGCACCTGGGACAAAACTCTGTAGGGCAAGAAGAAAACTGATTCTTCTATGCACTTTTGTGGTTAGTTCTTAGAGCCTTAGTATTTTCTGTGAGCTCAAATCCAGAGAAGAGCAATAGAGTGAGTGAAGGGTCTAGAGAGTAAGCCCTGTGAGGAGTGTCTGAGGGAGCTGGGGGTATTTATCCTGGAGAAAAGAGGCTCAGGGGGGACCTTTTCACTCTTTGCAATTCCCTGAAAGGAAGGTGTAGCCAGGTGGGGGTCGGCCTCGTCTCCCAGGCAGCAAATGACAGGACAAGGTGAAATTGTCTCAAGTTGTGCCAGCAGAGGTCCAGGATGGACATCAGGAAGAATTTCTTATGGGAAGAGTTGTCAAGCATTGGAACAGGCTGTTCAGGGAGGTGCTGTTCAGGAGCAACTGGAGTTGCTCAGGAAATGACTGGACATGGCACTCAGTGCCATGGTCTGTTTGACAAGGTGGGCATCAGTCACAGGGTGGACTCGATGATCTCAGAGGTCTTTTCTGAGCAGCTTCACATCTGTTTTGTTCTGTGTGCTGGAGTTCATCACACAAGACTGGTTTATTGACAGCCTTGTCAGAGGTGCAACCATATGCAGGATGCCCAGATTTCAAGTGGAAGCAGACCTTAAGGGAGATAGAAACCTGAACTGTTTTGTCTCAAGGTTTCTACCATGCACAGTTTAAAAAAAAAAATCTGAATTGAATCTGAGAGTCTGATGCCAGGATTTTAACAGTGCCAGATCATATATTCAACATACTGCCAATGGGGAAAATCAAGGATTAAATGAAAGGAGGAATTTAAAACATTATTGTGTTAGTCTTCAGTGATTTTGCCCTTTAAATGATATAAATACGCTAGGACCTAGGGCATGAGGCCAAGCAGATTCAGACATATGAACATAAAGGCATCACTGATAAAATAACTTGAAAAGATGCAGGTAACAATAATGACCAAAGGGTGGATCCAAGTTTCAATAGGAATTACTTTTAAATCAACAGAAAAGGTCAGCCTTTATGCAAGCAAGGATTTAAAAGCCTTGCTGTTATTATCTAAAGTACTACCCACAGTTACAGAATTTTTCCTTCTGCCATTTCATAAATGTCAGCATAAGGTTTTTATTCCAGGGATTGTGGAAGAAATATAGTGGATTACACAAAAAAATGAATGTTTTTACCATTTGAAATATGATTGGGTAACTGGGTGCCTACAAAAAACCTAAAAATTAAAGTTCATTGTGTTGGGATATGACACAAAATGGTTTGATGGTAATTATATAGGCTGATCGTTGATTTCTAGTGATGTAAATTATCACGCTTAAAATTCTATCAGTTCTTACTAAAATTTCCTTGTTTGCTGCAGTGTACCATGAAGTCCACACTACAGAGGGCAAGCATGAATGCTTCTGATGCTTATGTCTTTTCTTTGATTCCTGTAGATATTAAATACTTCTAAAATAAATGTCAGTGCTATTTCAGGTTTATTAGCTTCAAATTTGGGGGGGGGGACCATTATGATTTTGTGAGATAGCCTTTGTAGAATTAAAAGATGCACATCTGACATGCTTAGGCATAAAAAAATTTCATCTTTGTCTACCTTCAGTTATGGAAACTTTCAAATTTTGGGTTCAGTTTCTTTTAGGTAAAAATCAGATGGTTTTGCTTGCAATTAGTTCTGATATGATCCCTCCAATACCCCATTCCCACCTTCCCCTTTGGCCCCTGAGTTGAATGTGGATTTATGATCTTGAAGATGCATGCCATTTCAAAGACAGAGGATGCCAGTGTTGACTCCAGTGTTCCAAGGTAAAGTCATTACACAGTGTAATAAGGCCTATAAAACTTGGTAATTACTGTACACACCATAGCTCCAATCTGAGACTTTATGCAAATAAGAAATTTCACAGCCACTGAAGCTATACAATACACAGTGAATCAGGAATATTTGCTGAAAAAACAAGTGTAGCCTGATGCATTCATACATGCTCTAGCCAAAATTTCTTCATTTTATTCTTTTCCCACCAACTGCAGAGGTATACTGGAGAAAAGTGTTGAAATAGATTTTGCTCTAGTGTAGAATATCTTTTTTAATCCTTGAAATATTTGCATCTCCAAACTGTAAAGTAGTTATTTCTTCGTATTTAACCAAGTGTGCAAACTTCACAGAGGAGCCGGGCAAACTGCTACATTCATGTTAATCTAGTTGGGCACATTTTTTGATACATCAGAGATAAGAGAGAAGCATTTTTTTTGTCAACAGATAAACACTCTCCATAGTCTGAAACCTAATATCCCATAGTTGGTTGATCTATTTGTGAAGCAATTTTTTGCCTTTGCAGCACAATGAAGCTTCCTCTTTCTTCACAAAATTAATTTCTTCAATTAGATTCTTGACACACATTAATTTATGGTTAGAGATGCAAATATTACCATTCGTCAATAGGAGACAGTGCTGACACTGCAGTTCCTAAGGAACTGAGCAAATGAGTTAATGAATGAATGAGTTAATGAATAAATTCATTAATGAATTTACCTTTAACCTCCGGAGACCACAGTGTTAGTCTTTATTCTGTAAACAGGTACATAAAAATCTCACAGTCTGCAACCTCAGGGTCATTTCCTTATGCTTCAAAACAAAGGAAAAATCTAAACCACAATTCACCATAACTGAGAATCTCCAAAGCTTAGCAACCTGAGTTGAAGACAGGGAGTAGAGCATGTTAGTGCTATACTTCACTCAGTTTATATATTCATAGTGAAGAAATCACAAGGAAAATTTGTGGTCCTGATCAAAGGGTGAATCCAATTCCCTCAGAATGCTTCTAGGAACGTCAGTATTCTTCCACTGCTAAACTTTTTTTCCCCCTGGAATTTGACAGTCTTTGTAGAACTTAACAGGGTTGTGATAGAGCAGTATTGACACTATTACTGATTTAGCACGTAGAAAAGTTCACAGTAGCTTGAACATTTGACTTTCTGTAATAAGACTCTCCTCATGAGGACACTGTGTGTCTTCTAGTGACATTAGAGATAAATGCCACCTATCTAAGCTCCTTTAGAGAATAATCAGTTCATAAAATGTGTTAAACAGAAGTCTACTCAGGACTTAGGTACCCAAGGAGATCCATAAACTGCCACCCAGATTAGACCTAGGCATGATAAAGATACCTCTCTGCGTATCCACATATTTCAGTATTAAAGGGTGTACAATGGTTTAAGAGGGCCAAAAGATAATTATTTTAAGCTCAGCAAACTGAAGGCTGAAGGTTTACTATTGTTGTGTTCCCATTATTGTCAGCAATTTCACTCAAATAATTGGGTTTAGATTTACCAGGATAACATTGTTTCATTCCTTTAGCTAACCAATGTGCCACTTATCTGTACATGGTATCAATAGTGGCCTTTTAGCATGCAACCACAAAGCTCTTTTATCAACAAGTCTGAAGCGTAGGGAATATGTTTGAGAAATGTTCATGCTCACAAATAATGGGACCTTGAGTGTTTTTATCAGTTTGATTGGAGTAGTAATTTTTGGTAATTGCATTCTTTCACAGAATAACTCTACAGTCACTTAAACAATTCAAGTGTAAGTATACAATAAGTACTTAGAAAAATACAAAGAAACAGTAACTTCTCCAAACTCATACTGAGCACCTCCTGAAAAAGAACACTGAAACAGAAAACAATTGTTATTCTCTGCTCCCACTGTTAGTACTGTTAATTGCTGAGCATATTTGTGATTAAAGAAGAAAATTCCCTCCCCTGCAGCCAGGTTCTTTCTCTTAGAGTCTTACCCCAGTCATAAAGCTTTGAAGAGAGACTCCAGACCCAGACTCAGCCAAAATGGGCTGTCCCACTCTGAGGCAATAAAGAAACTGCTCTAGAGCTATGGTCACAGCTTTGTTCAGCATTGCCCTAGCTTGCAGGTACTAGGATGCAGGAGATGCTTCTCCTCCACCCAACTCCACAGCCTGAGTTCACCAAGTAAAGGCTATTTGGGGTTGGCATCCAGTGGATGGAGCTATGCAACTCAAATCGGATTATGGAATACATTCAAAATTACAACTTCATCTGACCTTCTGCTGCCTGCTCCCAACAGATTATTTCTTCTTTCCCACTTCTTATTGTTCTTCTTCTTCTTACTATTCCTCATTGTCTTATTCACACTAACTTCTCACATTTATCTCCTTTACTGTGTTTCCTTTACTACATTCAAAGTCCTGTTCCTTTGCTTTCTCTAAAGTTTTCATAATTTGTCTCTCTGCAATAAACCTCCTTACCTCTACACCAGCATCTTCCCCCAGAAATGTCAAAATAGCAAGATTTTCATGCCATTGCTTACTCACTGAAATTCTGTGTATAATTAAAAATTATCAGAAATTTTTCATCATAACATGATTTTATTGGAAAATTGGAAAAACCTACAAATATTTGATTGGATTTCAGAAAATATTCTACTGGAAAACTTCAAAACAAAATGTTTTATGTTATTTGGTGATACTTGCTCATTTTGGAATTTTGAAAACTTTCGTTCATTGACCTTGGTTGAAAAGGAATTTGTGACATTCTGAAATGAATTTACTAAAATGGATCCTTCATAGGCAGTTTCCAGTTTATGGAATATTTTGAAAAATATTTTACCAATAAAATAATCTTTAGTCTCAAATCAGAAATATGCAAGTTTTGACCTGCTTTTTAGATCCTTTTCTTCCATGCTGTATTATTAATTGGCTACTTACATTTTCAGTTCTTAAGAGCAGGAACTCTTCTTTGTACAATACCTAAGACAGCAGAATTCTGTCTTTGTTCTCAGGACTATCACAATAAATATTATTTGAATAATGATCGTGTGATGTAGAAATACTTGGATGAGAGTCATTGGTCTGATTACTGAAGAAGGTTAAGGTTTACTGCTTTCCAATCAGTGATAAAATGAAGCCAGTGCTTATGGCACTGTTGCAACTTCGGTAAAAAACACATTTTATGTCAGTCACGTTATGTAGGGACACACCACTAGTTCATAATATCACTTCCTGACAAAGGAAGTAATGAAAGCAGAATAAAATCTGCTGGAAGGATAGAATTGCATGTTTTGATGTAGTACCAAGTAGTAGAAGATTCTATTTAGCCAATCTTGAGTCAAACAATGTTCCCAGCATGCACACTCTCAAACAGATTTCTGTCCTCTCTAAAGTAGAAATCATTTATCGAGCTCTATCTTTAAACTACACTTCACCCTATGCTGTGGTTGAGTAACTGCAAACATTATTTCTGCCATATTCAGTTGCATGTTATTGATGCCCTTTTAAATACACACATTAAAGAAAAAAACATTTATCACCCTCAATTAAATCCATTCCTCTGTAATGGCATAATGTCTAGCTGCCAAATAACTTCATGGTATTTTTATTGCTCTCATTACCTTTACTGAAATGGAGCCAAACAAAGGAATACCCTGGTAACTGAGTAATATGTCTTCTTACCTGGTCTCTGAGAGATACAGACCATTCTTACTGTTAGTTAGAAAATACTCTATTTTGTTTCAAATTGTTTACAGAGAGATTTTCTTAGAAATAGTATGATGAAATTAGTGATTTCCAAGTTAGTTACCTAATATATAAGTAGTTTTCATTGCTCTGGCAGAGAAGTTGCCTGTCTAAATTCTTTCTTTGCAGAACAGTGTATTTGGAGTGGATGGCAGAGAGCTGTTAAACAAAGTAGGGTTTTTTTGGTAAAACATTGCATTTTAGTGTGCTAGAGTCAGCTCAATCAGGTAGCTCCATAGATGTGAAGCTGCTGTAGGTCCCTATCCTCAATTTCTGCCTGTAGCAAAGCTGAGCAGCTGCTCCCCATGTGTGGGTTCATGGACACAAAACCCACACGGATGCCATGCACATCAAAGCCCTTAGGTGTAGATATATATTGATGTGTGCATTTGCACATAAAGAAATGCATGGCTCTAGTAGCTACTTCTAGATGTTTGGCTGACCTAGTAGGTGGTCCCAGATCCTCTGCTCTCCCCAGCTGTGTGGGATCTGCATTTGAACCTGAGGTTTGCAATCGGACTCTTTCCTCACTGGCTAATCCAGTTGAAAGTTCACTGGCATCCAAAGGTACCACTCAGAACAGTCCACCCAGACAGGAGGTAGAAATAGGTTTTAATGAGGTTATAGGGTAGACTACAGTGATCAGGCACACATTTCAGTCTGCCACCTCTTCACAGTGAACTGAACTGTTTATTCCACTTAATTTCCCATTCTTGTTTCTCCCCAGTCCACTTTGAACCTTTCCTTTTCTCCCCAAAACCTTTCTTCCCACTGCATCCCTTAGTGAGAGTTCTACCTCCTTCAGTCAATGAGTCAGTGGGGAAGGGGATTTGTTTGGTGGGCTACACACAAGGACAGTGGTCTGACTGTGCTTTGATAGCCAGGTGTATCTCTTTCCCTGCACCTGATTTCCACTGATGAGGCTGCTAGAGTTCTTCCCCCAGCCCTCTCAGTTTTTATCTGATCGTGTCCTGGCCTGTGCAGATGTTGATTAGACTTTAATCAAGTAGCCTAGCACAGTCTATGAGTAAATTTAAACTGCATCCAAAGCTCATTGCTACAAAATTTTGTTTGGAATAGATAACAGAAAGCATGTACAGTATTTTACCACTGTCTCTATCTCTCTCAATGTTTAAGAGTATTTTCTTAAATAGTGTCAGTATCTATAGCAGTGGATACAAAGAGTGGCTATTTTTTCTCTTTATGTTTTAGAAATAAAGTAGTGATATTTTTGGTAATAAGCTATTCTTGGAATTATTTTTTTAAACCTATCAAGTAATCTGTCATTCATGGGAGAAAGGAGTAAAAAGCTTCCTCACACACATGAATCCTCTAGGTAGAAAATTCCATTTTATACTTTATGACTATACTATGTATCAAAAATACTTAAAATTACTGTAAGAAGATAATGACTGTGGAGTTGGGCTTGGTAGTTGGTAGTGATGAATATACATCATATTTCAAATTCAGATGTAAATTCTAGCTTTATGTCTCTAAAATTTTATTCTTTAGAGCTTACAATTTTCTTTTCTGTAAAAGACTGCTGTAAAAATAAATCCTGAAATTACGGTTAAATATACAAACCACCAGGGAATATTCAGGAGATGTGAGACTGGTAGAAAAAGATTACTACTGTTAGCTAAATCATTAGCTTTGTTTTAGTGGGAAAACAAAGGCAGTAGAGGTGGTATTTAGAAAAGAAAAGAAAAATGGTAGAAAATTATCAGCTTTTAGCTTTTTTTACATTTCTACTATGAGTCTGTTGGGCATTCTTTGCCTTGGTTCCTCATCTGTAAAGTAGGTATAATGGTAATTCTTTCTTCTCTTGTTTTTTTTATTTTTTTGTCAGTTTAGGTAGTGAGAGTTTGTAAGAAAATTCAGTTCTGTAAAATCAGTAGGAATGAAGAGCATAAATACTATGATGGAGATGTAAGGGTCTAAACCATTTTCAGGAATCTGGGGGTTTGTGATTTTCCTTTTTCAAAATTGACTCAATTCTTTCAGACTGAGGAACGTATCTCCATGGGTGAGGAAATTTGTTCCGTTCATCATCACATTTTGACTGCTAATCAAAGGAAGGACTAAAAACGGTTATTAGGAGGTGATTTGTTTAAGAGAGACATTTAGGAAAAATATATTATAAGCCTGTGTAAGGGCTTTTCAGGTGAAATCTAGAGATCCTTGCCACTGCTCCCATTTTATGCAACACAGAAATACAAAGTCCTTGGTCCCAATAAATTAACTGGATATCTAGGTTCATGGCCAGCAGCAGGTACTAAGCTTCCTCACAAAGAACCTATGTGCTTAAATATCAATCACAAGAAATTCAGATCACAGACGTGCCTGAGCTCCTAGTCTTCTCTGGAGCCTGTACATCACCATGAAGGCAGTACTGGGTGCCTGAGGGGTTCAGAGACATCCAATTAGGGCTCATTCAGAGAGGGAAAGCAGAGTTTGGTCACACTGCACATCCACAGCTTTTAATTTGGAGAATAATCCCAACCATCACCGTCAATCAGAAACACATCTGGCCATGATGCTCAGGCCATGGCTGTGAACATGTATCCCTGTTGGCATTTGTGATCTCTGTGGAGGAGGGCAGACTCCTGCCATGTCCACAGTGCAGCAGAATGTTCTGGATGGTCTAACAGACCGTCACATCCTTGCTTTATTGGGTTCTTTATTTCTATTTGGTTTCATACAGCTGTAGTTCAGCCTTTCAAATGGTAATGAACTACCATGCTTTGAGAACTCCTTAAAATGCCTTCCCTCAGGCCTGAAGGATGAACATTGTTTATCATCATGAGTAATGGAAATGTCAAACTTTTTCAGCAGAGATTGGTAAAGTATTTTTGGATTTTGATTTCTTTAGCCACAGAAGCAGAACTTGTGTTGGACATAATGTCATTGCCAGTGCTGATACACAGTTGTTCCTGTTCCTGCAAGCCTGAAAATACTACAGATTGAAAATTTTTCCATCTGTGCAGAACTGAGTAAAGACTTCTCTGTCAGTCTCAAGAAATTTATCCATCAGCTTAGCCAAGAAAGAAAGAAAGAAAAGAATGCAAGAACTAAAAGTCAATTAGGACAAGGACATGTTTCTCTCAACTCTGCTTCACAGCACCTGATTTCAGCATTGGTATTTAGCTTTCATCTTCATCTAGTGGCGTTGTCAGCACAGTTTTCAAATCTACAATTTCATTATATCATTAATTACAGAGCAGAATTATTTTACAGGAATATCTAACTCTTCTGTGCATTCTAGAACACTAGTAATAATTTCCATTTCCATCAAGGAGCACTGTATTCTGGCATGTGATGTGTAGCTGTTGAATGCTATCTAACAGCTGTGTTAAAAGGGAGAAATTCAGCTAGAATGTCAGAATGCAATAACTTGGTTGGAATTAAATCAAGACTTTCAAAAGGAGGCATATGATCTTTTAATTATCAGTTACTCAACCCTTGGTTTCGGATGACATTGTGACAAATCAGTGTCCACTGTATCCCTCATAAAAGAATGCATTCAGTCCTAAAAGAAAGACATTACCTCATAGCATCTTCAGTAATGCTAATTACCCTTTCATGAAAACATTTTCATGTCGTAGATAGGGAAGATGCACTTTAGATAGTTATACAAAGTGGGCATTACCTTTTTATTAAGCAAGTATTTTCAAAAAAAAAGACATCTCTCCAGAAGCCTTTTAAGTTCAATTTGAGTCACAAATAGCAGACAGCAATAAACTGTGGAAACATTCTTATCTAACACATTCTTATTTTCCCCCTTTTGATGCTTATCTCCTGCTAGGTTTGCAGATGACAACCACACTTGCGTGGAGTACAAAGCCAATTCTTTAAATCACCATCACGAGACAGTCTCTGTGTCATGTTTGTAGCTGTGTTCTAAAATCTGTTTGGTTCTTTTTTTCCAAGTGTAGGTTACCAGACTTGTACACAGAGCTCAGTCTGTGGCACTGATAGGTCCATATTCCTTCCCTATATCCCTCTTGTCCTTTTGCACAGCCACATTACAGAAGTGGTTCACAATCATCTCATTTTCAAATGATCCAGAGGAAAAATACTTGGGTTTAAATGCACTAATTTCTTTCTCTTGCTATTAATTTGGTTCTTTAGGTCTTCAGTTTCCAAAATCATCCTATTTTCCTTGAAGAGAGCTCTAATAAAGATCCTTCTTTATGATGCCTCTCTTTTTTTGTATTAATTTTTTTTTTCTTTCAGCCAGTGTAATCAGTTTGTCTTTCTATCAAATCTTCACATAGAAAGGTACATACATGAAAGTTATAAAAAAAAATCATGGTATTAGATCCTTATCCATATGATTCTTAGCTTGAAAGTACAGTGTTTTGCAAATGTTACAACTATTTTTAGAAGTAATAAAATAGTGTCAATACTCTCATATATATGTGAAATAGTTTCTGTTTGTAGTTTCATTGTTTCATCTTCACCTGAGAAAAAAGTGCCTTTTATGACCACAACCATCTGTGTTCTTCATTATATAACCCCAAGCTTTTGGCTAATTTCTGAAGTCAAACCCTAATGTTTGTGCCTGTCATTTACACTAATAAAGATTGCACGTGTTTACACCAAACCAGAATTTATATTTAAGTGCTTCTCTCTTTACTGTCTGTATATGCACAAAATACTCTGAGTGCGTTCAAAACTAACCCAGATGCAATTTTCCAGCCCATAGCTCAGTTACGCGCCTGAAACGTGCCTGGACATCCAGAAGCAGCATATGGGAATGTAGCCAACTGTTGTTCTTTTCCACATTGTCCACAGTAAACATGTTTTAGACTTAGCTGCATTAGCTGACACTTCACTTGGCTTTGCGGTTGAAAAACATTTGTGTGATGATGTATTACAGTTTCTTGATATAGAAAATGAATTGTACACTGAAAATTGAGTCATCTGATGAACCACGAAGGATTTTTCCTCAGCAAGGACACAGCTTGTTCCCATGCTGTGCTACACTGGGTGGGTTGCAAGCATACAAGTACCTGCAAATGTGCTAGGGGTAGGAGTGGAAAGCTGAGATAAGGAGCTCCCTATTTAGATAGTAAATTGTTCTTCTTTGGTTTCGAAGAGTGAGGTTGGCTACCGAGAATCCAATAGCTGACTGCAGACATCATCTCCAAGCAGGGAGTGTACTGGTGGGAGAAGCAGGAGGTTTGCTTTCAGTCCTTACATCGTTTCTTCAGGCTAAGCAAAGAGATCCAGCAGCAATAGGGACTCCAGAGCACCCAGAGTTGTAACATAAATTCTGAGGACATCTAGTGGTGTCAGTCCACTGCAGGGACTGGGTCTTGGTCACAGCTGGTGACCACATGCACATCTGTATTGCAGCTGAAATTTACTACAAGATCAAATGCAGTAAAAACAATTAGTTGAATGCACTGAAAGAATAGCATTCTTCAGCTGAAGTCATCCTGAATTCAGTATTGATGGTCCCAAATATTGAGAAGTTTTAAGATTGGATCAAAAATCATAATCTTCTAAATAAATGTTGGACCATTTCTATTTGCCTTCTGTTTTCAGGATTTTCAGAGTTCAAGTATGTTGACCTCTTCTTTGCATCGGTAGGGGTAAAAGCATATTTTTCTTACTAAAAGGCTGCTTTCTTAGGTTAATTAATTAATCTAGAAGTTAGAACTCCAAGATTAGAACCCAATATCCCAAGATGCCAAAGATATATGCAAGATTCATAATGCTAAGAAATTGTAATCCTAACACTGCTAACTAGTCAAAGACCTCTGGGAAGACCTACCTGCACCTCTGAGATTCAGGTTTTCAGCTTCCAAAGTGGGACTGTTTGTGTTGCCTCACCTTTTTGAGAGAGAACAAGAATCAATTAGCTGCAATTCAAAAAGGACTTTGATCAAGTCAAGTGATACGTATTACATGCTGAGCATTGTTACTGACTGTTGCACGATGGCATGTTTTTCAGTGAGCCCTTGATCTGATACTTCCTCCTGAGGAGAGACAGGCATCATGAAACAGAGATTCATTTCATCCATTCAAATTATTTTGCAGCTTGCTCTGACTACAGTAGGTCTGACTGGTAAGTACAGCTCTTCCTGAAAGGCTTGTTTTTTTCTTAAGACACTTTCTTTAGGAAAGTCTGAGGCTTTACCCAATCTATCCTGATCACTGCTGGAGCATTTACCTATTTAAATTGCTTTCTTCTGAAGTTTTCCATGGCAGTTCTGAAAATGGCTGAAGTTGCCTTTTCTTTTTATACTACTAATTGAAGGATTGTTTGGTGGCAATACTGAAAGGCACTTGCTCCACCCCTATGCTCACTTTATGCCTGTCACCTTCTTGGGAATTAGCATATGAATAGTTACACCTTTTGAGATAACTACATGGAACTTTAATGAAATAAAGATAAGCTTAGGCTAAAAGGTTAAGGTTAGGTTAAAATGACATGGAACTTTAATGAAATAAAGATAAGCTTAGGCTAAAAGGTTAAGGTTAGGTTAAAATGACATGCTTGTCATTTCAAAATGAATGTAAATGTATGCTCTGTGTTCTTGGCATAAGTTAATCACAAGTAGTCTTAACGAGAAATATTCTTAAATATATTTGAATTAACAGGGAATATTTGAATAATTAATGAATACAATCAGGTTGTCAGTACCCAAAAAGCTCCATCCAGCCCCATTGACTTCCTTCTTTTTATAATTGTCTGACCTATAATTTACCCCAAATATGCACAAAGAATGGAATTTTAGTTATGCTGAAGGTGAAATTTAATCTTAAAATGATCTGAAGATAAAAAATTTTAATGTTTATGGAGAAGAACTCTAAAGATCATATATTTATTTCCCATCTTGTTTAATTTGGAGATAAATAGACAATTTTGAGTTTAGGTAAAAACTAAATTTTCATGTTAAAAAGAGAAAAAAATCATTCTACTAGCTATTTTAGAAGTTTGAGGTAAAATGTATTTACCTTTCTGAGAATATTGATCCTTTTCCCAGGCAGACTTATTTGCCCAATTCAATCCACAGTTTCATGTAATTTTATTGTCTTCAAAAAAGCATTTCTTGGGGACTTATCATTCAACAACAGTATCCAAAAACATTGCCCACTTCTAATTTAACTAGCTGGATTTTTGCACTTCCCTAGGTCAATCATACCCTGGAAAACCTCAGATAATAAGATGTCGTTCTTTAGAAAAGGAAACCTTTTCATGTTGGTGGAAGCCTGGCTCAGATGGAGGACTTCCTAACAATTACACCCTGTTCTACAGCAAGGACAGGTAACAAATGGTGCATATGTATTCTGTAAGTGATCAACTGATGGTTATGATAGACTGAGAGAATGGCAACATTAATTTGTAAAGTTGTTTTTATTGAACCACTTTACCCTCAGATACACAACAAGGGCTGTGTAAGATCCGTGGCTTCCCTTGTTGGAAGAAAACATGACCACTGACAGCTCCAAATCTTCATCCTGTCCCTCCTGAAACTCACCTACTGGAAATCCCACTTGTTTGAAGATGTGCTGGGAACAAAGGCATGTTTGCCCAACTTTTCAGGAAGCATACAGCTTTCAGCTGACAGGGTCTCCTCTGAGCAGTGAGGGTCTCCCACCACCCCAGCCATGGAGCAGGCAGGAGAGGGGCATCGGTCACCTCCTCGGGGACAGGGACAGGCTGAGGCCAGGCTGGGCTGAGACATCAGCTCGTGGGCTGGGGCTGGCTTGGGGAGCCTGTGGCTGGGAAAGGCAGGGCTGTGTGGAGCTGGAGACCAGCTGAACTGGGGACCTGGGACCCAGGTAGTGCATGGAGGGGCTGGGTAGGGGCAGTGAAGGGCCCTTGGGGCCCCACCAAGGAGCTTGTCCATTACCATGCCCACCAAAACCCCCATCTGGACTACAGTCATTTTTTCTCCTTTTGGTTTTGTGCTCAGTCGTTCCCAAAATGCAGTGAAATCAGACAGGGGTATCGCATCTCAAAAGTTAATATTTTGGCAAATTCTCTGACTCCCTTATTCTGTTCAGGAATAAAGGCAACTTTGTTTGGCAACTTTACTTAAACTGTCCATCCTTGTTTAACTGTACTTTCTTCCTGAAAACAATTGGTCTTTGAACAGAGACAAGTAAGCCGGGAGGCTCAGAGACTAATTTTTTTAATAAATCCAGTGAGATTCAGAATAGATAGATAAAGCCTCAGACATCCCTGCTACAATTTAATATTCCAAATCACTGAGCAGAAAAAGATGCCATCTTTAATGAAGTTACCACACACAATGATGATTTGAGAACTTTTATTTTATGAAAGCCCAGATGTTTCAGTCTTGATCAAAAAGATCAATGAACATTTTATTTCATACTTGTCACTGCCCAGAGCAGTCTCCTGCTTAGGGAAGGATAGGAGTGCTTATCCATTTTATTAAATCTACTGAACCCAGGCTCTGCTAAGCACTTTAGACATGGGCCACAACTGCCTTTGTAGGCTCTTTGTCTCTTAGGTACAGTCTCTCTTCTCCCGTCTTTGTGAACTGTGACAAAACTGCCTGGAAACTAAGAAATCTTATTACAGATGATGAATAGAGCATAACAGTGGAATTAAAGTTCATTCTAGCACCACATCGGCTTTGGTTCTGTGTGCTTCACACCTGAGTTAGGCTGTGAGTACATCGCCCAGGCCAGCTTTGAGCACAAAAAAATCCCTCTCCTAAAGAAGCCAAAGAACTCTGTAAAGGCAATAAGTAATCAACTGTGAAGTAACTTTTGAGATAGTTATGAAGATGATCATGTTAAAAACCAAATAAATTGACATCAGAAAAGTCGTGAAACAGATTGTCTTGAGTGCAACCACACAGCACATACAGGACAACCAAGAGATCAGGCCCAGCTGCCATGGATTTAGGAAAGGCAGGTCCTGCTGGATCTTGTTTTGTGACCAGGTGACCTAGGAGAGGCTGTGGAGCTGTCTGCCTGAACTTCAGCAAAGCCTTTGATAATGTCTCCCACAGCATTCTCTTGGCAAAGCTGGTAGCCCACAGCTTGGACAGGAGCGCTCTTTGCTGTGTTAAGAACTGGCTGGGCTGGGTCTAGGGGGTGGTGGTGAATGGACTTATATCCAGCTGCAGCTGGTCACTAATGGTGTCCTTGATCCCAAGAGATCAGTTTTGGGGTCAGCTCTGTTTAGTATCTTTATTGATGATCTGGATGAGAGGATTGAGAGGACCTTCAGTCATTTTGCAGGTGACACCAGGTGGGGCAGGAGTGTTGATCTGCTGGAGGCCAGGAAAGCTCTGCAGAGTGGTCTGGACTGGCTGCATTGATGAGCTGAGGCCAATAGTGTGAGGTACAACTGTGACCAAGGTCCTGTCCTTGGTCAGAGCAACCTCGTGCAGCTCCAGGCTGGGGCAGAGTGGCTGGAATGTGGCTCAGCAGAGAAGGCCCTGGGAGTGAACACGAGCCAGTGTGTGCCCAGGTGGCCAAGAAGGCCAATGGCATCCTGGCCTGTATCAGCAATANCCCAGCCTGTGTCAGCAATAATGTGGCCAGCAGGAACAAGACTGATTTCCTCCCTATACTCAGCACTGGTGAAGCCACACCCTGAGCTCTGTGCTCAGTTCTGGGCCCCTCACAACAAGAGAGACACTGAGGTGCTGGGGCATGTCCAAAGAAGGGAAACAGAGCTGGGCACGGTCTGGAGCACAACTCTTGTGAGGAGCAGCTGAGGGATCTGGGGGTGTTTACCCTGGAGAAAAGGAGGCTCAGGGGGCACCTTATCACTCTGCAACTCCCTGAAAGGAGGCTTCACGCCTGTGTGGGTCAGTCTCTTCTCTCAGGGCACATTGATAGGACTCATTGAAATGGCCTCAAACTGCACTAGAGGAGGTTCAGGTCAGACCTCAGGAAGAATTTCTTCACTGAACGGGTGGGTAAGCATTGGAATGGGCTGCCCAGGGACATGGTGGAGACACTGTTCCTGGAGACGTTCAGGAAATGACTGGACATGGCACTTGATGCCATGGTCTGGTTGACAAGGTGGTCAAAGCTTGACTTGACAATCTTAGAGGTCTTTTCCAACCCAAATGGTTCTCTGACCTTGCTGAAAACAAACTAATCAATAAAAGAACTCTCTGCCATAGGGCCCAGAAGTTTAATTTCTAGGGGTAATATGCAAAGAAGATATTTAGCAACTTATCTAATTGAAGTAAATATTTTTCATTTCCCTCATACTTGCATATAAATATTGTTAAAATTTTTTTGTTCTGTCTCTGGAAATTTCTGTTTCTATTCCTCTGTATAAAAAAGGAGATGAAAGCATTCATTAAAACAACTGCNTTTATTATAATAATAGAAGATAATATACAAACATTTCAGATTTCTCTGCTGAACTTAGTCCATTACTAGAATATTATCTGCTTTGCCTCATTTCCTAAACTTTTAACGTTTAAATCATTTTGTTTCAGTGAAGAAAAAATCTATGAATGTCCAGACTACCTAACATCAGGTCCAAATTCCTGCTACTTCGATAAAAACCACACTAATCCCTGGACAACATATATTATCACTGTAATGGCAACAAATGAGATTGGAAGTAACAGCTCAGATCCTCAGCATGTGGATGTAACTTCCATAGGTAAAATCAAAGAATGACATGGAAAACAAACTAGTTGGAGGTGTAAGCAGTTTTTAATCCCAGAACAGGTAGTGGTGAAAGATTTCTTTCCTCATGATGTGAAACTTGCTACTGAGAAGTGTTTATTTACAGATGATCTAAAATATGCATCTTAAATATATGTGAAAACTGAATTTTAATTATAAATTAACTACATACTTGATTGTAGGAACTTCATGTATGAATATGTATAAATCTTAACTTCAGCTGAAAAATTTGCTTCATTTTCTAGTCATCTGCAGTATTTTGATTAGACTCAATGTAGATTATAAAATTTTCTAATTAGGTTAAGCTACCTAATATTTCAAATGTAGAAATCTTTCCGACTGCTGGCATTGCAGTCTTGGAAAGGTTAAAAATAACTGCCTGAGCATAATACAGGCTTTTTTGTAGTATTTTGTATTCCTGACTCCATTCTTCTTTCTGCACACACATAACATACCCATTTTAATTAAAATGCACTTAGTTTTTCATCTATGAAATAGCCGACATTTTAATTTTGCAAGAGTGACCTTATGAAATTGTGATTTGTATTTCCTTAGCCTGAAAAATTCAGACTAAAGTTTAAGATTTGCTGATACTGTTGGAAATCAGTAGCTACTTAAACTCATTAAGGAGAAAGGAAAAATGAAAGGCTTCTTCCTTATTATTCTTTTACAGAAGTACTGAATTATCTAAAATTAATGTGATGACATACAAAACTGTAAAGGAGGTGTCTTTTCTGAGTGGAAATTAAATCATTCATGGCACATTTTTCTTTCATTTACACAGTTCAGCCAGATGCTCCTGTGAACCTCTCCCTGGAAACAAACACATCTGCTAACATATCATACCTTTGGGCAAAATGGTCTCCACCCCCGTTATCTGGTGCCAGCTCTAATGCACATGTATATCACTATGAGCTACGACTAAAGCCTGAGGGAAAGGAAGAGTGGGAGGTAAGGGAAAAATATATTTAATTTATATTCAGTGAATTCTATTGTATCAATTTAATTGGTCCTATAAAAATGTTAGTTTGTGTAAGAACAGAAAAACTAATGTAACCAAATCTGATTAAAGAAAGAAAAATACTGCAGTGGTCTGTAGAGACCGTGAAATTCAACATATTTACATAATCATCCTAATGTCATGTACAACAAAACCCAGTTATCATCATCCTCTTCAACGTGATCAGTTGGAGACAACCCACCCCTCAGAAATTTTTTGGGACCTACTCACATTTAACCATTTCCATTGACATTCCCCACCTGTTCAGTACTGCTTCAGTACTGCTACAGCTGAGTTTTCAGGACAACATGTCATTCTGAAAGTTATAGTCACAAGTCCTCAATGCTACCTAGCTTGTTAATGCCTTAATGATGGAGAATGCCAAGCATTTTGAAATAGTTCTGAGGAGAAATTTGAAGGGACTGATTAAGTCACTTAAAGCCACTGAGAAGAATTTCGACAGGGAGTTTGTATGTGGGCTGGACTACCTATAATGCTCCCTGCGTTGTGGATCTGACAGAGCACTAGGAAGTCTATGTTCGATATGTTCTTGAATAACAGAATCAGCAGTGATTTTTTTCTGCTAAATCACTACTTTTGCTTCATGTCTTATAAATACCCAACTCAAATTCCAGACTTTCAGAAGTCAGTAACTCATGCCTATTCCTTTATGATTTATTTGTTAAAATGGTCCAATTCTTTATCATTTTCCCTGTCCATTTTCTTTCCCAGACAGTATCTGTAGGAATGCAGTCCCACTTCGAGGTGACCAGACTGCAAGCTGGGGTGAAGTACGTTGTTCAGGTGCGTTGCATGTTAGACCTTGGAGAATGGAGTGAGTGGAGCTTGGAAAGAAGCATTCAGATCCCTAAAGGTGAGTGGATGATTGCTGCTCTGTAAGTTGCTTTTAGATTGTAGCAGGTTCAATGCCAGTCCTGAAAACTTGGCCTCTCACACGGGTACTTTGTGGTGCTCAGTGCATTTTACCGTGCTTTCTGTGTAATTGCTTTGTTAGTCTTGTTGATCCGGTCAGGATCCTCTGCTGAAACTGGCTATGACAAACAAGGTGGGATTTACTAGGAAGTCACTTCTGATACAGGTGTGCCTAAATAATTCATTGTGCCTATCCTTTTATTTAAAAATCATGTTGATTTTATCTGTAGCTATAAATATCAGGTAATGTTTTTTGTATAAGAGCCTGACTGAAAGCACTGATGTGTCTAACAGAGCACGGCACTTACAGATGCTGTCACATGGAAGTCACTATCTGTGTTTTATTGGATTTGACTAGACACACTAAATATGCATGACATCATATCTTGTTGCCAGACACTTTATCCAATTTGTCTCAAAACTTCCTCTTCCGTTATTAGTTGTATTATTCATTGTTTGATATGGAGATTGCTGAAGTATTGTTAATAGAAAAATATTTTTAAATGTCCCATTTTCAGATCTTCCTTAGGCAATTAGAAATTTGGAAAATCAATGTCTCTGCTGTACATATTAGAAAATATATATTATTGATGTAATAGGACCATATTTTTGCCACAAATACATAACTTCAAAAGTTTCAATCACTTCAGAGTTTTGACGACCATCATCCTATTCAAAATGTACACATTTTTCTCCATCCAACTCTTAAGTGCTATTCTTGAAACTATAAAAACTTGATTAGGAGCAATCATGCAAGTAGCCTGATACTGAATATAACAACATTATAGTGAAATATGGGAGTTGCTTCATTGTATATTTGGAGTACTACAGAAGAAAATTACTGGCAAGAACACAAACAAATAGACAAACATTTACATTCTTCATTTTTTTGACCTAAAAGCAAAAGAAAATGACAGCATATCTTTCAAACAAACAGAATCATCTTAAAACACACCTTTTGAAGAAGAAAATTGGTTTTGAATGTAGTAGTTTAAGCCCAACTGGCAACAAAACATCACACAGTTGCTCACTCATATGTCACAGTGGTGGAATGAGGGGAAGAATCAAAGGTAAAATCTGTGGGTTGGGATAAGAACGCTTTAATAATTAAAACAAAGTAAAATGTAATAATAATAATTGCAGATGATAATGATGATGATGATGAAGATGATGATGATAAAAAGAGGGGGCAAAATCCCCTTTTTATGGACAATATAGTTGCTCACCTGCTGCTGATCAATGCCAGACCCCATTTCTGAGTGCTGATGGGCACTGGTTCTGGGTGACTCCCAAATTTTTATGCTGGGGATGATGTTCTATGGTGTGGAGTAACCTTTGGTCAGGTTACCTGTCCTGGCTATATTCACTCCCAGACTTTTTCTTCTGTTTTGTACCTCTTCACTGACAGAGCAGGAGACACAAAAAGGTCCTTGGTTTAGGATAAACATGACTTAACAACAAAATATCCCTGTATTATGAAAATTATTCTCATACTGTGTCCAAACCTCAGCACTATTAGCTACTGAGAAGAAATTAACTCTATCCCAGCTGAAACCAGAACAGTATAGAAAACAGAATGGATAATAGAGTGTATTTTAAATAATTTTATAGAGCCTGCTATGCTATGGCAGTATTTGAACATTCCTTATGAGATTTTGGGGCCGAAGAAAGCCGCAGGCAGAAAATGGAAGCTGTTATTCAATGCAGCTGCAGTGAGAGAGAATTCTGAATCCAGGTGAAAGTATCAAGCTGTTGCCATAAGCAGGGAATGGTCCCTCCTTTCCTGTGCTACTACAAAGCAAAACTTTTTCTTTTTTCATATTTTTCTGTTCTCTGCTTGACATTGTTTTACAAATTCAAGGTGTACCTAATGGATTAAACTTACTAATTAGTTGATTTCTTAATCTGTTACAGAACGGTTACCTCCTGAAAAGCCTACAATAATAAAGTGCCGTTCTCCTGAAAAAGAAACATTTACTTGTTGGTGGAAACCTGCTTCGGATGGAGGACTCTCAACTAACCACACTTTGCTTTACAGCAAAGAGGGGTAATAGGCACTGTGTAATTATTCAGTGTTTTGTTGGAAGGACTTGGAAAATCAATCCTGATTGGTTTCTTATTTCAGGAGATGCCATTTTCTGTAGTCCATGGTTTTGTCCAGTGGCATTTTCTGGCATCACACTAAAGCGGCAACATATCTAAGACTGAAATATTAAATCTTCATCTCTCTATAATGGCAGGTGAATTACTGTGAATTCTGTCTTTTCAGTGCTCATCAACAGCATATTAGTAAACAATACAACTGCACAGTCCTAAAACTCTTCAACCATGCAGTCTTAGAAATAAAACTTTCCAAAATTATCTGACACTAAAACTTTTATCTTCTGATAGGGTTTATTTTGCACTAGTATTCATAGGCTATGGATGCCTCCTGGTTTCTGTAGTAATCTTTCTGTGGAACTCAGATAAAGTGTACTTTATTTTGATTAATTTTAAATTAATTAAACCTTAATTTTAAAGAAAGAGTCAATAAATTTTTTTAGGTCTTGTGAACTTTTTTGATCCTTTTTAGTTCACCTAGGACTGCTTAACCTTGCAATGACCTAAATAGATGCTAAACTCTGTAACTGTCAGCTGAGAACCCACTCTTAATGTAAAAAGATAGATACTGGTCCAGCCAGGTATGGCAGAGTAAGAGGTCCACATCCACAACTTTCTCTTTTGTTATTGTGCATCTAAGAGGAGCATGAAAACAAATACTACATACTCAACTTTCTCTCCTACCTCTCCTCTGACTTTGGGAATCCTGGGTATGGATCTGAAGGAGAGGTACAAGTTAATTTTTTTTTTGAATGATCACAAGATGACCAAATAAATTCCGAAAGCATATTAGTGTAACATGCAGAATTCCTGTAAGTGTGGAATGAATATTGGAAATACATATTTTTTAATAGATGGGTTAGCAGACTTCAGCAATCACTTCTTCTCAGTCTCTGGAAGATGTGAGGGCTCTGGGCTGTGCAGTGGACTGTGGCTTTCAGAAAAGAAAGAGCTGTGCTGTACTAGCCCACAGCTGCATCTGAAACATCCTAAATTCTTCAGGCTTTGTGGTCTTTACTTTGTGGGGCAAATGCTTAGTACAGTCTCTGGGATTGTCCGATGACTCTTTAGTCTGGAAGCATTTTCTGATTTTCTTCACCTTGCCAGGTGTGAAAAATCAGATCCAGCCCTAAATAAAGCTGACATACTAGTAACCAAAATCCGGTGTTTTAGTCTGTCTAACCTAATCACTGGGATTCTTTCATTTCAGAGAAGAAAAGGTTTATGAATGTCCAGATTACAAAACTGCAGGCCCCAATTCGTGCTACTTCGATAAAAAGCACACCTCTTTCTGGACCATATACAATATTACTGTGAGGGCAACTAATGAAATGGGAAGTAATGTCTCTGATCCTCATTATGTGGATGTGACTTACATAGGTAAGAGTTAAAAAGTAGTTTCTGTGGAACCAAATAATTCAGAATCATGGGTTTTGACACAAGAATTTTAATTCCAGCTCTCCTCATATATAGTATTATATCCAAGTTAAAAACTTGTACAAATAAGATATTCTTTAATGTAAAAACAAATCAATAATCATCCCTTTACCATCTTATTTTCAGAAGCAGTAAAAAATGCTAAAAGCTTTAAAATTATGTTCAGATAAACATTTATTGGTTTTCCATATTTCTTGTAGTCAAACCCTAAGAAACATCATCCAGCTAAAATCTTTTTTCCACTGTACAAGCAACGGAAATCAATTTGATCTTTTAACTAATAATACTTAAATCTTATTACCTAAAAGTAGTTTCCAGACCCAAGAGAAGCTGCATTAGTGCTTTTTATAGCAGTGTACTGATAATCTCTTTCTCAGACTTTTTCTACAGAGTGACTGTGGACAAGTAATTAGGGTTTTATCTAAGGGAACGGAACATTATCCTTGATAACCATTTTGTTGTCAAGGATATGGCTGCCAGGAGTCTGGCAACTGGAAAAGGGCTGCTGGAAAAATGGCTTTATATTTTACCTCGCTGCCATGACCTGATGAATCTTTGATCAGACAGTGGTAAAATACATGCACAATCTGCAGAAGCTCTACCTCTGTGCTGAGGAAGATGCAAGCCTGACTGTAGAAGAAACCTGTGTTCCATTTAGGTTTATTTTAGATATACAGACAGAGTTTTAATATGCTGTTTTAGTTTACTTCTAAATATCCTTACATATGAGAGTAGGGATCATGCTACACTGTGTTTTCTAAATGTAAAAGATGGAGGGGGCAAGTTTCATTAACTGCATCCATGTTTTCAGTGTTCCTAAATATTTATGCTAAGCTTTGATAAGATTATAGTAGAACACAACTTTCATAACATAACATAAAAGATGTTAACTTTGAAACATAGTTGTGGGGAAAAGTAACAATAAATGGTAATGTAAGAAATAATATCTTTGATGATAAATTATTAAGGAAAATCTCAACATGAATTCAATATATTTACTACTATTAAGGTTTTTTTTAAAATTCATAAATCCATACTTACTTTATCTGAAAACTCTTGATTTCTATATTCCAGTATCAGTTCTAAATTACCAGACACAATGGAGATGGCAACTCTTCTCTCACATCATTTTATATTTCATGCTAAGATGCAAGGAAAAAAATCACTTAGATTCTTATTTACAGTTCTTTTATTTCAACAACAGTACAGCCAGATCCTCCTGTGAATATAACTCTGGAATTAAAAAAGTCGATAAAGAGAAAACCGTATTTGGTCCTGACGTGGTCACCACCCCCACTAGCTGATGTCAGGTCTGGATGGCTTACCCTTGAATATGAATTGCGACTCAAGCCTGAAGAAGGAGAGGAATGGGAGGTGAGGATGTTGCAAGTTTTTGCTAGATAATGTTTTCTGACCAGCGAGATTTTGTCAGCCAGGTCCCGTGCCTGAAAGTAATGAAGCAGACTCTCTACATAGTTCATAATTTTTCAAAAGTACTTGTGTGATCTATGATTTCCTGCTGAGAACACTGGTATCTCAGATGCTGCTGTACAATAGCAGGTGATAAAGTACTTGTTTTTAATTGTGGTCATCATTTNATACACACTATTGTAACCTAAGACAATTAATCATATTGGCATTGTAGTTTAAATTGTTCACTCTCATTTAGTCAGGTTTCTTTCATGATAATTTGTTCTTAACCACAAACACTTCTTAGATAACAGAAAGTTCAGTGACATTACATAAAATAATTTAAATTTATATAAACAACCATTAGGTGGTAACTGTAGTAGCCACACAATAATAATAATTTTCTATGGCCAGGATCTACAACTTAAACAACTGAGAGTCAAATTAAAGACTCCAGCTATTGCTGTTTGATTCCATCTGCTTCTTGTCTGCAGAACTTCCAAATCACCTCTGTATCTCCTCCTGCTTTCCCCCTCCCACTGCACTTCCCTCTGGCCCTCTGGCAATTGCAAGACCTACTTTTTATTACCCGTGCGTCTCCAACACTCCACATTCCCTCTTCCTCTCTGCATTTTCTTTCTCCATTTCTGTTTCTTGCCTCCTCCTCTTCCTGTCACCATTGCAGTTCCTACCATTACCACAGCTCCTCCCCTATTTGCCATAAATTCATGATATGTTTTTACAGCAGTTTAATTTGCGCTGTATACCACAGCCAGATCTCATTCCCACCTGCTAGAAAGATAAACTATAGAAATAAAATAAATGTAGCATTATTCCATGGCTGCTCAACAACTATTAGGAAAAGATATCAAGACTTATTCTATATTCCCATCTAGATTACCAAAACCTTTGCTGTGACTTTTATTTTATTTCCAGACTATTTTTGTTGGACAGCAAACACAATGTAAAATGTTTAGTTTAAATCCTGGAAAGAGGTACATTGTACAGATTCACTGCAAACCAGATCACCATGGGTTGTGGAGTGAGTGGAGCCCAGAAATGTACATCGAGATCCCTACTGGTGAGTGGCCAGACATCCCTTCAGTAATTGTTATTATATACAAGTTCATGTTGCATTTTTTTATTAGCTGTTTGTAGCACATATGCAGATCCCTTAGCTTCCCTAGGCCAGACAAGAACATCATTGCTAGGGTAACCAAATCCTTATCAGCCCTGCACCATACCCAGTTACCTTTCCCCTTCATTACTTTATGATAGAGTTAAGAAGGTGAATAATTTCTTTGCTTATTTAAACCATGTAATTTCTGTCTATTGCCTCATTTGTTCTCTTTATGGTAATTTTTAATTAAGAGAACCCTGGCAACTGCATTAAAACTGTGACACAGACAACAAAGAGCTACTGCCTTCAGACAGTAACAGCTCTTCGTTACTCTCTATCTGGAATTAATATGAAATAAGCACTTCAGTATAAAAATACCTAATCCTAGGGCTCTTTACCCAGAATTTAATTAATTGTATGATATGTATTTAATAATGAAATTACTACTGTTTTGATACAACTGGATTTGAACCCCATCTGTATAATTGGCTGTGACAAAATCTTCCTCTTCATACATTTTTATATGATTTTTCCAAGCCAGTTTATTTCCTGTGCAATACCATTAGTAAAAATTATATTCATTATTCGATATTACAGGGATTGTTGAAATCCATCTGTGCTGGTTAAGGCCTCTATTCAATGCCAAATTTGGCAGTTTAAGCCAATTTTTAAAATAAAAGTAATTTGCAAGTTTTTTTGGCATGTTGACTATGCATATGCTAGATGCATGTCCTTAAATAATTCTGGTTTTTTTCTTAGACTTTAGAGTAAAAGATATGGTTGTGTGGATCATCGTTGGTGTCCTGTCATCTCTTATATGTTTAATCATGAGCTGGATAATGGTTTTGAAAGGGTACAGGTAAGCCACCAATGTCACAATTGCATGGAGTCCAAAATCACAGAAAACTTGTCAAAAATAGGCTTCTAATATTTGATTCAATTTCCTATGGCATTTGCCTTATCTTATAAACCACTAGTTATTGGTGTTTGACTTAATTTGTAACTGAGAAAGGAGTATTTCTGCTCCTTATGGAAACCAGACTAAATTCTCAATTGGTAAAGATCTGTCTCTGTTAGATCTGACTAATCTTGGTTAGTCATGTAATATTCAGCAAACATTACTTGGAGTGTCCCTGTTCCTCTTGAAGACATGTCGTTGGTTTTTGTCATAATTTCCTAAAGTAAACAAGGTTATATTATGAGATTGTCTTTCTGCCAGCCTCTCTGTCAATTTCCCAAATGATTTCTTAGAATCCTGGCTAATTTCAATCAAATTTGAAAGGGAAAGGTGTTGCAAAGATTATTGCTTTTGTACAAGTCTTACAAAAAATACTGGCTGAGTAGAAGAAACGGATAGAAACTGTGGCTGGAAAAGCCACGTACTTCACCATAAATCCTGTTTAGCAGTAGTCAAGTGTCAGTCAAGGATGCACAGACAGCCCCACTAGCCCTCTTGAACTGTTTCTTGGCTAATGATGAATTTACAGTGGTATTAGAGAACTAGAGGTTAAGGGACAGATGACAATTAAAAGGACATTAGTAATTTTACTTTTCCAGTTGAATAACTTTTGTACTGCTGGTGTTTTTTATAAATATATCTAAGGGTACTTTATAAGCTGTAACTGGATTTGTGAATTACCCAACTTGAGAGGCAGACAGGAGGCAGAGGTCCAACTGGGACGTGTGACATGTGGGAGAAGTGTTTAAAATCTCAGTCACATTCTGAGGAAATGGGAGAACAAATAGCAAGATAAGGTCTGTATTTACACCCAGTATGTTACTTCCGGGTTTTTTTTTAGGATGATGGCCTTTATCCTGCCACCAGTTCCAGGACCAAAGATCAAAGGCATAGATACACATCTGCTGGAGGTGAGTACCACAGCTAATAACAAAAGAATTGACCATGACTCACTTTTTCAACTTACGTACTAGCAAACACAATTACCACTGTAAAGTGTGAAACTGCTTCAATGAATCAACATTTAAAATAAGCAGCACTTTCAGGTTAAATATGTGAAGGATATGTGTGAGTCAGAGTTTTGCCTTGCTCTTGTAACAGGAGGGTGTTTAGGAACCGGGTTTGTGACTGCCCTGTTTCCTGGGACACAAGGAAATGCCTCTGTAAACGTCCTAGTAGTTCTTATGGAAGATGCTCTCCACAGTCTTTTTCCATGCTGAAGAGGCAGGACATGTTTGCACTGCCATTCTGCTCCATTTCCTTCTAGTTAAACTCAAGAGAGCCATACCTGCTAAAAGCTCCCTGCTCCTCCCACACTAGAAATGTGAATTTTAGGATTGTGTCTCTTCACTGAGGAAACTCAGGAATTTTTCATCCCTTCTTTCAATATTTTCTGCAGCAATAGAAATCAGGTCAAGCAATATAACTGTCAAAGTGTTTGTATGTCAAATATGTAGATTCACACTTTTTCTAGTCAGATAAACTCTAAGGTTGACAATGAAAAATTATATCCTCTTCATTATACCTTCAGACAGGAAAATCTGAAGAATTACTGAGTGCTCTTGGTTGCCATGGTTTCCCTCCAACATCAGACTGCGAGGAACTACTGATAGAATATCTGGAGGTAGAGGACAGTGAGGACCAGCAACTCATGCCAAGTCATGACACTCCCACTAAAAATACAAAAATTATACTCAAGGAAACAGACAGTGACTCAGGCCGAGGGAGCTGTGATAGCCCTTCTCTCCTCCCTGTGAAGTGCAGGGAACCCCGCAGCCTTCCGTCTACTCTTCAGTCACAAGATGTGAGAGCTAAAGAAAAGAAAGGACGGATAGGGAGCTGGGAAACTCAGTGTACGGCCTCAGAACAGAAAATTCTCCCTTGTAACAGTGAGAGTATAAAGTCGTGCACATGGCTGGCAGCTCAGCTACCCAGCAATCAGCCTGCTATGTTTGCCTACCATAGCACTGTGGAGGCATTCAAGATAACACTGAACACCACAAATGTGAACACTCCAGCAGTTTTGGTGGGAAATGAAGAAAATCGACAGTCGCTATATCCTATTGCAGAAACTGCCTATGATGACATGGAAAAGACAAGCGAGATGGAGTATTCCAAAACTGATCAAACCACAGTGCAGATCAGACAAAACCAACATAATGACAAGTCATCTTTCCTGAATCCTAAACTAATGGACTATGTAGAAGTTCATAAAGTCAGGCAAGATGAAGAACCAACACTATTACTGAAACATAAGGAAAATAGTGGAAAGACCAAAAAATGCACTGTTCCGGGAACCAGCAAAGAGTATACCAAGGTCTCAACAGTTGTGGACCATCACATTTTAGTATTATTGCCAGATCAGCGCACCCAGAACACATCAATATCTCAAGAACCTGCAGCAGAAACATCTCAGAACCCTCAGCAAAGTCAAGCTGAGAAGAATACAAGCTACAGCACGACAGCTCCAAGCGACTCCAGAAGAGACACCAGTGGATCAGACTACATGGACCCATCTTCCTTTATGCCCTCCTTTAAATAACCTTTTAGTACAGCACATACTTAGTTGTTATACAAGAGTACAAAATCACATAGTAAAACAAAATTACATAGCAAACAGTTCTTTAAAAAAGCCTAGCCTACAAAAGCCTAGTCTCCCATGTGCATTGTACAGGTAATAAAATAATCTGTGAGTTGAGGTAATAGTCGTGGGCATAAATCCTGGATCATTAGCACACATTTCTGACACAGTGAAATGAGGAAATGGATCCTGTCTGTCATGAAAAATACCTTGTAAAATAATTATTCAGTTCTGTAAAACTTCTGTTGGTTGATGAAGCCTGAGGAAATACTGCAGATTCAACAAAGATGAAAATTGTTATGGATCAGTCAGCAAGCCATAGTGATCTGAGCAGGTCCTACATTAGATAAATCATTGCACAGCAGTATTCTTACCTACAATGTGTTTTCTTCTGAATGCATTCTGACACTAGATTTAGTTTTCTTTATCTTTTTTCTCAATCCTTGAGAAAAAAAGGAGCTCTTGTACATGACAAATCATTTATAAAAGAGAATGTATTCTACAAATTGCAGTAAAATAACAAATTCTTCTAAATATATTTTTGCTTTGTTTCAATGTGACAGAAAACTGCATCCCATTCATATCCTAGTCCAGACAAACCAAAATGAAAAAGAAAGCAGGATAACATATGATATACTGCCTTACTGTATATAATATACAATTCTACTTTAATATAAGCCCATATGTTTAACAATCTATTTTTAAAGGCTATTTTTCTATTACCAAAAAAAGAGCAAAATAAAATATTTTTTAATTTCCCAATGCTATTTAGCTGCCTGGGAACTTTTCTCTTTCCTTCTGCTGAGGCAGTAACAAGTAAAGCTATAATTTCTATACAAAGCATAAAATAAAACTTTATACTAATTAAGAATATGGAGACATTTTTAAACTATATTTCTAATATATTACAGATATATTACTATTTGAATTGTAAATTATTTGTTTCACAGGTTTTTTTATTACCTGTAATTATATAATTAAAATAGAATTTAGGTTTTGCAAGCCAAGGTTCTTTCCCTCTGAATTGGTACTCTGATGCCAGTTGTAAATGAAATGGGGTTCTCTTGTATCCTGCATTTTTCTCTGAGCCTGGAAGGAAAGTTTGAAGTCAGATTTTCCATAATGAATTTATAAACATCAGTTTTGGGACCCAGCCTTCAAGATCTGATTCAGAGCCCACACTGAAAAAGCAGTGGGAATGAGGAGATGAGTCCATGTACTTGGGCTGGTCATGTGTCCCCAGAACAGCAGTGGGAACAGTAAGGATCCA
This sequence comes from Drymodes brunneopygia, assembly GCA_013400955.1. NCBI lineage: Eukaryota > Metazoa > Chordata > Aves > Passeriformes > Petroicidae > Drymodes > Drymodes brunneopygia. Next base: position 89,951 of record VZTZ01013588.1, on the reverse strand, counting down.
TTATATCCCATGTAACTGAAGACAGAATCAAAATGATTCTGTAGTGGCTGCAAAGTTGCTGTGGTCCTTCCTTCTTGAAACAAAAGTTTAACTTTCTCCAGAAAAGTATGACCATGTGATGACTTATTAAAAGTGGGCCAAGTATTTAGCCAGCATCACTAGCTTCAGGGGAGACTGGAAATTTAAGGTGAGGGAATGATGCTGTACCTGTGAAGGAGAGTGTATTTGGTAGATGGGCTCTCTTGTGTTAGTCTCCTTCCTGAACACCTTTACTTTTCTCCATATTTTTATTATTTTATGCACTGAGCCAGCCTTCCTGCGGTATCAGGTACCTGCTGCAGAGCCACACAAAAGAGAATTTCAGATTTTGAAGGTCCCAGAAGGCCACATCTAATTGGGCAAATCAGATTCTCACCCTTTACCTTCAAAGCCATGGAACTGCTCAAGCACTGATCAGTAGGACTGCCTAGCCTTTCCATAGGCAGGACTTTAGAACTTAACTAATTATCTGTGTGTCCATAAACATGTGCTAATGTAGACTGTAACATTAGGGTGGCATTAGATTTAGAGCCTGTTCCCTACACAGGCAACTGCCCACTTTCAGGGGCTAGTCAGAGCAGTCTGGATGCTCTGCTGAAGGTGTGGGAAGGTATCTTAGATTCCTAATTCAACCACCTATTTAACACATGAAGACATGAAGGGTCTACTTCAGGTATCAGTCAAACATAAATCTCTGCTCAGTTATAGTTAACAGAACAATTTTATCATAGATACTCTGTAGTATACCTTACAAATTTCTAGAGATGCTAGAAGTACTGCAAAGCAACTATTGACTTACAAGGAAACCTGAGTGTGTGAAAGTGTGTGAGCTGATAACACTCTGTGTCTGAGAGTGTTTAATTTACCCTTCAGTTTTCTGACTGACTCTGGCAGAGCTAATACAATCAGACACATTCTCTTTCTTTACAGAGATAGCTTCATCTGTGTTGTTTCCTACACCTAATTATGTGCATAAAGATATGCTGCTACAGACCTTCTGGGATGTATCTGGTGATGCACAGAAGCTGTAGTATCTTATCAAGCCTAGAGCCTAAAGATGTTCCTTACAGAGTAGATTTCTTAGGTTAGAACACAGGTGACTACTCTGATGTACAACAGGCTGTTCCCGCTGTATCTTTTTACCTGAAGTTACTTTACACCTGAAGCAAACAGACACAACATTTAGCAGATTTTAAGGGTATGATTCATCCTGCCTAACTGTAGGCATGTGTGCCTCCAATAATCCACACAGAAACAGAGTCAAGAAGTTTCTCTGCTTTGTCATAAATGAGTACTGAAACTGCAAAATAGTTATAGCCTAAATTAAATTGTGTGGTGTTGAGCATCTCCCATCTTTGCTGATGAATGTCTCAATATACCAAATCATCATGGCTCTCTGTGAAAAGGGGAAGTCACCCACAGTGGAAAACGGGCATTTGCTTGCTGCTTTGAAGTTTCGGGGGATTTGCTAGCTAAATGTAATTTGAACGCATTGTCATAAATATATTTAATTGTTGAAGCTGAACGACTGTGCAGATGGATTAATTTTCCCTTGGATTTGCTTGTATTTTCCAAAACACTTTGTTACTCCCAGTGGCAGAGCCTCTGAAAATTACCTTAAACATCTGAAAGTACATTTAAAAAAACCCCTAGTATTCTGTAAAATCAAAATAATCTTCAGCTAAGTGTTTGGTCCTTTGAATGTTCAAATACTTAATTCTTTCCGTTTGCAACAATATTTTTGCTTGCAGGTCTTTAAGCTTTTTGTTAGGAAGTACAGGAGTTTTTGCAGCAGTTCTACACAGTCAATCAGGGTAAAANAATATATATATATATGTATTTTATTTAATAACCTTTCCTTCTGACTCAGACTAATTTTATTAACATTTTTGTTCAGTATTGGCAAATATGATTCATTATAATAAATTTTTTACTAGATTTTTTTTAGCAGATACATATTTGATGTACAATTTCAGTATTTCTGTGTACTATTTCAGACTTTAAAAGAAATACAAACTAATGAATTGGCTCATGCTCACAAAGCTTAATATCACACATGATGAGGACTTTAAATTTGGTCTTGATACTATGTAACTACAAAGATTATGTAATAAAAATGCAGTGAATTAACCTTATATAAGTACGAGGATATATATGTTTATGGAACAAACTGTAAAACAAATATGTAATGATGATTTATGTCAAACCAGTGAATTTTGTAGTATATCTGTCTGTGTGTCTATGTTTAAATGGCTGAAAAATAGACAGCTGCTTTAAATGTCATTCAAGTATCCAAAGTGTAGTAGCAGCAGGTGTTCAAAATGAATAAGCAGAATTTTTTTGTGCTCTCTGAAGCATTGTATATGTGGGGTTTACATCATGAAGCCTGTAAGTGTATTTTGTAATTTCATGGTAACTGTAAATTATCTGAAGGTGTTGTGCAAGGAAACTGAAGTCATGTAAGCCAGTTGATAGACATCAGACATCTTCTACAAAGCCATAAAGACAAATGAAGTGAAAAAAGTGTCATGAGATCAGACATCACATTCTCAAATAATTGCTACCTCAGGTTTTTTTTTTGCTCCCTTTAAAAGGCAGGCAAAAGCATTTTGCTTTGCATGTAAATTTGTGCCTCATTCTAGGAAGAATTTTGAAATCTTCTTTGTAAATTCAAAGTATTTTTGTTAACAAACAGCTTGTCATGGAATCATCACTTTTGTTGCAGTGGTAGTATGAGGATAAGATATTTGAGATGTGTAGCAAAATTAAATGTTTTTAATATGGAAAAAAAAAATAAGAAAATTCCATTTTGTAAGAAAATCCTTGGTGCCCATATTGGCAGTCAAGCATCAGTCCCATTCCTAACCTGAAAAGTTTGTGGCCGCTATCTGTATTCCCAGGTCACAAGGACTAATTGAGCCCATTTTCCAGAGATGCTCTCATTCTGGATCTCAGCTATGGAACTTAGTATTTATCAATATTTGCCACTTAAAATTACCTGTTTTCAACTGAGTTCCTAGGAAGCATTCTNAAACAGGCTCTTGACACCTCCTTTGATATCCAGAGGGATGAACAGAATTTACCCCAGGAACAGAGATCAGCACTCTAGTTCTTGCTCCATTAGTCAAATTTCTCACTCAGAATAATTATTTCGAGAACGTGAATGATGTTTTCAATGTCAAAGTTATCCACGTGTCATTTATAGTGTGAACTACTTTGTAATAGAATAAAAGCCCCAAAAGGTAGCATAAAGATTCTTCTACATAATTAGTTTTACAAAATTCCTAAAATTGNTGTAAGTGTATTTTGTAATTTCATGGTAACTGTAAATTATCTGAAGGTGTTGTGCAAGGAAACTGAAGTCATGTAAGCCAGTTGATAGACATCAGACATCTTCTACAAAGCCATAAAGACAAATGAAGTGAAAAAAGTGTCATGAGATCAGACATCACATTCTCAAATAATTGCTACCTCAGGTTTTTTTTTTGCTCCCTTTAAAAGGCAGGCAAAAGCATTTTGCTTTGCATGTAAATTTGTGCCTCATTCTAGGAAGAATTTTGAAATCTTCTTTGTAAATTCAAAGTATTTTTGTTAACAAACAGCTTGTCATGGAATCATCACTTTTGTTGCAGTGGTAGTATGAGGATAAGATATTTGAGATGTGTAGCAAAATTAAATGTTTTTAATATGGAAAAAAAAAATAAGAAAATTCCATTTTGTAAGAAAATCCTTGGTGCCCATATTGGCAGTCAAGCATCAGTCCCATTCCTAACCTGAAAAGTTTGTGGCCGCTATCTGTATTCCCAGGTCACAAGGACTAATTGAGCCCATTTTCCAGAGATGCTCTCATTCTGGATCTCAGCTATGGAACTTAGTATTTATCAATATTTGCCACTTAAAATTACCTGTTTTCAACTGAGTTCCTAGGAAGCATTCTGTCTCTAAATGAGTAAAAATGGAAAGCCCTGCTCTCAGCTATCTCAAACCATCACACTGAAACCAGGCTTCAGTTCCTGTGGGTGTGGAAAGATGGACTGAATTATAATAATTTGAATAACCTTGTGGCCCAGCCTTGAAAACCATTTTGAAACAAATCAGGGACTTTCTTCATTTTTCTGGTGCATGTCAAGCAGAAAAATAAAGATAAATGGATGCCTAAATACACAATACATGGGGATATAACAAGGTTAAATATCATAGAAGCATAGAACAGTTTAGGTTGGAAAAGACCTGTAAGGCCGTAGAGGCCAAATGTGAACTCAGTCCTGCCACGTCCATAACTAAGTGACAGCAAGAGGGACAAGGTTGCTGCTTGTGACAGAGCAGAAAAGGAGTACGGTCACTCTGGGATGGTACATGGCAGATGATAAAAGAAAAAATGCATTTTGACTACAGCTGAGAAGAGGAGGGAGAAGAAGAGGAAATGGAAGGGAAAGAATCAAATGTAAGAATAGACAGTAAAAAATGAGAACTAGCAGAACTGAGAGGAGTGATAAATGAGTTAGCGAGGGGAAAAAAAAGAAGGGAAGAAAACACTTTTATATCAAAAGTGGGAATGTGCACAGCTACCTGATATAGTCCACAAAAGCAGTAAAGCCTTACGAAATGCTAAAGAGTTGGCAAAAATGCTGAAATCTGCTACTACGGATCAGCTGTTACATATGAGCAGAAAAAGTCTTGTACATGAGAAGTGGTCATTCATTTTCTACCAGTTACGGGACTTTTCTTCCCCATATCTGGTATTGGTTCTAGGCAAAATCAAAACTTGAAGAGTCAGGCTCAGTATCTGATCTGACATTGCATTTCCTACATGCCTAAAGGAAAAAAATCGAGAGAAATAAAGTGTACCACACTGTTTTTATAAACAACCTTCTGTTTTTCACACAGATACACAGGTGAGGTTTATTTATCCTTTTACATGGTCCCACACATATGCCTACCATTCTTAAGCATTGTTCTGTTCTTATTTAGTACCTATAATGCAATGACCTAGAAGCTCCAAGAGAAAAAATACTTTGGGGATATTACTAAGCAGTCTCTTGGCAGTTCTGGGCATTTTTTCAGTCTGTACCTGTGACAATGTATCTCTTAATATTTTCCTTAGTAGGAAAGTCTCTATCTTAGTGATAAATTCTGAAAATTACCAAGTTAGGTTTAAAATACATCTCTTCAATATTTTTAAGAGGCACTATTATATCTGTTGGAAGTAGTTAAGAAAAATATCTGAATTAGTTGTGTGGTCTCTTAGAGTGCTGATTTGCTAAAAGCTGATCTTATACTCAAGATGTTGGCGCATAGAGCAGTTAGATATAAAAAAGTCTTTTTTTATATATTCCTCTTTTTGGAAGGTTTATTGTCCTTTTCTACTCGGTGATGCTGCTTGTTTTGGATCTTGACATTATTTAACTATTTTTTTTAACAATGCTGCTTTTGGATCTATTTTTGTGAGCTGCTGGGTACCTTCACCTCATTTTGACATCAACAAAAATTGAAAAATTTCATTTCAGTTCCTGCAATGTTTAGTTTTAGAGTCTTGTAGCACTGAGTAGAATTTTTAGAGGATGCTGGAAATCATTGTACAAGTCCCTTGTAGAAAATATCCTTTCAGTAGGATGGAAAGCTATACATGTCTAGAAAAAAGCAGATTTTTCTACAGGCAGAACTATAATGATGTTGTATCATATTTTTTAATATTCATAATGCTGTAGACTACTCTTAATTCTCATCCCTTTGTCTTTCATTTGTAAAGGGAGAGGAAACTACTGCTCAGCTATACTCAGAAAGAGCTCCTGGGCTGCTTCAGTGTTATTTTTCATTTTGGAAAGTAATTTTTTTATTCTGACTACAAAAACAACTCATCATCTGATATAATACAACCATCAGTTCTTATATATGTGTTATATTGCTCAGAGATATTCAGCACTATCTCGGCTTTTGAAATATTTTTGTTGTGTTTTGTGTGTGTTTTAGTCATTGTGCAAGATATAGCAATACTGAGGGCACTGTTGTGAAAAAGTACAACCCAGAAAACACATGTTAGCAGTCACCAACTAATTGTATTTGTCCAAAATTCTGATGTGCTGTTAAGTGAGGGTAAAAGTCTCTAGAACTCCCTTGCCTTTAATTGTGCCAGCAGTCTCTCAAAGAAACAAAAATTGCACCTTCTGAATAATATCCAGAATAAACAGTGTATTTCCAGCAGAGAAAGAGATGACCTGATATTTAGAGCAAACTTATTTCCATTTGCAGAAACCATTTCATTGGTAGATTTGCAATACAAGCTAGGCATTTTTTCATTACAGTTTCAGAATTTGTATGCAATGTGGAACCAAGAGGTTATTGCAGTGTCATTGCTGTAGCAACAGAAAGACTTTAAGCACAATTATTCCACAAACCAGATCCAAATTTTTTTGTAAATTTCTAAAAGACAAGAAATTGTAAGAATTAGATTTCATATGTAGTATGTACATTGTTTGGAAAATACTGGTATAAAAGTAGTTGCTCAGGAATTCTTCATTGTTTCTAAGCATATCTAAAGGAAAATGCTTTCAAATACATTTTTGAAGTTCTTAATCTTGAAAATGCTGGCTTTACTAAAATCTGTTAGTGTTTTCACTTGTAAGATCAATATTGTTATGAAGTCTGTAGCTTTCTGATGAATTTTTTGACCTTTTGTCATTGTAAAATCTCTTTGCAATGGTGTTTGCATTTCAGTTTAATAAAAGTTCGTGAATAAAATTCCCAGATTCTGCATTTTTTTTTCATTACATGCAACATTTCTAGTATATAATGCATAGAATGAAAAAGATAAATTTAGACATACAACACACTCTGTAGGGCAGGATCCTGCTGTCCTCCATGGGGAAAGCTCCGTGATAGATGTTTAACCAATTTTGGTGCACTGAGCAATTGAACCAGGTAACACAGATGGCTCACGTACCAGGTCACAACTTTTATGTTTATTTATGGCTCTTTATGTTGATGTAAAGTATATTTCTCACTGAAATTCAGGGCTTGTTTAGCAAAGGTAAATTTTGATCAAGGAAGGTTGAGGGTTGGGGGAGCCCTAAGGTGTGTAAGCACTGCCCTGGTTGCCAGCATTGGGCAGTGTTCCTGCAAAACTTGGGCTGCCCCCCAGGCTCCATGTGATCAGCCTTCTGCCTTAGAAGCAGGCATGGTCATTAAAAGCACTGTGGAGTGTCTCTCACTGGCAACTCTGTATAGTTAAACTGTGTGCCAATTTCCATTCCAGGAAATGCCACCTTGAGCCTTGATTCTTAACTATTACAAGGATGTGCTGGTTTTGGCCAGGGCAGAGTTAATTTTCTCCACAATAGCTGCTATGGGGCTATGTTTTGGATTTGTGCTGAACACAGTGATGATAATAGAGATGTTCTTGTTGTTGCTGAGCAGAGTTTACACAGAGCCAAGGCCTTTTCTGGGTGCATGGGAGGTTGGGAGGAGACACAGCTGGGATAAGTGACCCCAGCTGACCAAAGGGATATTCCAGACCATATGGCATCATGCTCAGTTTACAATACTGAGTAAAGACAGGACATTCAGAGTGATGGTGTTTTTCTTCCCAAGTCACCATTACACCATTTCTGCTCCCCTGGAAATGGCTGAACTCCTGTCTGACCATGAGACGTGGTGAATTAATTCCTTTTGCTTCACTTGCATGTGTGGCTTTTGCTTTTCCTATTAAACTCTATCTCGGCCCAAGGGTTTTGCAGCTTTTACCCTTCCTATGCCAAGTCCCACTGGTGGGGGACTGAGCTCATGGCTGCCTGGGGCATGGCTGATGGCAGGTAATGGAGGAAGGAAATACAGCTTCCCACTTCTCCTGTCTTTGTAGGAGGTTGTGCTACACCTCTTTGCTGACAAAACAAAACCAAAAAAAGGGAAGAAATGGGTCATCAGTCGTCCCTCTCAGCATATCTATTAATTTCTCCTCATCCACCCAGACGTATTTGACATAACAGAATTCACAGAATCACATACTGTGCCAGGTTGGAAGGCACCACAGTGTGTCATGTTGTCCAAAATCCCTTCTCAAGCAGCATCATCCCAGAGCACACAGCACAGGACTGCATCCAGACAGTTCTTGAATATCTTTAGTGAGGAAAACAGAGGGCAATCTCTTCCACTGCACTGTCACACACATAGTAAAGAAGTTTTTTCTCATGCTCAGGTGGAGTTTCCTGTGCATCAGTTTCTGCCTGTTGTCTCATGTCCTGCTGCCTGGCACCACCAAGCAGAGCCTGGTCCATCCTCTGACCCCTTCCTGCAGACACTGACAGACACTGATGAGGTTATCCCTTCTTGAGGCTGAACAGGATCAGTTCTCTCAGCCTTTCCTCAGAATAGAAATGCTCCTGGGCCTTGATCACCTCTGTAGCTCTCTGCAGGACCTACTCCAGGAGCTCCATGTCTCTGTTGTGCTGGGGAGACCAGAACTGAGCACAGACTCCAGGTGAGCCCTCACCAGGGCTGAGCAGAGGGGCAGGATCACCTCCCTTGACCTTCTGGCCATGCTCTTCCTAATGCACCCCAGGACACCACTGGCCCTCCTGGCCACAAGGCACTGCTGGCTCATGGACGATTTGTTGGCCACCAGGATCCCCAGGTCCTTGTCCTTCTGCTTTCAGGCAGGTTGTGCACTCACCTGTCTGGTACCCAGGGTTGTTCTTCCCTAAGGGCAGGACCCAGCATTTGCCTGTGTTGAATTTCAGGGGACTCTTCTCTGATCATCTCTCCAGCNCTCCGGAGGATCTGCCGGAGCCGGGCTGGCCGGGGCCCGCCGGGGTCCCTGCACCCGCTCCGTGCAGATTTGGGAGGGATGGCAGCACCGTGCCTGCACGCGGAGCGGTGCGGTAGAAGCGCTTTCGGTGTAGCTGCAAATCCCATGGAAGGAGTTCCAAGGGTAGAACTTCCCCAGCTCATGGATTTTCAGCTAGTTTTTTGAGACTGGACTCTTGTACATTCTGTATTCATTAGTGCTGTAAGTGGTTGTAAGGGAAGTGACATTGTATGTAATTAATTTCAGGAAACTTTATTCTTCAGTCATTTACATTTCACATGTGTTTTAGAAATTGGTTAAAGCCTTAGGCTTTTAAAAATAAATGTGTAACTCTCAGCAGATAATATTCTAGGTGCAGAAACAGAGTGTTTTGAAATAACTTCTTGCAGAATCACAGAATGGGTCAGGCTGGAGGGGAGCACTGTGGGTCATCTGGTCCAGCCTTCCTGCTCAAGCAGGGCCATCCCAGAGCACATAACATATGGCTGTGTCCAGGCGGTTCTTGAATATCCCCAGCGAGGGAGACTCCACAACCTCTCTGGGCAATCAGGTATCTCTTTCTGATACCTGCTGAATTGCATCTGCAGTTAAATGAAACGCAGGACAGTGTGATGTTCCCAGAATTTTGTAGCAAGGATGGAAGATGGCAGCTGGAGTTGTCAGGGCCCTGAGC
>VZTZ01013588.1:0-80349 GCA_013400955.1 Drymodes brunneopygia | reverse complement strand
GGACTCTTCTCTGATCATCTCTCCAGCCTGCCGAGAGCCGTCTGAAGGGCTCACAGTCAAACTGTGCCAGGAGAAGACTCTGGATGGGACAGTGCAGGCTGACATTGAGGGGACAGCACGCGATGACACCAGGAGAGCAGAATGGGATGACACCAGCGGAACAGCACAGGATGACACCAGGGAGACAGCACGGCATGAAAGCAGGAGCACGGCACGGGATGCCAGCGGGGCACAGCTGGGGATGCCGGCGGGGCAGAGCCCGGTGCGTCGGGCCGGGTGGCAGCGCGCCTGTCGGGGCGGTGCCGTGCCGGGGGCAGACGGACAGCAGGGCCATCCCAGAGCACATAACATATGGCTGTGTCCAGGCGGTTCTTGAATATCCCCAGCGAGGGAGACTCCACAACCTCTCTGGGCAATCAGGTATCTCTTTCTGATACCTGCTGAATTGCATCTGCAGTTAAATGAAACGCAGGACAGTGTGATGTTCCCAGAATTTTGTAGCAAGGATGGAAGATGGCAGCTGGAGTTGTCAGGGCCCTGAGCACAGCTCGTGTCCCCTGAGCAGCCTCCCCAGGGCTGTACCCCCTGCCCTGTTTAATCTCTGCCCTGAGTCTTCAGCCCCTGCCTCAGCTGAGCCATGAGCCTTGCCACCAGTCCAGCCCTGGCTCTGTGTCCTGGATGGACCTTGGACTTGTGCTGTAGCCTGGTGTCCAGCCCTGTCTCTGGCCCCATCTGCTGCTGCTCCTGCTGGGCTCCCTGGGTGGACCCTGGACCCAACTCAGCTCGGTTTGTGCGGGGCATTCTCAGTGAACCCTGCTTTGCCCACCTCGTGCAGGTCTGTTGGCCTGTGCCCTGCTCCCTGGGAGCACTGCCTGTACTGCAGTCACTCTGGGCTCCTGAGTGCAGAGCATTCACCCACTGCTTCCACATAACAACTTGTACTAGAAACAGGTTTTGTTTTTAAAATAAAAATTATTCTTCTGTTAAAATAGAAGCTCAGGTGAAACTGAAAACTTGAGTTTTAATGGACGATACATAAACGCCATTTTTTAAAGAAATCACTTATATTCTGCCTGTTACTTATTTTTCCCCAAAGAAAACTGCTCAGACCAAAAAGACTTCCAAAACTTTCTGTGACTGTGCTTGTAGTTCTCTGAACAAGCTTATTGTGCAGATCTTCCAGATGTGCAGTTTGCTAAGTGTTTGATAATTCTCTTACTATTTTATAGTTGCCTTTAGGCAGCAGAAATGGAAAAGTTCTGTCTCCACACAAGCAAAAATGCCTCCATGTGATTTTGTGCCTGAAAAATATGAAGTAAGTCATGCATACTACACTGAATTTAAATAAAGCTTCATTACTGGGTTTGGGTGATAGGCTCGTGTGCTAAATATGACTATAAAATTTGCTTCTTTGAGTATAACCCAACTGCTATAACCAGGATATAACCAGTAGATGTACCTGTGTGACAAATCTGTAATTTCTACATTGTTCATTTGAAAACATTTAAGAAAGAGGTGCATGCAGAACAGCAGCCTTATTTCAAAAAGCTGAGTTTCAGAAGTTTGTAGAACACAATTCTGTGTGCCAGACACAGTTTCAATGTGCCAGAATATGTTATGATCTTAATCCTGTAGACAGCTTTGTAACCCATGCGCCCCACAACAACTCCATGAGTCTGGATCTTTAGAAGGCATGGATGGCCCCTGACTGTTTTATTCTGCTCAGTCCTATCCGTATGAACGTATGCAGAAGATCCGTGAACAAAATATTGCACCTTCACTGAAAACATATTACAAGAAGCCATTGCTGCTGCACCAGGGACATATGCAATGGTTGTTTGATCATGAAGGACGAAGATACCTTGATCTCTTTGCTGGAATTGTCGCTGTCAGTGTTGGGCACTGTCACCCGTAAGTATGCTGCTTTTTGATTGATGGTATAAAATAAAAGGAAGAGACACCTTTGTTTGTTTTGTTCTTCATTAATCTGCAGCACTGTGAGCCTAAAACCAGAATGCAATTTACTGAATTGTCATGTATCACCGTGAGTTCAATTTCTGCTACATTTTGAAGAATTCATTAATTCAGTGTATTTGTTCCTCCATCTGGCACACGGTGCAGCATCTGCGTTTGCAGAATCGATAGCACAGAGGTATGTGCATGTGTGAGTGTGGAGTCTGTGTGGCATTCAGTCCCTTTGTCTCTCCCTTGCCTCATGCAGGAAGGTAACTATGGCTACCCAGAAGCAGCTGACTCGCCTGTGGCATACCACCAATATCTACATGTACCCACCAATCCATGAGTATGCTGAAAAGCTGACTTCTCTTTTTCCAGATCCTCTGAAGGTAAATTGCTTCTGACAGGAGCAGGGGCTGGTGAAGTGGGCGTCTGTTTATAAGAAGCATTTATTAAATAATTGAGAGCCATGATATTCCTAGAGAGAAAATCTATATGGGGAATACAGACTGCCAGTTAAAGAGCATGAGAGCCCTCAGGGCCTTTTCTTTAGACCTAGTTGAAAACCAGCATGATATCCCCAATTCCTGTTCTGTTTGTTTTGTCCCTTCACCTGTCACTGTGAAGAGGCATTGCTGGCTTAAAAATTACTTAAAAGGAACAAAGAAGATGTTTACTATTCTTACATTTAGCTGGCCTTAATTTTCTTAGCCTCATGAAAATCCACAGTGAAAATTGTTTGACAGCATTTTGTGTAGTGAGCTTTACCAACATTTAAATAAATAAACTACAAAAATGTCATGTTTTATATGCAGCAAAACACTAAGAAAAATAATTTCTGTTTTCATGTAAAATACATTGGTGGTAAAATGAGATTGAGCTAGCAGAAGACTATGAAGCTATTGCAATCTTAAAGATGGAAGGAGAGTAAAAAAAAAAAATCTTACATGTTGTGCTTAGTTTGACCCAACACTTTAATTTCTTTCAATCAGAAATCCATCTTAGGAAAACCTGTAAACTGAAACCCTTTGAGATTTTTCTGTACCCTCCCAGAGCACATCAATTGGATCTTTGTTCTCATGTACAGCGTAAGGGGCAACACTGAGTTTATTGTGGTGAGGTCACCCTGTGGCAGTGCTAGGCTACGCTCATCGTGTTATCAAATGGTGTGGTGCTGAAGAAGGAGGTGTTTTTGTGCTGTTCTGATCCCAGGCATTCTCCCACAGGTGGTTTATCTCACCAACAGCGGGTCAGAAGCCAATGATTTAGCAATGTTCATGGCGAGGCTGCACACTCGTAACTTCGACATCATCTCTCTCAGGTAATGCCAACAGAGCTCCACAAGACTCCTCTGTGTATGGGATCACTCTCTACACGCCTAAACCAAGAAACAGCTCAGAACCCTTTCACCCCAGGTCTGCAGAGGAGAATGCTAGAAAATTACTTTATTTGACAAAGAGGAGTAAACGAGGAGCTGAAGTTTACATGCAGCAACACTAGTTTGCAATAAAAATGCAACCTGCAACTTCTGCTCGTGTTACCTAGAAAATGGTCTGATGTCTGTGCTCAAGGTGTGCTTTGGTAGACTTTTGTCCATGGCCAGAGCAAGACTGAGCAACCACTACATTCTTCCTCCATTTCCCCCTGCAGTGCCCCTTTGTGAGGGGTGCAAAGGTACCTCTGGAGCACCAGTGCAGTGAAGCTCAGCAGGGAATTGCCCCAGCTGGGAGTTAGTTTTTGTTTGGTTTGCTCTGTTGCCTTGTTTTTCTATCAGAGCCCTGAACCACAGTTCACTGCAAGGTACACAAACAGCTCTTCTGGCTTAATGACAAGGATGGAGCTGGACTGAACACCAGTTCACTGTAAATACCAGCGTAAACAGTTCACTTTACTGTGCAGCCCAGGCCTCAAATATTAGAATAAAAGGCCATGATAATGAAGAGCTGTGTTTTTCTGTTACAGTGTTCAACAGAACATTAGGTACCTACCTTGCTTATGTATTCTCACTAACCAATTTTGATTTGTATATAAAACTGACACCACCTAGTTTAATGATTGGCAGTATCCATTGGAGACAGCAGCTGTTTCCAAGATTCAAAAGACAGAGATGTTGCTCTGTAGGGATCGGATGCTATGGCAGAACTTCACGAGGTACTGTCTGAATTACTGCTGGTTCCAATCATTGTACTCATCTCCTTGCAAACATTTCTTCACAATTTTTCTACTTGAAATTGCAGTCAGAGTCAAAAGGCAGAGTGAAAAAATGGCAGTAGGAATCTTCTTAGTTTCACTGCAACAATGCACATTTTTCCCAATAATTTGTGGCTCAGAAGTGTGCCTTCTCAGAACTGATGTTGCTCCAGACACTTCTTAGAAATGAGTGATGTTGATCTGCTTTGTTTGTTTGAACAGAGGAGGATACCATGGAGGCAGCCCTTACGCGCTGGGTTTGACATCTCTGACTACTTACAAGCATGGTGTTGCCAATGGCTTTGGCTGTACAACTGTGAGATTTCTTTTAATTTTTTTTTTAATAATCTGGGTAACTAACAGTTTATTTGACTATTTCAGCAATTGCTGCGTTTTCTGTCCTCAAATACTTTATGGTCACTAATCAAAACTGTAGTGTAGCTGTTTCTGCTGTTTAAATTCAACAAGAGCCAGAGTCCCCTTTTCCTCTATGTATAGTTCCTTAGGCTAATTTTGAGTTAGAACAGCCATAACACAACTGATCCATGATTTGGAGTTCTTTAGTCATGCTTGATGCTTGCATGGGAGTCTGTGTATGGGAGCAAAATAATGTTTTGAAACCCCTTTTATCAAGTTTGTTTTGGCAGATGTGTGCAAAGCTGCTTTCAGATGGTCTGGAGCAGATCCTACACTGTAATGAATAAAAACCCCATTTCAGCAAGACAGGAGATTATCTGTTAAAGAGATACACTGAGGTTAAATTACAATCTGTTATGTCTCTGCCCTTGAGCAGATGGGAGTAACTTTCTGTCTAGAAGCTGCTATTGGTGACTCCAATAAGTATAGGTGACAGCTCAGCCACAGTGTTAACCATAGGAAGGCTCATTTTCAGCAGCTTCCCAGCCTGTCTCAGTGAGTGGCCTGAAGTCATGTGGTTATTTCATCAGCAGCAAGGATTAGAAAGCTGGTATTGTCTCTATTAGATCTGTCCACCTCACTCTATTTTGCAGATCTTTTTCATACTTCAGGTTACTGAAATGCTACCAGCACCTCTTAAAAGGCTGGCATTACCCTTAGATAACCAATATCCTGACTAAGTTAAAGAACAAAAAAAGGAATAAAAATCAGTTGAGTGACTATTGCTGGAACAGTCTAAATTTGTTGGTTCCAAAACTCTCTCAGTTATTTGGTGTTACTCCCAAGTGTTCTTCAGACAAGTTCTTTGAAATGTATTTGCCCCTTGACTCTAGCAGCTGTTTTCTGTTTTGCCATTAGTCATTAGATCAAAAGGTCTCTTAGAAAGGTGTCATCAAATCTGTAGCTGTTTCTCTTATGCTTGACAGACAATGTTACCAGATGTTTTTCGTGGTCCATGGGGAGGCAGCCGTTGTAGAGATTCTCCAGTGCAAACTGTTCGAAAATGCAGCTGTACTGAAGGTGAGTCCATGACAAAAATTTGGTTTTCAGGTTACAAAATACTGTGGGGCTGTGAAAATAGGTTGTAGTTACCTCCTCAAGCAAAGTAGATGTCTGGTTAGGTTTTGTAAGGCTGACCAAAAAAAATATTGCAGAAAATCTCAGGACCCTGCATCCTAATGGGAAAAATTTGGGACAGATGACATCACATTCTCAGATTTCTTCTTGAAATCCCAGTGTTTGTTTCCAGTATTTGTCATGATCAACTCTGGAAGCTGTGGAACTCACTTCAGCACATCTGAAAGAACAGAAGTATTGATGTTTCTGAAGTTCTGACAGCTTTCCAGCTTTTATATTGGAATAAGGCAAATAGTAAGGACAACCTGCAGCCAGCAATAGGCAGAAGTTTTATGTGGGGCAAAATGTTCCATACACAGCACAGTGTGAAATCTCCTCATCTGCTCTGCAGCTAACAACAATTCTGATCAGTTTTTCTACTGTTTCAACAAGCCCTTTTTACAATTTTAATTCACATGCACACGTAACAGAATGTTTTGTTTTTAGCTTTGCTATCCCTAGTGGATGGGAGCATTAGCCATACTTATTGCTCTGTTCTTTATTTAAGCACAGATTGTATTCTCCAGAATCCTCGTACTTGCACTAGCCATACAGTACAGATGAGAAGAGATTCTCTCCTTTAAAGCTTAGCTTTCTGCTGTTCATTTGAGAGGTGATATTTACCATGCAGTCATATAACGTTGCTTAGATGTATAATTTCATGTTTTGAGGCCAGTTTTGTGTCATATTAAGTAAATTTCCTTCAAACTGTTTCTCCTGTAAACAGGTGCATGTCTTGCAAAAGACCAGTACATTGAACAGTTCAAAGATACTCTGAATACCTCAGTGCCCAAGACAGTAGCTGGATTTATTGCTGAACCAATTCAAGTAGGTAGTTTGCCATTTCTCAGCTGTGATAGCACAAATAGTGTAAAATACGCAAATCTGATATTCTTTAGCTACAATCTCAACATAGACATTTGCTGATTTTTACTATGATTTTTTAATGTTTTAAACACCTTAATGTTTGAAAGACTGGATGCACTGCCTTCAAATTTCAGCTTTTGTCACTGATTTCAATGGAGCTAAAATTTTTCTCATGAAATTAAACACAGAATCATGATTAAACATACACATTTTTTTCTGCATTTAAATAGTGAGTGTGATGCATGCTAGTGTTTGGTTTCTATTATCTCCTTTCAATTTTCATTACTATTTCTGTAAACTTCTAACTCAACCCCCCTTCTTCCTCTTTTAGTCATGTTGTCCACTATATTTTTAACAGCTGTCCAGCAACTGATGGCCACAGGATTCATTCTCCTAATGTTTCACCCTACGTTCACAATTGCTTTATATGTGGTTCTTCAATAGGAAAAATGGAGAATTTATCCTGGGCAAGAGAAAAAATGTGGGAACTTTGGCTAAAGGCAAACTGGAGCAGTTCTCTGGTTTTGCTGTTTTTCTTAGCACTTATGTAATTGAGTCTGGACTGTTCTGGTCCAGGTGTAGGGGAGGATTGGATTTCTGATACAAATGCAGACTGTCAAGGTGAAAAGACATTGAGGAGGCAATGTCCTAAACAAGTTAACCAAAGAAGGAATATGAATTCTCTGGTCAACAGTGTCTGGGTTCTGCTGTGTGTAGATTTTCACGGTCCTTGTTCCAGAAGTTTGTTGTTGATTGACTTGTTCGTGCTGTGATCATGGCCTCACAAACATTCGTGCCAGCACAACTAACAGAGCAGCAGGCAGCTCTGTGGAATGGGAATGCGTGACCTGAGCAGGAGCTCTCTGAACTGGTTTCTTTGCTGGACCCAGAAGCTTGAAACAGCAGTCCTGCTGTTACCTGAGGGCTGCTAGGTTTTTTTCTCAAGTAGAACTCCTGTTTCCTTCTTTGTTCCTGAAAACATTGCGTTTCTCTCTTGGCAGGGTGTTAATGGAGCCGTTCAGTACCCAAGAAATTTCTTAAAGGAAGCTTATCAGCTTGTACGGGAAAGAGGTGGCCTTTGCATTTCAGATGAAGTGAGTCAGATTTTTTTTTACGTAAGAATTCTAGAGTAGGGTACCTCTGAAAGTTACCATAAAAGAATCCAAGTAAAGGCTGGAAATAATCTAAGTGAAATGCCATACATTTCATAGCTTAAGTTTAACACAGTGTTAAACTGCATCTTTCCAAGCATAGGAGCTTCCCAGTTTTTACTGCCTTTATTCTCATTTTGGGCAAAGGCAATCTTTGTAGCAGACTTCAGTTCTTACCTTCTGGGAGCAGTAAATTTGCACAAATATGCAACAAATGCCACTTGTGATGGGAGATTTGTCCAAATAATCCTTCCTTTTATGAGCATTGTGGACATACATAGAATACAGAAGAGAGTCGATTGCTGTGACTCTGCAAATATGTTTTAGAAATAGAATTTCCTTAGCTAAAACAATATTAAAATATTATCGATTCAAATGCTTTTGCATTTCCTTTCCACTTTGAAGTGGAAGCTGCATCTTATTTGTGCATCTCACCAGGCATAAGACATGATGACGTGTTATCCCATGAAATAAAAACCCAGTTACAATAAATAGCATTTGGTGTACAGCCATCTGAATAAGGATCCTACTACAAGTAGTCATAGACTCCAGATGTAGTTGCTGTTTAATGCAAATCAGTAACAATAGAAAGAGAAGAAACCATATCATAAAAAGTGAGAAAGTGATGAGTTGTTTCTATGAATTTTTCATTTCAAAGGTACAGACAGGATTTGGACGGACAGGCAGCCACTTCTGGGGATTTCAAACACATGGGGTAGTCCCTGACATCGTTACTTTGGCAAAAGGAATTGGTAATGGCTTCCCAATGGCAGCTGTTGTTACAACAAAAGGTATAAGTGCTCTGTTCTGCTATGATGTAACACAATAATTGCAAAATATAATAAAAAATAATTGCATACTGAGAGATCTGTGTTTAAAGAGCTGAGTGTTACTTATAAACAAATTAATAGGATCCTCATTACTTCACTTGTTTCATCACGGGTTGCGTGTACCAGTACAGAGCTCTATTTAAACAGGGTTAGTTGTATAACTGCAGCAGGAATGAACTTAGGAGTGGTTTGTAGAGCTGCTAAAAGAGCCTGGAAATCCTCAATGAATTCACTGTTTTACTGATAAATGTAGTGTGAGTAAATAGGGCAGGATGTTACCCAGCTGCTTCATTCCCTCAAATGGCTGGCTCAGTCTAGTGAGGAAAATCTGTATATGGCAGGTGACAGCATATGTTAGAAACATGGCTTTTAAAAATGTTCTGTTTTGGCATCTGCTATACACTATAGTTTTTGGAAATACTCATAATTTGCACAGATTGCTTTCAGGAAATCTTACTGTGTTGTCTACAGTAGAATCAGAGTTGAACCACAGCAAATATAATTGTTGTTACAGTAATGAATATTTAAAGCAATTAAGTACAGTTACCAAACAAGACAGAGGAGGCCACCAAGATGATCAGAGGGGTGGAGCACGTCCTATGAGGAAAGGCTGAGGAAATTGGGATTGTTCAGCCTAGAGAAGGCTTTGGGGTGACCTATTGTGGCCTTTCAGTGTAAGAAAAATGGAGAGGGACTTTTTACAAGAGCATGGAGTAACTGGACAAGGAAGAATGGCTTTAAACTGAAGATTAGGTTTAGATTAGACATGAGGGAAAAAAATCTTTACTGTGAGGGTGGTGAGGCACTGGCACAGGTTGCCCATAGAGGATGTAGGTGCCCCATCCCTGGCAGTGTCTAAGGCCAGGCTGGATGGGGCTCTGAGCAACCTGGTCTGGTGGAAGGTGTCCCTGCCCCTGGAAGGGAATTGGAACTGAGTGATCTTTAAGGTTCCTTCCAACCCAAACCATTCTGTGATTCTGTGATTGTATGAACTGAAGGAGTAACCAGTGTTGTTCTTTTTCTTTTAGAGATTGCAAATTCCTTGGCTCAAAACCTTCACTTTAATACGTTTGGAGGAAACCCTTTGGCCTGCGTAGTTGGAGCTGCAGTTCTTGACGTAGGGAGAACATTACGTAAATTTATTTATACCACAGGTTTTTTTGTATCAAATGATGAAAATTGAATACATAAATTTCTAGGTGGGCAATTTTTTAAATAACTAAATAAAGTGCATAAACATATGCAAGTATACATGCATGCCCAGTGTGCCCCATGCACAGGAAGAAGTCTTGATTAGTTTAATTGCAAAAATTTTCAAATCTCTGGAAAGAGTAGGAGCCCACTAATTATGATTTCAGAATCATCTTCATCTCCGTTAGGTTCTTTACTTTGTTAATAAAATTGTAGATGAGTACTTTAGCAAAAGCCTTAGCTAATTCTTTCATAGCACTACACAAATCCACAGCTATTTCCTGGGACACATGCTTAGCAAAATTTTTTTAACTCAACAGCTTTTACCTTATGCTTAAAAAACCCTTAATGACCAGAGAGTTACAAATACCTAAGGTCAGAACTACTTTCAGAAAAAAAAATACCTCCTGAAAAAGAAAAGAGAAAAATGTGCAAAATATTTCTCTTATTATCCTGTAGAAAATCAGTCAGTGGGTAGCAGGTCACTATTTAATTTCACTATTTAATTTGTCTTGGTTATGTACCATTTATCCCTGGAGCTCACTTCATTACAGCAGATACTCTTCCTATTCATGTTACTTTCCTCAGTGCTTTTGGGTTTTTAAGCTAATAATAAGATGGACAATTGTATAAAGAACCCATATTTTGGGGTTTTTCAACTCTGAAGTAACTTGGAGCCTGGCTCTGAAATAATTCCAAGGAGATTCTTAGAGTCAGGGAGAATACTATGGAGTTGAAATAAAAAGAAGGGGGAAAAAAAGAGAAAAGTAGAAACAACCGTTTTATCTTCTGTAATTATTTTTTAAATGTGATTTTTCTAAATGCAGATGTTAAGTTCATCTAATGGTTTGTGTGTAGGTGCCAGTATGTGCCTGCAAATAAAAACTCTGATTAGGAGGAGAGTGTAAAGAATGAAGAAAAGATTGTTATTAAAAAATAATAAGTTGATAAATAAGTTGATAAATATAATACAGCATTCATGTTGTTCCCTGTCTAGTACACACAGATAAACTTTGTCTAATTATATTCTTCTCATGATACTGAAAAACATTAAAATATTTGGTAAGATTCTGAAAACAATTCTTCTGCTCAGGTATTTTCTAGTTACAAGTGCGTGTGAGCAGGAATTACTGGATTAAATATAAGTAATAAGAAAAATGTGAAAAATGCCACAGAAACATTAAGGTGTTCTGTGCAATTGTATTCTGATGCTGTTAAGAGGATTTGAAGAGAAGGAAAATGTGAGCACTGAGGTAGTGAAGGAAGATAGCAAGGAAGCGAGATAAACAGAGTGTCAGGTTCAGTGGGGATTAACAGAATGTGTTGAAAACTTTTCCTGCAACACCGTGATGGTACTTCATTTTAACCAGGCTATTGAAGAAGATGGTCTACAAAAAAACAGTGAGGATGTGGGAACATACATGCTGCTGGAGTTGGCTAAACTACGGGATAAATTTGAGATTGTTGGAGATGTCCGTGGCAAGGGACTAATGATTGGAGTAGAAATGGTGACAGATAAGGTTAGTGACGTCTTCATTCCTTTCAATTTACACTGACATTGAAAGTTTTATCGTATTTTATTTCAGTTGAAATAATAGAAATATTTCCTGTTAAAAAGCAGACAGTGAAGTGGGAAAACATGGCTCTGGCTAAAAATGAGCCAGAACATTCCATCATCCAGCTGTTTCAAAAGCTTTGAGTAAACAGTGACAGGTACCCTAACTGCTCAGACTCATGAGAGCAGATAAGTTATGCACCTAACATTTTCACCTAGAGGTGGGATTTATTGGAGAGACTGGAATATACATCTTTGCTGCAGAACTAATTTAGAATATCTAAACAAGGTTTAGTATTTCCTTTCCTTAGGACAGTCGACGCCCTCTTCCAGCTGAAGAAATCAGTCAGATCTGGGAGGACTGTAAAGACATGGGGGTTCTGATCGGCAGAGGAGGGCTCTACAGTCAGGTACTGAACCTCTGGCTATAAATAAAGCTTATTTTCTATCCTTGTGAACTACATCCCCATTTCCCTCAAGTTAAATTAATTTAGTTTAGTAAATAATCTAGAAAATGTATGCTCTTAGGAACTAGCTCTGTTTAATGTTGCTTATTTTTAAACTGGGCAGGAACTGTTTGATTCTTTTCAAATATTCTGAATAAGTTCAAAGCTTGGAGTTTTCCTTTAGAAAGACAACTTCCCCTGGAAAACCAAGATACTACAGTCTATGCAATTTAGAAGAATTCAGCAATACTCAGGACCAATTCTTTGCACAGTTTAGGTTATCACCTGACACATCAGTACAAAACTAGTAGTTCTTTGAGTCTGGGGATTCTAATTCTATGGTAATTAAAGAAAAAAAAAAGGCATTGACAGCAAGTTCAGCAATAGCACAAAAGAGAGAATTGGATGTGAAGGCCGTCAGCCCACACCAGCTGAGGATGCCCACCCCATGCTGTAGCCAGGACACTGCACCAGCTCCCTACAGCACCCAGTTAATGGCAGAGAATTGCCTCAGGGCTGGCTGGATCAGTGAAGCCCTCTGACACACAGGAGGCAGCTTCCATGTGAGATGGATGGAGGGTAGCTAAAATAAATCAGACACTGTCTGTCACCTCATCAGTTCTTCCCCAAGTCACAGACCAGACAGGAGGCAGGTAACAAGCTGCAGCTCAGTGCAGTAAAAGCTCATTCTGTCTTGATTGAGAGGGCTGTTTATCTGTGAGTGTTTGCTTCAGTGCGGGCTGTGGATGGGAAAGACCATTATTCCAGTCTTCCTGTATTAAGTCCTGTGACGTGATGTCAGGAAAATCTGAAATTTAAGATTCTTTCAGAAGATAAATACTCTTGGAGACATAGATTGAACATTCAGATTTAAGAGCCTATGTTCTTGACAAGTGTAGCTGTACGTATATCCTGTGATATTCCTGATCAACATGCTCTCCAGTTATAGCACCCTAACTACAAGGTAGTATTTAGTGATTCATTCATAATGGATTCTCCTAAAAGCTTTTAAAAACAGCCTATAATAAAACAGCAAATCGGCTGACACAATGCTAGAGCCTGCCACTCTCAGCAGATACTACCTTTTCCTGTGGTAGAGCTGCAAGAAAGGAGAATAGGTCTGTCTCTGTTCTTTCTTCGTACAAATCCATCTGAGATTTTACTCTGTTGCTGTCTGCAGTAACAGAGCTGCAGACACGACCTCCTCTACTTAGGTCTTTTGTGGAGGCAGTCAGGTTATCAAGAGGGGGTCATGAGTCAGATGCAATTCAGTGCAGTCAAGTTCAAAATTGCTCCACTTCAGAGTGCATTTATCATAAGCCTCAGTGCCTACACTGCTGTTCTCCTTTTTTCCACACTTTTTTGGGGCGGGAGTGCTGACCCAGATAGGCTGCTTGAAACTATATTCTTTCCATACAATTTGAGCATTTTTTCTTTTTGTTCTCTCTCCTCAGACGTTCAGAATTAAGCCTCCTATGTGCATTACTAAGAGGGATGTCGACTTTGCTGTGGAAGTATTTCGTACTGCTTTACAGAGACATGCGGAAAGAGCAGCTGCAAAATAGACTTGATTTGTTCCCTTACATGAGAGGCACACACAAGCCCTGATACCTGTGACCCAGACTGGACACTAATCTACCCTGGAAAATCAAGTTATAGTGTGACAATTACATGCTTGTTCAGTATCATAACAGCATTCTGACAGATCTAGTGTTCAACAAAGGACATGGTCTGATCTGTTTTGTAAATGTACAGTTCAGTTCTACAGTGGTGATCTGTATTAACTGCACTATTTTGCCATTATCAAAAAAACCCTGACGGGAATAACAGGGTATCAAATGGAGAGGCAGGCATATGTTCTTCTTTCACCTGTGAAAGTCATATCAAAATTGGTAATTTTTAGAAAGAGTGACAGAAGGAGTTGGGGTAAGAAATTTTAGAATTAAAACTGTTTACCCTGCCTACAAGGACACACTGTAATTAGAGCATTACAAAAAGTTTGCAGACAGCTGAGATGTTTCTAATTACAGTAATCATTTTACTCATGGGGATAAGAAATCCAGTCATCACCCTCTCTAAAATACACTTCTCTTTTCCTCCTGCTGCTTTTGGGATTGCACAGTACACCCATTAATCGTTTTGTAAAGGTGCAAACTCTGGAAGGTAGAATAAGATGTTCTTTCTTTCTTACATAATCTCTTGCTAATGTGTAAGGTCATTGCTTACTTCAGTTTCCAATAAAAAAACAGATTTTGTGGTCACTCAGCAAGAACTGTACATTTATAATTTTATTTTTATTCCAATTGTAATATTTGAAAAATTCCTTGACCCAGTGAAGTACCATGTCAGCTTGGGGGAGGAGAGTATTCTGCCAGTACCTCAGAGGAACCTGGGTAACAGAGTATCAGTGCCTCTCCAAATCTTACTCCATGGGTCCTAAACAATATCATTCAGTCTTTGCTGAGCACTGCCTTCTCCGACTCCACTGATAACTCCTGTGTACAACCCAATTCCATGCCAAAATCAGGTGTTTCTTATCCCACCTTTTTTCTTCTACTCAAGACCAGGTAGATTATGCCTTTAAAAAGAAGTGCAGTGTTTTTCCTTAGAAATCAGAACAAATTCATTCATTCATGTCACTCACTTACTTCTCCCTCACTTATTCCAGCAAGGCTGTTCCACTAGACTTTTTCCCCCAACACCTGCCATGGAGGTAAATGTACAAAACAAACAGGAATTGTCAAAACTGATTAAACAGCTTTGTCATCTTATTCCTTCCCTTCTGTCTATTACTCAATGTAATTAAGTAATTTGAGGATGGCAGAAGCCCATGTCTTGGCAGTGCTTTGTATTTGGTAGAGGATCAAAGAATCAAAGAGTATTCTGAGTTGGAAGGGATCCACAATGATTATCAAGCCCAGCCCTTAAGTGAATGGCCTGTGGGATCAAACCCATGACCTGAGTGTTATTAGCACCATATTCTCACCAAATGAGCACAGGCCCTGCTGCTGGCTGCACTCACCCTGAGCTGAGCCCTCTAGAAAGAAAAGCAACAGTACACATGTCAAAATAATTTATTATTTCCTCTGTGTGGGTACTTTATCCATGCAGGTTTCTACAGGAACATAGGGTGAGCAGTTTTGAGTTACTATTTCCCTACCCATGGTGTGAAAGCTGCTGCAGGGTAAGGGGCTTTAGACAAGGGTGTCTTTGTGGAAGGAGCACCTGCCTGTGCCATCACACCAAACCATTCTGGGATTAAAAGAAGGCTGTTAAAAACAGAAGAAAGCACAGAGTCCTTCACAAGACAGTATTCCTTTTGTGCATCTTCATTTTTTCCTACAGTGGTAATTGCCCTCTTTTTTTAACTCCAGACACTGGCAATGTGCACGTTTCAGTTCAGTAAGAGTGTTAATGAACAATTCTGACGACTGTCACTACAGCAAAGTTCTATCTGTTTTTACGTTTCTCTTTTTTGCTTCTGGCATTCACAGCTCCATTTACAGTTGGTGTTGCACTTGTTGCTCTTGCATGTCCTGTGGCTTTCAGGTGTTCAAACAATTTATTTCGGGATGGAAATGTACAGTTGCAGGTTACACAGTGGATGGGAACTTCATTCTACAATGAGAAAAAAACCCCAGAATGCTTCACATGTGTATTGCATATGTCATCAGTGCAATACACCAATTTCTTGTATGCAGTTTCTCCTTGACAATGAAGCAGGAATAAGCTGTTTGTTTCTATCATCAATATTCCATTACTTATTAACAATTAAACATGTATGTTTTTAAAAAATAATCACAAATACAACTTCATGAAATTTCAAAGAGCTTTAAGAGAAACCAAGTGTGGAAGCCTTACAAATCTAATTCAAAGTAAAGAATAGTTTTGATCTCACCTGACCATACAGGCAATACTTTGGGCTCTGAGATGCAGTGATTTTAATATGTCTTAGCTGTAGTTACTACAAAGTTTCACTCTCCAGCAAGCATCAGTATTTAGAATTATGCAAATAGTACTGCCTGTCACCTGCTGGGTGACAACAGCTCTGTCCCCAGTTGTTAAATTTATTTGAACTGCCTTGCATACAGATCTTTACGAACTCTCTTAGAAATGAAGCTTAGTCCTGCATTTCTCTGTGAGGACAAGAGCTGAAGTTCCAGTTCTGTTAAAATCACAGGGGCAGAATTGGTGGACTAGAGGTGACGAAAAAACAGCCTTCTGTGTAGTTACATGACCTCCACCTTATAGCCCTCCTATAAAGACAGGCTGAGAGAGATGAAAAGAAGGCTCCAGGGAGAACTCATTGCAGCCTTCTGTGCTTTAAGGGGGCTTATATAAAGGAGAGAGAGTGACTTTTTATACAGGCAGAGTGACAGGACAATGGGCGATGGTCTTAAACTGACAGAAGACAGGTCTTGATTACACCTTAGGAGGAAATTCTTTATTGTAAGGGTGGTAAGGCATGGGCCCAGAGAACTTGTGGATGCCTCATCCCTGGGAAATGTCCAAGGCCAGGCTGGATGGGGCTTTGAGCATTGTGGTCTACTGGAACTAGATGACCTTTAAGGACCCTTCCAACGTATGATTCTATTTTAAATATCATAAGTAATTTCACATACCGTTGTTGAGCTCTCTGAAGATGCCTTAGCAGACTTTTTTGCTTCCTTGGCTTTTTTGCCTTTAGGCTTAGTGCTGCTAACAGACAAAGAGGAACCAAGATCAGTGCACAGGAACATTCAATATTTACAAGCTTCTGATGTTTTTCAATTACCAATATCTCTGCTGCTTTCCCCTGATCTTGCTTCACGCAACAAAATGCAAGTGTATCCAGAAAACAAATTATACAATCAATTGTTAATCTCAAGATGTTGAATTGGCTCCTGGGAAGTGATACAGCAGCAATCTGCAGTCAAATACCACTTTCAGAGAAGGTGCTACACTCTTTGTTTAGTATGGTATTTATTCAATCCAGTTTTGGTGAGCACCCCCAGAGTCCACATTTGAGAGTAAATCTATCCTTGTTTGACAGTGTCAAACATGACACAGAATGACACAGCAACTGCAATGTTGCAACCCAACACACCTTTTTGCTTCACTTTTTGTTTCATTCTCTTGGCTGACATCATCTGTAATGCCTGTGTCCTCTGAGACAGCACATCTTTGGTCATCATTTACCAACTCCTCTGTTGAGCCACTGTCCTTCTCCATGCTGGGCTCCTCTTTTTGTTCAACTGTTTCTTCATCAGCACTTTGATCAAAAGAGTCCTCATAACTCTATCCAAACAGAAGAAATCCAAGTTAAATACTTTCAGTTCATCAGTGACTATGTTTATAGTATTATACTCATTTACCTCAAACATGGGTGGGTTGGGAAGAGAGAAAGCCATGGACCCTCTTAATTTTACTGTGTGTTTTCAGTGAGACTGTAACATGTAAAACCTTAGTTCTCCTGTTTTGAAAGATGAGGCCACCTGTGGTGAAGGGAAGAAACCAATAAAACAGCCTCTGAAACTACAGAAGAGGAGAATGAAGGTAGCTTTTAACTACACACAGGGCTCATCCTGTTCTGACTAGCATTTCTTATTTCACAAATAGTGACTTGGCTTATAACTTTGCAAAAGGTTAATTATTTAGACTAAAGCTTTCTGTGCCATACAACTGCATTAGGACACTCAAGCCAAAATAACTGAGCTGACTGAAATTAGGTAGACACACTGTATTTTCCTTGCCTAGCAGATACTGACAGCCTTTTCCATTGCCAGATTAGACTCAATATATTCAGTTTGGCAAAATATCAACTGTGAAGTAGAACAGCAAAGGTCCCAAAAGCACGGTAACAAATTTGACCTGACACCATATTAATGCAACTCTTACCGTATCCAGTGCACAGTCTCAGCTACCTGGAAAAAACTTGGCTAATCTTAATTTCAGGAAAAGAAAACGCACAGAGATTCCCTGCATTACACAACACTTGGCAGAGGATGGAGGTCAGGATTTTGCAGCACAAGATTCCAGCTCATGCAACGCAAGAGTGTCACCTACTGTTCAGGCTGCAGGAAACTGATGGAACAGAGCCATGGTGACTGTGGCACCTCTGCAGTGAGAACAGACCTTCTGGTCTCAAAGAGAGGAGGAAAGGGTTAACTGAAGCCTCGTGGCCTGCACAGAAACATGAAAGTCAAGCCAATACTTGTACTATGCAACTGGGCCAGCCAATGTGAAGCCAGGAAACTTCAGTTGCTTGAAAGTCTCAGAAAAATTTCTTAAGAACAAGAGATAATGATGGAATGGGAGAGGGCAGAAAAGGTGAACAGAAGATAGGAAATTAGAGGGGAAAGCATGGAATAGGCAGGACCTGGTACAGACAGCTCACTGGAACAAGGCTAGGACTGAAGTAAGTACTTGAAAAGGATAAAGTCTGAGGGAGGCAGACAGAAGAGTGTGCTAACTATGACACTTCTGCTACTCAAGCCTGGATCAGCTTGCACTTGGTGAATCTTGCTGTCAGCACAGATCTGTGATATCACACACAGACTCAGATCCTGGAGTACAACAGATTGATGTTACTTTTGTCTGCAGTTCAAGAGAAAGGTGGAATGGATGTGTTCATTCCAATAGCTACAGTGCCAGCATGAAGCCAATACTGTGGCAGTCTTTTTGACCCCGTCTAAATTAGAGATTAAAAAACAATGCAATATACCAAGTCCTGCAACTCAAGCCAGAAGTGACCACCAAACTGAGCTGTTAAATGCACCAAGGACACTACTGGTCTTCCTGATCAATTCCTTGCATTCTCCCCATCTGCTTGTTTCCATCTGTTTTTCTTGTACTTCAGACTGCAGCCTTTTTAGAGTCAGCATCATACTAGCATCTGCATTAACAGAACAAAGTGACATCTAGGATGTTATTATCACAAAATACTATTTTAATAAGTCTAATAAAACTTATTCTGGCGGCAAAGAATAATTAAAGATATTTTAAAACAGTCTTCAAATTCGGTGGAATTTCAAGTTCTCCTATTTTGCAGGACAGAAAAATAATTTGTCAGGAGATAACAAATCTGGGTTGTAAATTCTTAGAGTATCATTATGTCTACATACCTTCACTGTTTTCTGTTTCTTCCTTTGTTTCTTTGAGAGTCTGTAAAGATAATTTAAAAATTAACTTTTTTTACAGAAAACCCCCAAAAACTAGTAGCATCTCAAAAAAAGGTATCGAGCTATACTTTTCCTTTATCTTCTTAAGATGGTATTAGGTGGCCACAAAAATGAAGTTACTCATGCCCGAAATTGAAACAAGAGGTTCCTGTTTAGTAAAACATTTATTCTGCTCAGACTGAACCCAAACACACTAGTGAGATAGTTGGTATTACACTCTGACTGCTGGAAAAATGAAGTTGTGTAACAATTCTGATTTTGAGCACACTCATTTTCCATTTATGCCAGCAATCAACTGACAGTTAAGTACCAAATCAATAAGCACTAGCTCTGTAAAAGTCCCTCTGCTTGAAAAATAACAAACCCTTCTTTTCCTTAACATGTAACTTTAAGCAGCAGAGAAAACATAAGTCTGCTTTCTATGGCACTCGAATGCAGTCATGCAAATGCATGTGTTTTACTGGAACTCTGATGCTAAGAAATATTTCAAATTGCACAATGCTGAGAGCAATGCAGCGGCAAATCATCAGGAGCTCCCTCTGAAGCCACTAAGACTTACTAAATCATGAGTTGTGATAAAATTAAAACCAATTTAAGTACTTTTGTTTGGGTATGTCTCCTGTTTCTTCCTCCTCTTTGGTCTGTATTCCATCTGCATCATCCAAAGACACAGGAAATTTCTCTTCTTCCTCTTCCAATTGCTGTCGCAACAGTGATACCATCTCTCGATGCTTCTTTGATTTTTCATGATTCTTCATGCTGCAAAGACCAGATTGTTACTGTGGTTGCTCTAAGCAAACACTGTTATATTTACATATAAATTAATAACAGGCCCATTATCCAGCACTACTAAGTATGGAAATTTCTGCACTGACTATGTCTCTACTGAAAGATGACACTGACCATTATGTGAGGTTAAAAATTCTTTAAAATGTTTTAAATTCCTTAAAACCCAACACCTCCACCCCCAAATTCCCAACCACAAGTACTTACGCTTTCTCAGTTTTTAACAATTTGTCACAAGCAGGGCAGTACAGACCATCAACAAATTCAGCTTCTTCAGTTTCGTCATTCAGTTTGTCTGAAGAGATCAGAGAGACAGAATCAGATGAGCAATTTTTGAACAAGCTGCTCTTTAAGCCCCAGAAAATAGTCACAGCACTGACATTCAATTTCTCCAGTAGTACTGACACCCAGACAGGTCAAGATCACCTCACCAAATCAGACATTGGTATAAATTAACAGCTGCAGCTTGTTCAAAGGAATACACCAGAGAGGGACAGACTCCAGCCAAGCACCCTCAGAGTGAGGCAGTGAGTTGCACTGTAAGTCAGAACTGTGAATCTGAGGTTGTAAGTGAACCACACTCAAACTGCACTGACTCAGTACAGATCACCTCCCCACACACCATACCTTCAATGCCTTTTGTTTCCTGTTCTTCTAATTCATCTTCACCACCTGATCCATCTCCAAATTCCTTTTCATACTGTGCCTCCATCTCTTGCAGCTCTCTTTCTAGATCTGACATAGTTATCCAGCTCTGCTCTTTGTACTGCTCAGCAAGCCTGCAAGCAGAATAATACAGTAACTTCTACACTGTGTCCCTGAGATGGAAACTACAGGAACAGTGTTACTCAAAGATAACTTCTACTTAAACTGTTCTTCTCGGGCATCTCAGGAGGAAAGTTATTATGATGGACTAAACAACTGAAAACCTGAGCAATCTGAGTTAATTTGTGATGTCAGTGAGCACCTCCATGCTGCAAGCAGAGGTATTAATGTAGGTGGGTCCTGGCTGAATTTCAGGCAGAACATGCTGTGCAGCACAGTCGGTATCAAGCTGACAGCAAGGAAGTCAGCTCAATCCCACCCTCAAACAAAAAAAATCCAGACTCACAAACAAAACAGGACAACAAAATCCACAAACACATTACTCCTTGACTGTGCGCTATGGGATTGTACCAGTTCGGTTTTTCCAATCTAAGTTTGCCCCAAGTTAGCAAATAGGGCATCACAGGACAGCTGAATTTTGCTACAGCTGGCTTCTGGCCTCAGAATTATCAAGTTACTTGTCCCTAAGTGCATAACCCTATGTTACTGTCCCTAAAGGGAGAAAGTATACACGTATTTATAGAAAAATGATATATAATATACTTCATATATGTTATTACGTAATTTTAATCCATATGCTGTTATTTTGCAAGTGCACTCTTAATAAGAATTTAAGCTCCTCCCTCACATGTGCAGGTAAACAGTTCTTCCAGTTGAAAAAATAAATCGTGGCTATATGCAGGAGACCACCTCTTCCTATTATGGCAAGAGAGTATGAGACACTGCATTTAGTCCAATGAAAGGTTCCTTTCCTAAGAGTTAAAAGGAATGACAAAGCTAAGCTCATTTTCCCCTCTTTCTTTTTAGCGGGTACAGCTCCAAGGCAGATGAAGGTGTCCTAAGTCCAGCTTGTTATAATCCTGTTCTCCCTTACTCTAAAACTTACATTCTTTTTTCTTTCAAGGAACAAAGGTAACTATAAAATTTATATCCCCAGCTAAGTGAAAGCACACCGGGTTCTGTGCTATTACAGCCAGTTACCCACAGCACCCTGATAACCATGCCCCAGTTATCTTAGATCTCTACAAGTCAGTACAATGCAGAAAACCTGAGTTTTAAAAAGCTCAGGCTTCAAACTAAAATTAACACCTAAAATTTTCAAGGATGTTTAAAAGAATAAGTGGACCTACTATTAGAATCTATGTCTATATTGTATCCTCATGGATAGTTTCTCCAAGTTTAAAAAAAAAAAAAGATTTGTTCCACATGTACATACTTGGCCTGTTTGAGCTTCTGTTGCCTCCGAAATTCCTCTGCTTTCTTAGTTTTTTCTGCATTTTGTTCTTCTACAAGTTTTCTGTGAGCCTGTACTCTTTTATCCCTTTTACGAATAAAGGCTACTAGCTGACGGATCAGTTCATTCCTCTCTTTCCTTGCTTTCTCTCTTGTTTTCTTGTTCTCTTTTTCCATAGCTCGTTTCTCCCAGCGGTTTGAGGCTTGTCGTGTGTCATACTCTTCTTTCCAAGCAAAGTTTTTCTGAGTACAGAAACTCTGCCAATATGCATAGAAAGGATGGACTACCTGTAAGAAAAAACAAAAGTAAGTCACTTGTTTAGAAGAGACAGAAAAACCAAAGAAATAATTCAGGGTTTTTATAACAGTTTCATTCTGAACTTCTATACAGGCCACGGTTTCGCCTCAGAGCAATGAAGATTTAGAGAAACTTCTAACATCATCCTCAAAGTTTGAAAGCACGTCAATACAACAACTTTGTCTAAACTACTACAAACTGCAGCTTCTAAAAATATCCCCCTGTAGGACTGGATCATGCTGACACTAGTGTTCAGTTACTTAGCCATGCTGTATTTCTCCTGTCAAACTGGAAAGCACAATCAGAATCAGACATGCTGCCTGCAAGCTGGTACTTGCCTACGAACCTCCACATTAAACCACACCAGAGGTCAGCCATACATTTGCACAGCATAAAAAAGCAGCAAAATAAATACAGAATTATATTTCTTCCCTGTTTATTCTCTCTGCTTCCTGAGAAAGACAGAAATTAATAGCCCTTGATGCTACAACAGCAAGGAGCCGTGACTTGCACAGTTTAAGAAGGGGCTATGTGAACAAACATTTAGTCCTGTTTGGTTAGCAAACTACACGACTGCAGGGTCAAATTATGCCCCCTATCTTTCACATTAAAAGAAAAAGTAAGTGATCGTTATTTATTCTCCTCCCTTTTACTATTCATGGGTAAATGCTGGACTAATAATACGGCATCATAATCGCTTTGGGTTTATTCTTTATTTCTCTTCAAATAGTTATTGTCCTTCTGCATTTTGTATATTCAACAATCAAGATATGCCTAAACTCCCTTCCTATACTACTTGCCCCATCAATCTTCCTTTCTACTACTCACTCCTATATGCCCTACTGCTCGTATTTTGGGATACCTCATAGAAGTATCTAACCTAACGGTTCAATGTTTTCTTCTACTGAGTCCTCTTCTTCTTCTGCCATTTTTGTTCACAGGAACTACAACTATCAATTGTTATTCACAGGAACAACTCAACAATAATTTCCAGCAGCCTATCTACATGCAGAGCTCATGGCTGTGGCTTCTGGCAGGTAAGTCACTACAGTTTTTCTCTGCTATCACAAAAAATAACCAATAAACATTAATATTTCATCCAATAACCTACGTAAGATTAGACTATTTACCTCAGATTTCTGCTTCAGAAGAGGATACTTCTGTGCAAAAGGATACATACCCATCAACTGGTGACAGGGACCATCCTCTTCTTCACCAGATATATAAGGTGAGAGACTCTCCCCATTCTCAGCATCTACCTTAACAACCTGAATATGTCTGGCATTCTCCAGTAGCCTCTACAGCAGCCCTTGCAGTACTCCTAGGTGGATTTTGATTTGCCTACTACTCATACCTGGACTTGATCACTTTTTTTTCTGCATATAGTTGACCTGAAACTCTTCTCTTCCCATGAAGGCTTGTGAACTCATGGTCTTAAGAATATCTTTCCTGGTTGCCTGGCACCGAACAAGCTGCTTCTCAGGCTTCTTGTGAATTCACAGAGCAGACCAAATCAGAGAGTATTCACATCACAGATTTTGAAGTCTTTGATGAGTTTTTGTAGATCCCTTCTAAAATTCTTTTCCCGTTATATTCCTACTGTGTAGAGAAGTGAGCACTACAATGCTGGAATCCCCTGACAATGTAATCTCTTTGTCTGAATGTAAGACTACAGGGAAAATTACCTTTCTACTTAACAGAGGCTATTTCCTATAAAATATCCCTATGAATCCCTAGAGGGGACAAAAAGTGAGCACTCTGCTTCCAGAACAGCATGAACTAGGGAGATATCAAAGCATGTTGGTGTTAGAATTCCAGTCCTTTTTGCTGTTATTAATTGACATAAGCATTAAAGCTATTTTGAGTCTATAACCATATCTGTCCCATGGCCTCAAAAGAAGCAGTTTTTAAAAGATATGTCAAGATAACTACATTAAAAGCCAGATTTTAGCTGGTTCAGAGATACTGTGTATTCTCCCTGTAAAAGATTCCCACTTGTTAAGCCATCTTGTAACTTCTCCCCACATCCAAACACCCCTGCTGGCACTTCTTAAAAAGTTCGATTTGTAACTTTTGATTCCAACTCCAGCCAAGTTTTGTACCACTGAAGCTACTAACTTTTACAGTATGTATCAATTCAAATTTCATAAATAATTAATTATACAGAGAAAGCAACAGGGAGAAGTACCACACTAGAATGCAACATCTGAGTGCACTTCATACTGCACAGTTATTCCCCAGGGAAAGTGTTATCACCTCATTATTTAATTTCAACACAGAAATACTGGTAACCTTAAAAAAAAATCCTGAGTCTGACAGTCTGATAGTTTATAACAAACAGTTGGCAAACCAGACAACAAGAATTCAAGTCATACAAGTCCCCATACACTTCCTTTTCTTGCTTCACAGAGGAAAGCATGCAATGTTTTCTGAATCAAACCTGACTACAGGTTTACTATTTCCTAAATGCTGTGCTAGGCTATGCAGTTTTCCGATATGAGACAAGACACTACATGTTATAGGAAAAAAAGTAGCTCAATACCCCTTTCTGTAATGTAAGTTGTATTAAACACAGGTAAACTACTCTCATCAGAAAGCAAAGAAAACATCCATTCTTTTGCTTTATAGGTCTTGCACTAGACTTAAGTTCCACAGGCATAATTGATGGCTGGCCCTGTGAAGTATATCTGTCTGACAACTCACCCTGCATGCCTGGCTAATACTACAGTTCTATAGGAAATGCCAGTTTTAATTCACCTAAATATGAAACAGAGCACAAGCACTTCCTTTGCAGAAATGGTCCAAAATTGCAGAAAATAACCACAGATACATGGTATTCACCTCAGAGATCAGCAGGAGCCTGTCCTTTGGGAGAAAGTAATGGTTTAACTCCGTTACCTTCAGCTCAGTTTTACAGTTGCCCTTACCGTGTCATAGTCACTATGGGAATATCCAAACATAGGGAATTCTTCAATATCTTCCTGCGTCATATATTCTAACTCTTCCTTTGCAATCTTCTCAAAAACTTGTCGATAAACTGTAAAGAATCCCTGGAATAAATAAATAAATGAACCTTTTGCACAGCTCAATAACAGATGCACAAATGCTCAGGTGCAATTGCGTATTTAAAGAAATATTGCCACTCTGCAAGAGCAACTCAAAACCAGGGTAAAGGCCTTGTAAGCACTTGCTATAGGTAGAAGACCCTTCTTAACAAAGTTATACTATCTCTCTTGCCTTTTATTTCTACCTCCTTCACACAGTCGCTGTCTCTCTCACACGTGTAGTCAAATATAAATTTTAAAAGGAAAAAACTTTCCACATGCTGGAGATGGTGATAAGTTTCTAGTTACAAAGAATCAAGTTTTGTGGAACTAGACATAAAATTCACTATTAAATGTCCCATCTTTTTCTAAATTAATAGATTACTAACTGACTCCTAGTACAGTAACAAAAGGACAGGTAAGTATTTTCTCCGGTGGATGTTTTTCTAATCATCTGGAGCTTTTTAATATATGGTGAGTATTTCAAAATCCAGTGGGGAATTCAAAAATCAATCAGGGAATTCTGCTATAACAAGCACACCTTCCCCAAGAACTGTTGTTACATTTCTCTTCTGTAGTTTTAAGCATTTTAGCTTGATAAAGGTATTTCTAAATAAACAGATGGTATTACAAAGCCCTGGAATGCTTCACTATATAAGATAAATAAACAATACACACACATCTGTAGTTGTAAGGATAGTTGGACATTATGATTAAGTAATTGTTGGACAATATGCAAGAATTAAAACTTCCTTATACATCCAGGGTACGTTTTGTCTCAGATCTGCATAAGCTAAGCTAACAATTCTACATATAACTTAAACGCAAACAAATGCCAACACTTATAATGGAATTTAAACTGATTCATTAAAGATTAATTGATTCATTACCTTCTCATCATCCCCATATCCAGAGTAACAGCTAACAGTGAAGTAGTGCAGCAGATCTAAGCTATCATCTTGATAGTCTCCATCAACTCCCCCTTTCAGCAGAGCCTCCCTGTGATTATCATACCTGGAAAAAATTCACAGCATCAAGGATGCAGAGACACAGAACACCCCTCAGTGCTGATAAACTAACACAGTACACCTATCACATCACTGTATATATAGTTTAAACCATTGTCGGTAATTTGTCTCTCATGTCCAAAGTCTTCAGAGAGAAAAACATGACAGACCCAGCAAATATTCACTCTTGACCTTTACTTACTTTATTTGCAATATCTATAGCAGTAATTCCTCAACAGCCAGCTACCAACCAAGCATTTGAGCAAGATGCCTCAACAAACTTCCAGAAATGGGCAGGGCAAGATTTAAATCACCCAATACTTACACACACTCAAAAAACCCTCAAATCATACAAAAGCACATAAAAACTGAAAAACAGTCCTGTATTTTCAATGAAGGCAAACTCAGTAGAGGTGGGTTTGGCCATGTTATCAGGTAGATGCATCAGCCAATGTGAAAAACAAGCTACTCAGAACACTGAGAGTAGCAATCCCTTAGATGTGTGTATTTCAAATTAGGACTGGACACCTGTATGCCCTGCCCAAGGCCTGAGGGCTGCCCGGAGCTGCCGTGCAGGCTGCCCCGTGCTCGGGGAGGAGGAAGCAGGCCCAGCCCAGCTGTTCGCTCCTCGGGGCCCAGCACGCCTTCAGCTGCCGGCGCACCACGAGGACGGTGAGCCTAGGGAGCTGTGCCCTCCCAGGGGCTGCACGGCTCTCAACTCTTATAGAGCCTAAAGCCAGGCGGCTGCTCCTGCCCACGGATGCCCGCACTGACTCGCAGCGAGCCCCACGAGCAGCACAGAACAAGCCCCGGCAGAGCCGGAGCCAATAAAGCCTCTGCCAGGCCAGGCGCCGCTCACCAGGCCCGNCGCGCTGGGAGGAGCGAGGCGGGAGGGGAGGGCGCTGCGGCGCGGTGTCACCCGGCTGCCGGCAGCACGCTGGGGACGCTTCGTCCCGGCCCGCGGCCGGGCTTGGGCGCTGCAGTCACGCTGTGTCAGATTAACTGGATGCCTTGTGCTGGAATTCACAGAATCAAGGAGGGTGAAAAAGATCTCCAGGATCATCGAGTCCAACCTGTGACCCAACACCACCGTGTCAACCAGACCATGGCACTGAGCACTACGTCCAGGCTTTTCTTAAACACCTCCAGGGACGGTGAGTCCAATTCCCTGGGCAGCTCGTTCCAGTGTCTAATAACCCTTTCTGTGAAGAAATTCTTCCTAATGTCCAACGTTAATGTCCCCTGGCACGGCTTAAGGCTGTGTCCTCTTGTCCTATTGCCAGTTGCCTCAGAGGAAAGGCTGACCCCACTGTGTGGCTGGCCACACTTTCCTTTCTGGGAGTTGAAGAGAGTCTCCCCCGAGCCTCCTCATCTCCCAGGTAAATACCCCTGCTTCTCTTAAGACCTCTGCTCCAGGCTTTGTTGTGCTTCACAGTTTGGTTTTCCTTTTCTGAACGTGCTTCAGCACCTCAAAGTCCTATCTAAACTGACGAGCTCAGACCTGAACACAGGACTCAAGATGTGACC
Source organism: Drymodes brunneopygia (assembly GCA_013400955.1). NCBI lineage: Eukaryota > Metazoa > Chordata > Aves > Passeriformes > Petroicidae > Drymodes > Drymodes brunneopygia. The sequence goes on along the minus strand of VZTZ01013588.1, from coordinate 52,750 downwards.
TCACTAGTGCTGAGCAGAGGGCAAGAACTGCTTCCCTAGTCCTGCTGGCCACACTATTTCTGAAATAGATGTTTCTGATTCCTATGAGTGCGGAGGAGCTCAAAGGCATAGCCAGCACAGTACACATTCTCAAGGTAGCTTTTTTTTATACCTGTGCTCCTCAGAGATCTTAGAGTTGGTCCAAGTTCCTTTCCTTCTCTGAGTCAGGTGCATATCAGTGGGCACTACACGAATAGAACTCTGGATCAGACAGCAAGATCCGGAGGCTTTGACTCACAGTAAAATCTGGAGGTCCTAATCTCAGTGTTTGATCCAAACATGGCAAATTGAACCCGAGTCAGCAGTGCCCTGGCAGCCAGGAGGGCCAACCCTGTCCTGGGGTCATCAGGCACAGCATTGCCAGCCGGGCAAGGGAGGGGATTGTCCTGCTCTGCTCTGCACTGGGGCTGTCTCACCTCGAGTGCTGGGGGCAGGTTTGGGTCAGCTCAGCATAAGAATATAAAGCTATTGGAGAGTATCAGGAGGAGGGCAGATTAAATGGAGAGGTCTGGAGGGCAAGACTTGGGAGCAGCTGAGGTCACATGGCTTGTTCAGCTTGGAGAGGTGGCTGATGGAGGACCTCACTCCTATGTACACCTTTGTCACAGGAGGTTTTGGCTGAAATAGGGTAAATTTTCATCACAGTAGCAGGTAGGGAGCTGTGTTTTGGATTTGTGCTGAAAAGTGTTGGCAGTAATAGAAATGCTTGCATTCTTGCTGAGCAGTGCTCAAACTCATAGACTTTTTTGCTTCTCACCCCATGCACCAGGGAGAGGTGCACAAGAAACTGAGAGGGGATGCAGCCCAGTAGCCAAACTGCAGGGCTATCCCACACTACATGGCACCATTCTCAGCATGCAATGCTGGAAGAAGAAGGAAGGGGGGAACATTCAGTGACACATTTGTCTTCTCGAGTCAGTTTCATGTGATAGAGGCTGGCTTGCCCAGGAGGTGAATATCTGCCTACCCACAGGACATAGAGGATAAATTCCTTTTGTTTTGCTTCTGTGCATGGCTTTTGCTTTACAAAAAGCTTTGTTTTTTGCTAAATGGTCTTTATCTCAGCTCACAAGTTTTCGCTTCTACCCTTCCAATTTTGTTCCTCACCCTACCAAGGGAGCTCTCTGGCACTGAGTTGCCAGCTGGGGTTAAACCCTAACAGTGTGTCAGGGAAAAGTTCCAGTTGGACACCAATGTTCTTTATGCAGAGGGTGGTCAGTTCCCAGGGAAGTGGTCATGGAACTAAGCCTGTCAAGAGTTAGTAAGGGTCTGGATGATGACCTTAGGCATATGGCTTAGTGTTACATAGTTCTGCAAGAAGTTGAGTTCGACTCAATGATACTGATGAGGGTCCTTTTCAACTCAACTGTGTCTACGTTTTAGACTCTGAATTGAGCACATGCCTATATATTCACTAGTCTTTCCTTCCAATCACATGGCACACAGATCACTTTGCTGCAGAAGTTACATGGGATTTCCCTTGCCCTGCTGGATGGGGTGATTATTTAGAACTTAATAGGTCAGCTTCCTCTGGAGCCAGTTGTGTCTTTTCAACATTAAGATGCTGGAAATTGAAACAGAGGAATCAAATAGAAACAGGGCACGAGCAAGACTTTGAAACACAAGAAAGCGTGGGGAATGCAAGGGAGACAGAACTAGTCAGTGTAAGAACCAGGTCATGAGGTCAGGAGCTGTGAACCTGATTAAAGGTATTTAATAAAGAAATAGTCCGAGAGGTTGTCCACAGCAGTTGTGGAAGACCCATCCCTGGAAGTGTTTAAGGCCAGGTTGAATGGGATGCCGTATTATTCAAAACCCAGAATCTCACAAGACAATAAAAGAATGCAAACTCAATCCCTATAAAGAAGTGTATGTTTTGTTTACTTAAAAACTGAAGTCCAGACATGTTTGTCTGTACAACGTAAATTCAAATATTTACAATATTTTGTAGATATTGTATGAAGTTTCATCCCTCATAACATCTATGCAGATCCTTCAGTTCTGAATAGCTTTTTTTGCTTCTTCCTCTGAATTTTGCGTAGCTTCTTCTTATCTTTAACAATTGGCTTTGACTCTGGTTTCACAAGCTGTATTTCCACTGGCTTCTCTTCAGCTGGAGTTTCAAAGACCACTTCGGTAGGATCTTCTTCCACAAGAACCTTAGTCCCTTTTTTCTTAATCTTTTGCACTTCTTTCACTTGCTGCTTCTCTCTAAATTTAGCTGCCACTGACAATCTTACCAGCCGGCGATGCTATAAAAATAAGAATTTAAATTTCATCATGTTTCAAATAAGCAAGATGGAAGAAATCTGGTATTAAAGAAACATAAGGTAATTACTCTTCTTAGTGGTCAAGACGCTCAGTATAACACAATCTTTTCAGTGACATGACTTCTGCATTCATTTCATGATTACAAAACTACTCTGTTCTCAAACTGTCATCAGTTTAGGGCACTACAAAGGCTCATGGGGAAAAGCAGACTTGATGCTACCGCACAGACTGACTGCAAGACTGGTTTTCAAATTAGCTGCTAAATGAAAGAGAAAACTAAGACCGAGCTGCTTACCATATTTGGAGACTGGTAATGAGGATTTTCATACAGAGTTGGTCCTCCAAAGCTGCCTTGGAAGATTTTTATGAGGTTCAGGACAAAACGAGGCCCAATTTCTACTAGAGATGCATCTTCTTCTATTATCTGCAATTAAAAAAAAAACCTCTCCATTTCTCACAGATTGAGTCAAAGCATATGACCTTGCAGGCACCTTGCATATGGTAATACACAACTGATTTTAAATCTGAGATACAGTACCTGATTAGCTAGATTTGTATAAACCCAATTCTGTACATAAAGCAGTTCTTTGAAATTGAAGCAAGCTTTTGGAGTACTCAGTATTTGTGAATTCCTTCTACAGAAAGTAAGCTCTAGATCCCTTTGGATCAAAGCAGCAATTTAGGTTAAAAGGACAATTTAGGCCCTTGGGTAGTACATCCTGCTACCAAGACATCCCTCACAGAATCACAACTCAATGAACACAAGTTGAGTGAACCGGATCTCTCCAGAGATATGGGAGAAGGTAAGTCATTTCAGGACACCGAATCTGCAAGCACTAGGGGCTGGCATATCCTGATAACAATAATAATGATTCTTATTTTATTTTTATTAATGGATTTGATATGAAATCACTCCACTGGCCTCCTTTTGAAGGGCTGAGAGAGATCACTCACCTGGTAATTGCGAAACCAGATCCTTTCATCAGTGACAGTGAAGGTGAAAACATGATCGACAAAAGGCTGGCTTTTGGGGTGGTACTGTGGTGTACTAAATATCTGTAACAAAAGGCAGTATTTCTGAACATCTGTAAGTTAAGAGGTCAAACATAAATGGCTGATTTTCAATTCCTTTTAATTTACTAAGATCCCAAACCCAGGTTACATTTCATAACCCAAAACTTAAGAACAAGTGTCTGAGTCATGTTAAGAATATGATCCCAATCCTTTGTGACCTTTCCAAAATTCAGAAGTGTAAAACTGCTACTTGAAAAAGCACTTGCAATTTTCAAGTATGTTGCCAAAAAACATCTCCAGTGAAGAAAAACCAGACAGCAGAACTACAGACTGACCTGAATAAACAATTCTTTTAGCAGGGCATAGTGTGGCTCCTGGTCAAATATCTACAAAGAATAAAAATGTTATTTTACATATAAGGCTAAATGCAAAAGTCACACAAAGAGAATAAAAACATACTCAATGAAATATAATCTATACTTACTGGATCAAAAGACAAAAGGGGTCTTGAACCCCTTAGGCAATTTCCTGTCATCTTCAATTCAGCCAATGTGTGAACTACAGCGATTTTAAAAAAAATCCAACTTGTTACTTACAGAAAACTTTTCAGACAAAACAGCAAGAATATAAACACAATTGATGTTCACCAGCTTACCGTTCTGCACCAAGAATTTAGCAGATGGTCCCTGTGGTGTGTTTGAAAGCCTGCAGAGGACAAGGGGTGGGGAAGAGAGAAAGAAAAATGTTAATAGCAGCCAGAAGACATGCTAGATTTCCACACTACACCCCAACCAGTTACTCCTGTACTGAAGTAGTTTCTGTCACTTTTATATACCCATACCAAGTTCCTTGAACATGCTCATAAACACTTGCTTTCTAAATAATTTTGTAGAATACTTCTGCAAACAGTCTCCAAAAGCTGGTCATGCATAGTAAATTTGCACTATCCACGGAAGTGCAGTATTAGAACAGATTTAAATAAGCAGCACTATTTCATGCGTCTTCATTACTGTAAGAAATTTCACCTAGAACTGAAGCACCTGCAGCTATAAACAGAAATGTAACAAAACATAACATTTCCTTACCACATGTAGAGATCCTGTTTCTTTTTGGCTTCAAAAAAGATGCATTTATTGCAGTTTTTCATTTCACACACCTACACATACCAAACACATCAAATTAGCTGATTACAAACATTCTAAGACATTTGGAAACTTTCCATATTCATCTCCAATACCTTCTCCTCTCCAAAATGCAAGCTCAAAAGCAAAGATCTTGTCTTATTAAATGACACCTACCGATACCCAAATTTTGGGTTGGTTTTTTTTTTTAATCTCACATACTTACTACAAGGAGCAATAACTTTATTAAAGCTACAAACAACCTGATAAACTCTCCAGGATACAAACCCAAGAGCAAGAGCTAAGACATTAGGAATTAGGTTCAGAACTACCAATGTCCTACTACATTTGGGCTGGCTGTATATTTGTGTCCTGCACTGTTCAAGTATAAGCTGTACTACACCTCTCACCTACACAGAAAAGCACATTATGCTGTATTTCTTCATAATGAAAATCTGTATCTAATTAAAAGTTTCATTCTAATTTTATTAATCAAAAGTCAACTTTCTGTTTAAACATGAGTGCTTTTTGGGTATCAACAAGTATCACTTATGGAGTTTCACAACTCTTATAACCAGTATGAGATATTTTGAACTTGGTTGCCCCTTTCCCTTGCACACTGAATTTCCATAGAAAGTAAAATAAAGAAGCACCAGATACATCCTCAATTACCTCGTTGATTACAAATAACTGGTCTTTACGGTCCATTTTAGTATCTGGAAGACAAAAACATTTACAAGGCTGGAAAACCAATTTAATACAAGAGATTCTTTTAACAGTCAGGGTTTTTTGCAAAAATTTTAGTAGTTTATAGATGAAAGGTTAATTACAAAATTGTTTCTGTCATGTTATGGAATAAATAAACACAGCAAAAAAACTAACTGTGCAGGTTCAGGACTGATGCCATAGGATTCACTTCCCAAAAAACATTATGATAGAACAACAATTGTAGTACTTGTTGACTCAAAAGGAGTTTGGTGTTTGTTTAAGACACAGGTTTCATCAAAACTCTTCTGTACCACATTTAAAAAAAATAAAAGAACAGGTTGTTAGCAGCTCTTGGCTTAAAAGCATTCTCAAAATATAAGTTAGGAATGATGTTTAACCCCTACCTGCTTTAGAGTGAGGCATCAATGTCCTTAAGTCTTGCATTAGGTGTCTTGTTCTGAAACTAATTCCACGTGAGGAAAATATCAGCACTCGCTCCTTGTTTTTCCATTTGCCCTAGAAAAAAGACACAACAGTTATGTGGGAAGCTTCTAGACTTAACACCGTTACAACACAGTAAAAATAAAAGTTTGGACAGTACAGAAAGACAGCAAGAACCTATGTTTTTATCTGCCCACCCAGACGGAACTGTGCCCTCATCAAGAGTGGAGACTTCGCTACAGAATAGGAGGGCACTGCTTTTACAGGAGGAACCGTCCTCATCCTGATCCAGTGTCCTTCCAGGGAGCTTTCACTCCCACCGATTTAAAAGCCACGTGCACCGCCTATTTTCCTGCAAAATGGGCTCAAGAGCAGCCCCAGAGCAAAACCCATCTTTTACTGTCGGTAAGCATATTGCGAAATCTTTGTGTTTACACGCGGTACTTTCCGTTTTTCTTACAAGCAAACAATTACCGAGACCTTCTCCGTGTGGATTCCTAAATGGAAGAGGCACAATTTCCATATAGTCTCTGTATACAACACAGTTGCCCAACTTTTTCAAATGCTTCTGAGACTGAAGTAACACATTTTATCTACATCGACCAGAATAGCGCTTTTCGCGTCTTCTCGCGGAAACAACACACCGCCACGTTTTCTTTTGCTTGTGCTGGTATTATAAAGGATTACGAATAAACTTTAGCAGCCGTGTTCCCTCAGAGAGCCCGAGCCCCGTGGCGGCGGGCAGGCCGATCGGCGGTACCTGGGAGACGGGCGGCGGGATGCTGTATTCCTGAGGGGGAACGCCGTGCTCCTGCGGGGGGATGCTGTTCTCCCGCGGGCCGCGCTCCGCCACCGCCCTGCCCGCGCTCGGGTCGCTCCTGGCGCGCTTCGCCTTCCCCGCGGCCAGCGCTCCGCGCTTCCTCTTGGCCGCCATCGGTCCGCACGCCATGCCGCGCTCGCTGCCCGCCCGCTCCACTTCCCGTGTCACATTTCCTGTGCCTCAGCGGGCGGGGCTGTGCGCTCACTTCCTGCGCTCGCAGTCGCTGTGCCCGCGCTCCATTTCCTGTGCTCCCTGCCTGCCGCGTTCCCGCTGCTGCCGCGTTCCCGCTATCCGGCCATGCCCGACAGCTACGCGCTGTCCGCCAGCCTGGACAATGCCCGGCACCTGTCCAGCCTCCTGCGGGCCGTGCACTTCCAGGACTACGCCACCTGCCTGGCCACGGCCAGCGGGCTGCGAGTGACGGTGGAGGATGCCAAGTGCATCCAGGCCAACGCCTTCATCCAGGTACGGGGACATGAGCGTGGGGAGGGCACGGCTGCTAGGGACCTTGCTCTGGCCCCGGGTACCGCCGCTGTCGCAGCACCGGCAGGACAAGGAGGCACTGCGCAGCGTCCAGCGGAGGCCACAAAGATCATTGAGGCGCTGGAGCATCTCTGTTATGAGGAGGGGCTGCCGGAGCTGGGCCTCTTTAGTCTGGAGAAGAGCAGACTGAGGGAGAATCTCATTAATGAATATAAATATCTCAGAGATGAGTCCCAAGATGATCGTGCTAGTCTCCTTTCAGTGGTGACCAATGACAAGAAGAAGAGCAATGGGCATAAACTAAAATACAGGAAGTTTCACCTCAACTTGAGGAAGAACTTCTTTGCTTTGAGAGTGGCGGAGCGCTGGAACAGAATGCCAGGGAGGTCGTGGGCTCTCCCTCTCTGGAGACATCCAAACGCCACTTGGATGCGTTCCTGTGTCAGCTGTTCCAGGTGATCCTGCCTTGGCTGAGGGGTTGGACTGGGTGATCTCCAGAGGTCCCGTCCAGCCCTAAAGATTCCGTGAGTCTGTGCTCATCTGCAGAGGAGGGGAGATTTTGCTGGCACGAAGGCAGAGGTGTGTGAGGAAGGGCTATGGTGAGGATGCCCTTGTTTTTGGGTGTCCATGCTGCTGGAATTCCAAGCCCTGCACCCAGTACATCCCTGCATACCTGACAGTGTAGTGGGTTTGTGCCCTTGTTTAGTGTATTAGTGCCTGCCAAACTCACGGCTCCTTCTGGCTTCCTTCATGCTGTGCTTATTGCACAAGGAAGTGCTCATAGTAGCCATCTCTTAAGTGTTTTTATATCTAATTCCAAAGCCAAAAGATTGGATTTATGTCAACTGCGAAAGAGTACAGATTCACAGACACTCGTTTGAAGATGGTTGTGTTGTGCTCGAAGCACCCCAGGACAGGGTTTGCCCTCTGGGCTGCCAGGAGCATATAAAATTTCTTTTCCAAAAGCAGCTCATGCCACCCTACTTTATTTCTGAGAAACTCTGTTCTTTCAGGTGCCACAAAGCAGTGAGTGCCAGCATGGAGCTGTTTACCCACATCAGTTAGTCAAAGGCAGGATTTCAGTACATATTTCAGAGTGGTGAATTCATTGATCTGTTCTGTTCTTACATACTTCTAGTATTTGGAATGTTTATTCATGCTCTGACCATAAAAATGTATGTATTGTTACTGGAGAAGGATGACACATTGTACAGATAGTTCCACGAATGTTTCTAGCTCCAGAAGTAAATGGCTCCAGACTTTAAGTTTTGTAGCTTGCGCTTAAACTGCAAAAGACAAGTGTTTGGGTTTTACGTTTACGCCATTCTACCTTGTTTCAAGTGTGGCCAGATTGTGTGTTCCTAGTTTTGAGGACATAGACCCATTTTTCTATAATCGATGCTGTGCTGCATGTAGAAATCACTTTGTGTTGCACTGACTTCTGGAAGGGAAAGCTCTGAAGTGCAAACTGTAAAATAATTGCAGAAACTCCCAAGTTTTCATCTCTTTGCTTTAACTTGCAGGCAGAAATTTTTCAGGAATTTTCTGTTCAGGAGGAATCAGTGATGTTCCGGATCAGTTTGTCTGTTCTTCTGGACTGCCTCACCATTTTTGGAACCAGCTCCTTGCCAGGTGTGGTATATTTTCCACAAATCCACAGAAGGCTGTGTGGGCACTGTGTTGAGGTCAGGTGGAGTGGAGTGATACCATGACAGCTTTCTGGGCAGTTCTACCCTTGCAGCTCTGTGTTGAACTCCTTGTTCCTCTGCAGTTTTGGCTGACCTAAAGATCTAAATCGAGTGTACTAAAGAGCACTGTGATTTTGGGAAACCAGAGGTTCAGGTGGTGATAACCTGCAACAGGAGGGTGTGGCCACAGCACAGGCTCAGCTGCATTAACTTCAGTTTGGGTTGCACAAATAAAAAGAGTAGTAAGGAAAGATGATGTGAGCCAGAGAGAGCCACAGGACCGTGAGGATTTTCCAATTCCTCTAAACTATTTCTAGCATGTCTTTGTTGTCACAGCTGGCATTTCCTGTCTGGTGGGTGAAATTATTTGGATTTGAGTTGTCTACACACAAGTCATTTAATTTTTCTGCATAACCATTAGCACTTCAGAGGGTGTATAGGAGACAGCATTAAGAATGCTTCAGTAACATATTGGAGGCTGAAGCAAACACGGTGAATCAAATTGATCTGTGCCCCATGTGCCAGAAAAATGTGAGTTTTCCAAAGTGATGAAATGTCCTAGCTGTGGTCCCTGTGGAATGTACATTTCATTCTCTTTTTCAGGAACATCAACGGCCCTTAGAATGTGTTATCGTGGTTATGGGCATGCCCTGAAGCTGTTCTTGGAGGAAGGAGGAGTAGTAACAGTGTGCAAAATCAACACTCAGGAACCTGAGGAGTTGTTAGATTTTGATTTCTGCAGTACAAAGGTTGTTAATAAGATTATCCTGCAGTCAGAGGGACTACGAGAAGCATTTGCAGAGCTGGATATGACCAGTGAAGTTCTGCAGATTACCATGTCTCCAGATAAACCCTACTTCAGGTACTAGAAACTGCTTTCAACTAAAATGCTCATGCTTGGCTTCCTTTGGTGAGGACTGGAAGTTTTCACAGTGGAGAGAGGGGAACTATTTTAGAATACTGCTTTATTTCAGGAAGAATTGTGATGANCGGCAGCATTTTCTCTCCCCCCGCTTCACTCTCTCTGTCTCTCTGGGCCTAACCTTAAAGCTATAGAACTTAATATTTGGCATAAGCAAGACAGACGATTGGGGATACAAGGATCATATAGTCAACCCAAGACAGTGTAGCAAATCACAATATGTACTCTAATTACCATAGTAATGAGTATCTTAACAACCTGTAAATGTGACACTGGTGTGGACAGTTTAGCATTTTTGATCAAATAAAGTGAAACAAACATCAGTGTTTCGTGAAACAATCATTGAGATATCTACAATGACTATTTTGATGAGTTTTTACAGAGCTCTCATCAGGAATTTTGAGATGGTGCTTTTGTCTTCCAGGTTATCCACTTTTGGAAATGCTGGAAGTGCGCATCTGGACTATCCTAGGGACTCTGATTTGATGGAAGCATTCCACTGTAACCAGACCCAGACAAACAGGTTAGAAAGTCTGTGACTGATGCCCTCTATGCCTAGGTCATGTGTTCTTGATGGGAAGTTTAAAAACTGTTTTTGCATTGTTTTTGGTTTTTTTTTTTTTTGTTTTTTTTTTTTGGTATGGGGGACAAAATACTCGCATATGATAAAAGTCTGTGTCTGTAAGCTAAGTGCTGACAATGACAGTTGAATGTTGTTACCTGGTAAAGACCAAATAAGCATGTTCCTAATTGTTTATTCTGTGGCATTGTTCGTGACTACGGTTTCAGCTCCTCTTTGCGCAATGTATTTTTTTCAGATTCCTGTTTTTTCTCCTGCAGGTACAAGATTTCTTTGCTTAAACCCTCCACAAAGGCACTGGCTTTGTCTTGTAAAGTGTCCGTTCGAACAGATGCTCAAGGATTTCTTTCACTGCAGTATATGATTAGGAATGAAGATGGACAGATCTGTTTTGTGGAATACTATTGTTGCCCTGATGAGAACATCACTGAAGCAGAACTGTAGGTGTCTGTAATATATTTTTTTATATTAAATACTATATTTTTTTACAAAACTAAATGATAGCTGTAAAGTTTGATAGAGTTAATATTGTCTTTATTTTTTATCTCTGGAATAAGAAAGCTGAAGACTTTAATTTTCTTTCACTACAAACATTTCTTAGCCTTGACTCAAACTAAAGCTGAAAAAGCAGAAAGGGGAGTTGATATCCCATAGACACTGCTTCCAGCACAGATGTTAAAGTACTGTTTGTGTAATACATTGATGCTTTTTGCAATGTTTTCTAAGATTTTCTGTTCGTGTTTTGGTTTTTGTCTTTGGCTTCTAGTAAGCAACTACACAAGGGAAAATCTGAATACTAGTTGTATATTAGCCAGTTAACTTTCAGTGACTTAAAACCAAATTTGTCTTGAAAGAGAACAACATTTTCAAACTGATGTCTTAATAGCAGCAGGTGGTTTCTTTCTGGCAAATGCTGACATGTTTTGCCAGTGAAGCCACTGAGCCCCTCCTCATCTTGATTAATTCTTAATATAACTCAATTCCTTGGAATTCCGTCTGACACCAATTTACCATTTTGTGTGCAAACTGATGTTGAATTGGTAAATGGATATAGAAGCCAGGATTTACTTTGTCATTACTCATAACTTGTTCTGGCAATGTCATTGTTTTGGATCAGTAGTTCATTACACATCTGCAAGAATGCTGCAGCTGAACTGTTTCTGTATGTTCATGTCCCTGTTCCTACCCTGCTGCTCTCCACTGGTGGCGTTAAGAATGGTAAGAGAGAAGAGTTTCATATTGAAAATTATTTATGAAAATCATTTGCCTTCTCAGTAGCCTTTTTCAGCAACAGGAGTCACTCCTCCTAAACTGCAGCAGGGGAATGTCTGCCTGTGTCCCACGGAGCAGTGTATTGAAACCACTGCTGAAAATGGGGCTGACCTCATGCTAACAGAAAAGGGCGTGTGCTTCCTGGGCAGTTCTCTGCAGTGTCCCACCTTCATAACAGCAGGTGGGTTGTGTTTAGGTCAGAAGTCCCCTTGTCCTTTCACACCAACCAACCTGCTCAGATCGGGAAGTATCTGAGAACGGCCAGGGACTGGACTGGATGCAGAGTCTGTGAATCACACACAGAGAGACTGAGCCCTCCCTGCTTCTCTGCTGTGGGATGTGATCAAAGAGTCAGCAATCTGTAGGTGGTTTCTACAGCTTTAGACTCTGGTCAAGCTTTGTTGTTTGTCAGATGAGGTCTTGCTTTGTTTTCTATGGAAGACAGTGTGTTTGTATGTTACCAAGTTGATTGCTCCACAGTTCAACAGAACCAGTTGGGTTTATTTTAAGTATAAAGTGCTTTTGTGGATCATTTTTCACCTCTTGCTTATGTCAGCAAGAGCATACTTTGGGAATGCAGTGTTAGCAATTCGCTTTTGTTGTTTTTTGTGCAAATCACCCATTTATTGCAATAAAGTTTACAATACAGTTAATCGTTTAAAATTTGATAAACAATTACAAATTTTTGAACTGCAAGGCTGACAGGGATACCTAATATTCTAAGTTACTCTTATTTACTGGGGTTTTTTTCCAAACTCAGTTATTTCGTATAAATGAACTTTCTTCTGGCTTGCTGTGTCAGTTACTTCAATGGAAAAAAGTTATGGGAGTTATTAATGTTGTCCCTGACTACTGAGTGTTAAGTATGATTTACATAATCCCTGAGTGACAGGATAACAATGAAGCAGAACGCACCACTTTCTTGGTGTGATTTATTTTAGAGTATCCAAGTTCCTTGTGTGTGTTCAGGAACTGTGGCTTAACATTTGAATTTTTATATAATTGCCTACAGATGTACTGTGTTACTTCTTGAAATAGTACTTTTAATGATTTCTTCTGTAGCCTACCAACAGTGATCATGGAAGTAATACCCTAAGAAGTTAGAACACCACAAAATACCAGAAAGAAACTTGCATTTCATAAATATTAGGTATTAGAGGCGCGTATGGTTTGTGCAGGACTTAATGTCTATACCCCAAGTGGGCTGAGTCCCAGCCTAGGCTTCCAGAGGCAGGGAGGTGCTTGTGCACTTTTGACTTCATGGATATGGTTTTAGGAACAAGAACATGGAAAGTCTGGACTACAGACTTAGTGCTGAAAGGCAGTGAATTGGTTTGGGATCCATCTGTGATATATTCGATTATGTTTCTGCATTCAAACACAGTAAAATAAAAAGGGTGAAGAGGAGGATGATGACTGGAAAGGGCACTGTATCTTTTTGACCTAGTAATTTACTTGAATTCTGCAGATATCCACTGCTGGATTAGATTTAGCTTCCTGCTACACTTTGCATGGGATCCAGAACTCCAGTTACCTTTAGTACTTTTTGTCTCTGCTATTTAACAAGACCTCTCCCCTTGCAGACTACAGGAAACCTGCAGCAGAAGAAACATTCAGATCATGTTTTTTTCCTTTAGTAATATTACAGAAGAGGCTTGTCATAAGTCAGATTTTGTCCACCTGCTTTCTTTTATAATGGTGCATGTAAGTACTCAGAATTACTTGTCCTGCAGACTAAACCAGTTCCTGGGGTTTAGCTGTAACCAGTGCCTTTCACCTGTGGCAGGGGCTGCCTGGCAGCTCTGAAGGGCAGCCCTGGAGGCTGTGGGCATCCCACGTCCTGAGGCCACAAAACTGGCAAGTGATTTTCCCTCCAATTATTTTGACTTGAGATTTTCAGAGTCAGAACTGACCTCAGGTCTTCAAGAAGGCACTTCTTTGGTTCTACCAGAAAACTACTGCCAATAGGCCTTGGGGTCTCCACCAGTCTTTGAAGATTCCAGAAGTCAAAATAATGCCTTTGGCTCCTGGTCCTGACAATCTTTATGCAGCAAAACACCAGCAATGGTGCTAATGTTATCTCCTGCCTCCCAACATGTTGAATTTTTGTGTCTCCTTGGCTTTCTACAATGATTTGGATCTGTAAAGCACAAAATTCCCCAGGGGAAATTCAGTTCTATACCTCTGTTTCAAAGTTAGTGATGGGAAGGAATCAATTGTATAGTTTTTATTTATTTTAGTTGTTTATTATTTATTTATACATGGATTTATAAGGAAATAGTATTCTTGTATACTTGACTGGATGGGTGTTTAGTGAGGTTAGTGGAGCAGCTGGAAAAGCTGAGATAAGTCATATTCTGTTTCCTATAGGTGTCTGTTTTTAACCTCTTTTTGTAGCAGCTTGAAGAATCCAGCAGATGGGTCTTACCAAAATAAATTTGTAGAAACTGTGTATAGTAGCACTAAACAGTGCTTTTGCTGAAGAGTGACATTAAAGAACACTGACATTAAACTGAACAAATACAGAATTTTTTTTAAAAATGCTGCTGCTACAGAATAGTCACTTGATGCCATCCTGCTGAGACAAAAACTCGTTTTTATGTGAATCTCTCTTTGAGGGAAGCCAGGACTGTGTAGGTGTAAATGGAAGTGATCACAGGTGGGTTCAGCCTCTTTCTGCCCTGCTTCTGCCCTTTTCCGGGTCTAAGGACAACAGGACGGTGCATTAGCATTGCTACAGCTATTTGCAAGGGCTGTCCCAGGCTGAGAGTGTTGGAGGGAGATGTAATTGGGTGCCCCACGCAGCTCTGATCTCCGTGGAGTTAATAGACTCTCACAGAAGTGAGAAGTGGGCTTGAATGTGCTCCACAGCTGCGAATGTCAATCTGTGCAAGTATTCTGAAGGAACGCACCCGAGGAAGTCTAGAAAGAGCTGCACTGCCCAGGAAAAGCTTCCCCTTTGTAATACCGTTGAAAATCTGAGCAGAGACAGCGGGAGTTTCACTCCCACTTTCACCTGCACCACATCAGCTTTTGAGGTGGGGTAGTGGGTGGGGGGCTGTGTCCGTGTGTGGATTAAAACTCAATGCAAAATTGAGCAGCCTCCTACCTATTCCAGCTCAGATGGGACCATGGAGTTGACCAAAAAAAGAGCAAGCAAGAAGAAAGCTGGAGGTCTTAGATATCTAAGAAATCTCTCTGACGTGTTTGGATTTAACCCCGTAAATGCCAGTGGAGTGCAGTAATGGGTTTGCAACATAAGGGAGGCATAGAACGACTCCACCCAATTAGGCACTTGCACTCCTGATCAACAAGAGAGGAGACTTTATCCATGAAACACAGAGCAACTAACAAGCCCTAAGTTATGTCCAGGTGTTGGAAAGATAAATTACTTGTTGGTAGAACTGCCTCATTAGGCATGTTTCAATGATCTCATACCTAGGGGGAGGTTAACAAAGCTTGGGAAGAAAGATGTACTATTGATAGTAGGTAGACAGAAAGAATGCAGAACTTTAAGGCCACAAGGACATTTGGCAGAACTCCTAAGATAAGGAAGAAACTAATAAAGCCAACTCAGCAACTGTGCTGAAACTGACTGACTGGGTAAAAAGAATTCCAGCAGGGAGAAATCATGACAGACTGACTCATGGCCCACCATGTCAACAGAAGATGAAGACTGACGGTGCGGACTAATCAGAGTAAGAACTGAGAGAATCATTAACTGATAGAAGATAGAATGCTAATTAATATGAGAACTATGTCCCTTGTGGCCCATGAACATTAATTCCTATGTTTGCTAATGTTGAGGGATACATCTGGTGCAGCCAGCTGTGTTTGCAAGCTGAATTCGAGATGCTGGTTGAGCTCTGGGTGGGAGCCCAGAGAGAGACAAGAGTCCGTGAACTGCCACCCTTAACAAAGGGCACAAAGACCGGCGAAACCAGCCAGGGCGAGCGGACACCGGGAGACACAGCAGGAGCCGGTAACTGCAGACATTTTGGATAACAAAAGAGATGAAGTCCGGTGATGCCAGCGAGGTGAATTGACACGTAGAGGGTGGCAGGAGCCGACTGGAGAGGAAGAGCTACACTTGCACCTGGGTAGACAGTGAGGGTGTAAAAGTCCCCGGGGTTCCTTTTTTTGGGTGTCCCTCCTCGGAGGCATCGGCACGAGCTGTTTCTGTAATGTCTGCGCCATGAATAAATAGCTTTGTGGGACGAGACTTCTGAGACTCTTTCATGGGAAACCTGGGGTGGAACCAGCAAGGTGACCTGGTCTGACTGTGGGCGGGGTGTTTGGGCGCCAAGTGCGGCACTGGAGCCGCACGCTGTGAAAGGGCTTCGGTCCCACCTGCCGGAGTCTGGTATTGGGAGCGTGACTGCCAGAGGCTCAAGAATGGTCACACTGGGGAGTTTTCCTTAACACTAGTTGGTATAAATAGTTTAGAGAGTTGGTGTGCTTGATTTGTGGAATACCACTGAGCACCCAGGCTTTGTGCAACTGGAATAAATAATCAGTGTTTATCTTGAGTGTGTAATTAGTTTCTTGTTGCACACCGGGAAATGAATCTGATTTTTCTGGACAGCAAGCTGGCCAGAGAAGTTTACTCTTCTAATAAACTAAATAGTGGCACGGAACAGGTTTCGGAGGAGCTGGGGTATATCCCGGGTGCGACTGCCAGCAGTCACGCTCCGGGGCTGACCAAGGCTCCCAGAAAAGCTTTCAGAGAGGAAGGGGCTTCACAGAGCTGTGCAGAGCTGCACACCTTCCTCTTCCTCCATGCTGCAACCCAGCCTGGGTGATCCCGCTCGGCTTTAATTACGCAGATATTTGCAAAGGAACACGGTGCCTTGACACCCACCGGCCAAAGTATCTGCGCAGGAAACTCTGACAGCCTGCCCCTCGCCGTCGGTGACACGAATTCTTCATGTGGCAGCAAGGGCAGGAATTTTAGAGACACTGAAAACCACAGAGCCACCCTCAGGCAGCGCAGGGCGTCGGGACAGACCCGCTCCCACCGCCCGCTCCCAGATCCTTCGCACACGGGCGGGGGACAAGGCAGAAGCAGCACCCAAGGAGCGCCTGCCCTCCCCCCCGGGACTTTCCTAGCTCTGAAACATCTGGACAGGCACGTGTGCACCGGCCCTGCAACATCTGTCCAGCTGTGCTCACACCCAGCTGTGCCCCCACCAATTGCTGAACGCAGCGCTGCTTTTTTGGAAGCTGCACTTTGAACAGCAGACAACCTATTTCTAGGAATGGGGCAGTGCAGACCTTTCTGGTTTGAGTTGTCACTCCCAACAATTTTCCAGCTGCGAGGGAGGCTCCGAGGGGAAGGAATGCCAGGTTTCTTTCTCAGGAATGTTTCGAGGGTTTTTTTTTTTGTTTTTGCCTGGAAAATGCATTTTAATCAAGCATCCCCCTTGCTCCTCAGTCTCTTTGGGGGATGGTTCCTGGTGGGCAGTAGAGTGTTTACAGAGAAGCAAATGCATCCCAACATTTTTGGACAGGGCTTCTGAATGTGCAGCGTGTGGAGGCTGTTGCTGCTCTGCAACAGGGAGTGTAGGAAGAGCAGTGTGGTCCCGAGCCCAGCCATCACTAAGGAGCACTTGGCCTAATCCGGAAGGGAACAGAGACTGCAGCGGAGCAACAGCTCCCCATACAGGCACACTGGTGTTTTGATGCAGGCAGTGCCGGTCTCCTGAGGGTCACTGGGTGCAGGGTAACAGCTGCAGCATCCCCCCGGGCAGGGTTAACACCTGCACACCGTGAGCGTGCAGGGCCCAGCCAGGCAGCCAGGAGCAGACGGCCACCCGCAGGGACAGGGGGAGACGGGCTCCAGCCCCGAGCTCCTTGCAGGAGATGATGTCACCAAGATGTGCCTGTTTCCAATCTCCAGCTGCTGGTAGGAGGCCCCATTACCAACTGTCTGAGCATTTCAGGCTGTTGGAAAATGTACAAAGAGGGCCAACACTGTGAATCTGGACAGAACAGCATGCAAGCAGGCTTTAAAAATAATAGACTGATGATTGCATAAATACCTGTGTTAAACTCATCAATTAAGAGTCTGTCAGGGCAGCCAAAGGTTTGTAAATACCTACAAATGCATTGCCATAAAATGCCCCAGGAACTATGGGAGGTACCACAAGACAGATCCTCCTGAAGCCACTGGTGGGACTGGGGACTGGCATTGGCAAGGCTAAAGGCACAAACCTTTGCTGCTTATGCAAAGGCTAAAATTGGTCATCAGAGGAGCTGTTTGTTAGTGACAGCCCATGCAGGATACCACCATCGTGTCTGATGTGAGAGAGGCTGTCATTTCTCCTAGAAGACTTTTTGTCACTCAGTACTGAAGCCTGGGGAATCTAACACACAGTTGTAGGGAAAAGCACATGACTCTCGCCAGCAGCAGGCTTGGCTGGTAGATCTGTTATGTAGTTACAAAAATTTTAACTGAGGCCTCCTCAAATTAGTAGACACTTATTAAATCACTGATTTTGATTCATCTGCAATTTACCACCGTAATTCTAAGACAGTGGTTATAAGGAAATGACTGTTGAGGAGAATTAATTTGTTACTGCCCTGAGAAGAACACAGATATAAAACCAAAATAAAATATGGTTCTAATCTGTGCTTAGTGTCTCTGCTACTTATGTTCAAAAGAATCATGAAGATTCCAAGCAGAGGAGGAGGCAGGGATGAAGAAAAGCATTTAAAACTTCTCTTCTATGAAATGCCCTGCTGAGAACTGGCGAGCCCCCATGAGCACACATAGTGACCCATGGCTGCAGAACCGAGTGGTGTTATAGATGAAGATTTCAAGATACTCAAACTCTTGTACTGTGCTTTGACATTAAATTCAGTATTTTTAGTATTCTCTGTACCAGACCAAACCCACAGTTAATAGATTATTTAAATCACTGAACTGTCCTAGAAGTCTTGCACCCATTCCTATTTGCTTGAAAAAATTCAACACAGCTGTGCCTGCAGAACATGTGCTGGGGCACACCACATCTGCCTATGCTACTCTGAAACCTCCACACCTAACTTCCCCTGAGTTTTCCCACACAGTTCCTCAACAGGCACAGCTGCTCTGCAGCCTGGGTCCCAAACAGCAGACTGAGGCCCTGACCCTACAGAAAGCCAAAGCCATGGGAGGCTGTCTCTGCTCCAGGACCTGCCCTGCACTGGCAGCCGTGACCACCTGAGACAGCAATTCTTCCCTCTAGCACTTAGGTCTCTGCCATGTTTAAGGGCAGATTGCCTCTGCCTTCTAGCTGCCTCTGGCTGAGATGAGGGCTGGCATTGGTGTGAGGAAAGCCCTAGGATGCTTTGGTGAGGCTGACCCAAACAAGAGCCTCCCTGGGGAAGGTCAGACGGGCAAAGGGCACATGAACACTTCTGTTCCAGTGCCATGAGCCAGCTCTCCTCCTGTGTCCCATGTGGTACTCCAGCCTCTTGGCTTACCATCCCCACTCCTGCACACTCTAGGCCAGTACCCCACCCTGCAAAACCCTCCCAAACAGCTGATTTATGGTCTAGACACAATATACATACTGCAACAGTAATTTACGTAGCTCTGAAGCACCCCGCACTGAAATCACACAGCACCTACCTCCTTCCCCCCAGCCAGCTACTCTCAGGCAAACTCACAGAACATGAAGTGGGCTTTAACAGCTCTGTATAGTGAAATGGCATCTGCCAAGGGATTTCTTGCCAGCTTCTCCACTGGCCTTTTCTTGGCTGCTTCTCCTAGGGCCCTGTGTGTGCTTTGCTGCAGCACAGAGCAGCGCAGTCTTCCCTGGGATTTTGCTGTCTTGTGCTGACACACAACCCATCACACCACCATGGAGCTGACCTGAGGAGAGGTGAGAAGGCAATCAGCAGGCCATTCTGCCATCCCTGAGCCTCCCCTGTTTAGCCAGCACAGGGGAAGATTGGCTCTCTACCTGTGCCTCTACCCATGGGGCTCCAGGAGGATGTCTGCTGTGCAACGTGCCCAGGAATCCAGACTCATCTCAGAGCATAATGACCCCTGAGCTCAGGTGTTGGTTATACACCTCTATGTGCTGTTGCAGCCAAAAGTTCTGTCCAGCAAGGACACATGGCACACTGCAAAAAGTTCTCCTCTGATTGCTGCTGAAATCTTCTGGGTTTTCACCCTCCACCATCTTCTTATGTCAACTTGGGTTGGCAAAAGAAGGGCCATGTGAGAGCCAGATGATAAATAACCAGGGCAACACCTGCTTACAGGAACTCACCCTTAGTTTACACAGCAAAAGAGAGGGACAAAAAGAAAAAAACAAAGAAAAAGAAAAGGTGAGTTTGATGCAGATCTAGGATGCTGTCTATTCCCAAATTTCACCTGAGGCCTGCCACCATCATTTGTCACCATTCCCTTCTGTGACAGGACATAGGGTGGATGAGAAGAGTCAGTATGCTCAAGCTCCCTGACCACATTATATCTGTTGTGTGCAAACTGCAGTGAGCAAGTTTGGCAAGAGGAGTTTATCCTCAGTACTCATACACTTAGTGGGGAAGAGGGAAAGGAATTTGCTATAAAAATGCTGCTCATGCTGTTATGACTGACCATGCAGGAGGCCAGAAACAGGTGTGGGGAAGAGGGAAAGGAATTTGCTATAAAAATGCTGCTCATGCTGTTATGACTGACCATGCAGGAGGCCAGAAACAGGTGTGAATATAGCAGCTTAGGGCAGATGTACCCCACAGGCTTGGATTCTGCATGTCAGCTTGTCTGTCTTCAAAGGAAACCCAGGGATGGGTGGCTTACAGAAATTTGCTACCAGAGGATAAAGTGCCCTGGGATGTGATCACAAGAGATGCCATTCTTTCAGGCAGGAAGATACTAGCAAATCAGACACTGATAGAACAGTTTCTCAAATAAAACTGAGAAGAGATGATAAAAGGCAACGGGTCTGACTGTGTAACTAAGTTTAAAAAGCAGACATATCCATATATCCATAAGCATATACACTTACATACATTCCCAGCGTAGTTCTGTGTGTGAAGTGTTAAGTGACAGAGAAACACAGTTTTGAACAACTGTGGGACATCACCAATCTGTGCTACAGCTTCAAGGTATTTTAAACTTTCCTGGAATAAAACCAGTGGCAAATGGGAAACCTGTATTACCTCTAGCAGGATGTCCATTCGAGAAATGGCTACAAACGTATCAATGAGATAGAAGGTATCATTTGCAAAACTCACTCTGTGGGGTTTGGACCAGATTTATTCCACACAACAGATCAAGATAGTTAATAATGAAGATGCCATTTCAGGGAGGAAAACCCAGTTTTTGTGGCATCTATTTAAACAGGAGGTATGGAATAAATTTGTACTATGTTAGAACAGTGTAGTGAGATTTCCCTCAACACAAAAAGGAAATGAATACAAAAGTGAAAAAAAAATTGGAAATAGTTTATTTGCTGCATGAAGAAACTTCTTGTAAATTACATATAAAGAAACTTGTTATGCTGTAGTATATAATTTCCAATATTCCACAAAGATAATTGTAATAAATATACAAACCAAACCAAAGTAGAAGACTAAATCCATTAGGCAACCTACAAAATGGTTCATCAAGTTTTATACTTGCAGCATTAGCATGCTTAAAATCTTGTTCTTTTTGAAGTGATGCAGCAAAATTTTTTTTCACATTTCTTTGGAGCATTTTCAAAGCTGTCTAACTATAAAATACTGTTCAAAATTAGACGGCATTAGTTAAACCACTCAAGAAAAGTAACACCAAGGTCTAACTGATGCAAAGGTGGTGTTTTCCTTTTTGCTTTTAAAATCCATTTAGTTTTGCCAGAGTTAGGAATTATCTGATATAAGTGCACTATGAGTCCAGTCAGCCTGAGGCACTGCTGACTCCTGTCATATTATGACTCTATATAAACTTCATAGATTATATAGCTCTGAAAGATTTCTCTATTAATAGAGACATATCCCCATAGAATAAAAAAAAACACAATACCATATTGAAGCCGCAAGCTTGTTAAAATGGTTGTACCCTCAAGTGCAGTGTGTGCTTAAAACATTTTTCCATAGTTTCATTCTATCCCACATCAGGCATTTTTGTTTGACTTTAAATGTAGAAGTGCTGATAAAGGCTTTACTGATGCCCCTAGCCTCTAGAAACAACATACAGAATTTTTGACACCTCCTGCTGTTCTCTACCTATCATTTCTAAATTTTTTTTGAACAGCAGGCTGAATTTTACACTTCACTGCTCTGGACCACACTGACAGACAGGTCTACTATTCCGTACAAATTTCTTACAAACTGAAAACACTTCACTATGCTTCACTATTACTTAATACTTGGGGGTATAAAAAGAAACTCTCTAAGACACAATTACCTAAAAATATTTGTTAATAAGCTTAATGCAAATATTATGTAGAAAAAATGGTTTAGTTACAAAAAAATTCATTAGAGGGCCAGTAAAAATATACTGAAGAGAAGATCTTTACAAAAGTGAGGTTAGGAAGTATGAGGCATTGACATTCACTGTAAACATCCTGTGTTCACTAGAATCCCTTGTCTAAAAGTAAATGACCTGGTTTTGTTCCTGAGCTTCATGGCCAACGCTTGCATAGACAGCTAAACCTATCATAAAGGGCCGTTTAATAGAGACAGTTCTGTTTGTACATAACTTCAATAAACTAATGCTTTTACCTCTTGAGATAGTTTCATTCCACTACCAGGTAGTAAAGGAAACTATGAATTATGGTATGGGTTTTGTGTTCTCAGTGCATTGGGTGAACTGGGGCAGCTACGTTTTGATGTGTTGATCTTTAATATTACACTGGGAAGTGTAGCTGTTTGGCGTTCTGGCTTAGCATAAATATCTACTCCTGCTCACTGCTGCAAGGTTTCCTTCTGCTCTGTTAATGACTGCATATGGCAAAAAGTCAGCAATCTGAGTGCTACAGCACCAAACATACCCAGTAACGAGATGCAGCTTATAATCAGTACAGAAGACCTCACAGAGAATTTCACCTTTACCCAGGCAAGACCAGTGCTTTCCTCTAGGTTAACCTGCTGCTGTTGGAGGAAGCTGGGAAAGTACTCACAGGGTAAACATGACATGGAGTGGCCTATGTAAAAAGTCTGAAGAACATACTTGCATTTTGGGTATGAAAAGCAGGCATGTGTTTAGCTACTGCACATGGAAATGCACACAGAAGTGGTACAGACAGACAAATATATCCCCCTCACAAACAGCACAATAACACAAAAGCAGCAAATCGCCAATTTGAAATCTTATGTTAAGGCAAATCTAGATAAAACAACCGTAACAGGATTAATAAAAATAGGGAGTTTTCCTTGGCCTTTTTGTTTACTTTTTCTGTGATTGGCTTTTACACATTGACAAAATTTGCTTAAGCACTTTCTGGACATCTTCATCCATTTGGCCCTAGATGAAGGGAGAGAGAAAAAAAGATGATTGAATTCACGCAGCTCTAGTCTTTAAGAATATTGACAGACTATTTTTTAGGTATAGTAATTAGATCAATTTCCCAAGTGGAAGCAGTGTTAAATCTGTTCTTGATTTGTCATACCCTATGGGAGGGATGTCTTAGTTAAAACATGCAAAATTCTTACATCTTCAGTTAAAATACTGAGTGACTGACAACATGCAACCATACCTGCACAGCATAGAGAAGGTGCATCCTGTAAACTGAGACAATTTCCTGGTGTTGTTTCTTTGTTTCCTAGAAAACAGTTGAGCAGAATGGCACAGAGCATTCAGAATTATTAAACTGAGAACTCCCCAGCTAGATTCAGACTGGGGAAATTACAAACCATAGCCTTAATTAATGCATTGAAAACCAGCTCAGATAGCATTGTGTCACCAGGCACTCTAAATTTGTGTGGAAGCATGTCCAGGAAAATGCTGTAGTTCTACCTACCCCAGTAACAGAGTGGTGAGATCATCAGTTTTAAGAAGTGCTGAGCTGCAAAGGTGTGGAATGAGCACATACTCTATTTCCAAGCTTATCAGCAGCCAGAATTGAAGAAAGCCAACAGTGCTCTGATAAATGCAACCCTCAGCTCTTCCCTGAAGGCAGTGACCCCTCTGTCAGAGCTGATGCCTGATGCTGAGGTGAAAGGAGGTGCTTACAAAGGTCTTACCCTGTAAGACCCAGACTTAATGAAAGCCAACCTCCTTTTATACGATCACAGACTGCCACACCTCAGAAGCCACCTTTCCAAAGACACATGAAGCTGCTAGGAAAGCTAACCTACAAGAAGGAAAGAGTTTCTGTCCTGTTTTAAATGCTACCTGCTTTCCTAATGTGCTGCACACCTTTGCACTTTACACTACTTTGCTGGTCCTAATTAGCGGGAGATGAAGGGTCCTTTCAGACATGGAGCACCAGAATAAGAAAGTCTGGGCCTTCACACTGACAGGATGATCTGCATACTATTTCTCTTGCCTGCAAGGGAATTCTTCTGGCATGCTGAGCCCTCTTTCTTTCTGCTGGGAAAGGTAGGAAGCAGACACCACTTAGCATGTCAGTCTGGGAATTCTTCTTTCAGAGACACTGCAGAGCCCTCAACAAAGGCCTCTAGTGGACAATACTTTCTTTTCATCCTCAGCAGTGAATGAAGTGCTCCTTTGGGCAGGCAAGCTCTAGGAAATACCAATTATGACTCAACCCACTTTAGAAGACTGGACTTTTCATGCACAGACAATAAAATTTTTAAAAAATCTGCAAGGCATTCAGAATTTCAGAGAATAAACTATGCTCCGCATATACAGATGCATTTCCTTGACTTGAAACATCATCCTGTCTTCCAAAAAGCTTAAAAACCCAAAACAACTTCAGCTGACAAATGTTCCTGAAAATCCCCTGCACACTGATCATACTTTTTCACAAATTAAGGTCTGAGCAGCAGGTTTGGTCACTCCATTTTACTACAGTAAATCCTTTTCTCTACTGATCTGAGAAAAGTATGTGGAAAACCAGCTTTCTTTAGTTAGGCTCCCTTTAAAGTGCTATTTATGACTTGCAAATTCCTACATGTTTCAGAGAAAGAGAATTACAGATTTTTTTGGATGAAGATTCTTTTCCATGTACTCACTGACTGTACTCTATTTTAAATAAGGCAGGGTGAAGAATAGCACGTGTTTCTTTGGAGAACTGGAACTAATGTTAGATTTACAAATTATCACACTTACTGTCAGTTGGTTTTGCAACTGCTTCACTTGTTGCTGTAACACCTCCAGCTGCTGGCTTTGTCTTTTGGGGGCACTGGTTGAGTAGGAGAGCTGAGAAAGGCTGTTCAATGCTTCTTTTAATTTGCTAATTTCCTTGGACATTTCATTGATCTAGGGAGGCAAAAACCAGGTTTTCATTAAAAGATGCTATGCCTACTGTATTCCTGTGTGTCTTATCTTCGAATTATTGGAGACTTAAATTTAAGAAGTGGGGAAAACCAAATAGTAAATAAACCCCATGGACAGAGATGTCATGTAAGCAAAGAGTTACAATGCTTCTCTATTACCCATCCTAGTCCAGTCTATCCAGACCGCACTCCTTGTTGTGAACATTAGCAATATTTAACAAGAAGAGCTGCATTTACCACCTTTACAAATTCTGCTGCTGAACCAAACACAGGCCAGCTATTCACAGCGACCAAAATGCATAGCTCTTTGTAAAGGAATTTGTAGTAACAGATATGGTAGCTGCAGAGGAAAATTAGTCAAATCATGCTATGGTTGAGATGATGTAGTAATATCCCAACAGGAAATTTTTGCTCCTTCCTGATATTTTCCTGTCTCCTCTGGAATATCTGTAAATCCCACTTCTTTGACTTCAGCTCCCTGAATAATGTGAACCCAACCTAAACAGAACCTAAATGAGGTAAATGGAAAGATCATGTGTATCTCCACAGGGGAGGGAAACCAACTACAAAGCCAAACATACTGAAAATGCCTTTGCCTTTGATACCTGGATTTTCAGAGGGGCAAATGCACTCAGAAGTTACTTTAAGCAACATGGTCTGTTAGGTGACTCGCGCACCAGCCAAAATGCTTTGCACTCAGAACTCACACTACCCCTCCACTGTACTGAGTCACTGACCTTTTTGTCTTTATCTTCTTCTAGTTTGGATGAGTTTTTCATTTCAATAAGAGCTTCTTGAACTTGGTGGTACTTGTGCTGAAGATCAGTCACCTCCCGTTCCTTTGCTTCAAGCAGAGTATGCATACCTTCTTTCGCTTCTTTCAAGTGCAAAATTTCATTTCTCAGTTTCATGGCATCTGAGGATATATTATCCTTCTCTCGGATTACATCCTTCAGTTTGGATGACAAAGCACTAACTTCACCCTCTAATGAGGACTGGACCTTTTCATACGTGGCCTTGGGTACCATTGCTTCATTAATTGCAGCTTTTTCTTCCAGTAATGCCTTTTCCAAGTTTCTTAACTCACTTTCCTTGTTGCTAAGCAGTTGTTTGAGCTCATTTATTTCTTCCTCCATCTCCCTTATGGTATTTCTGAGTGCATTGATTACCTGACGGTGTTCAGTAATTGGCAAAGAGTTTTGTTTCTGAGTGTCTAACAGCTGCTTGAGTTCTTCTGCTTCATCTAATACTTTTGTGTACTGGGATTTCATTTCTGATAACTCATTTTCTGCTTTGCATTTCAAAGAATTTGTTACCTCTATCAGTTTCTCATGTTCATCTCTAGCAATGTAGTCTGAAGCTATATCATCTAGAGTTTTTTTCTTCCTATAGTCTTCAAGCTCTGTTTGTGCTTCTTTGTACAACTGAGACAATTCACTAAGTTGCCCATTGAGCTCATCTATCGTTCTGTGCATCACATCTTTCCTTTCTCCAGCTTCAGCACTAGATTCCAACTGCATCTGATTTGACAGCTTGTCCTGTAGCCTTTTAATTTCCTCTTGCCCTTCCTTGTACCTCTCAATCAGCAATGCTTTCTCTTGATTAATGTTATCAATAACTGAACAATATGAATTCTTCATTTCCTCACACTCTTCGACGGACAATTTGCCTGCCACATTCTGCTCTCTGTCCTCAAACTTTTTCTGTAGCTCTCTCACTTTTTCTTTTTGTCTTTCACTTTCCTCCAATGCATTCTTCAATTCTTGCTTAAGTGCTTCAACTTCTCTGTATGTAACTTTCAACATACTAAGATCAGAACTGGTTTCTTCACTTTCAGAGGAAACAAGGCCAGGCTTCTTTTGCCTTTGTACATTCAAAACCTCTTTCACAGCTTCTTCATACCTGCTTTGAGTTTCTTGGAACCTCAAATTAAAATCAGAACCATTTTCTGAAATGTCTGGGCTTTTTAAATGATCTGTTTCTGGGACTCTAGACTGGACTTGAGTTTCCACATGCTTTCTTTTGTCCTCAGAATTCTCTAATTTTCTCTGCACATCCCTTAAGTCTTCCTGGAGGTACTTCATTTTTATCTCTCTGGGACTTGTCAATTTTTCTTGGATTGGAGTGGCATTTAATGTAGGCTTCAGCTCCTGTGCCAAGAACTCATTTTGTCTCTCTACTGTTTGCTCAAACTGTGTTTGGGTTGAATAAGATTCTACAGTTGAGTCCCCTTCTTTAGGTGTTCTTTCCTGTCCAAAAAAACCCACCAACAATTGCACAATAAAAACAAGTACATGATTCTATTTGTTTAGAACAGAATAAGCAAGGAAGTATTGCCACATCCTACAGAGACAGATGATTAAAGAGCCATGGAAGAAAACTTTAGAAAAATTCAAAACTCAGCTGCTCCCTTTTAGTCATCTACAGGGAGAGAAGGCAGTAAGTGCCAAGCTCTTCTGCAAGTCTGGGCTGAGCTCCACAAGGTAATAATCAAAGCTATGCAAATTAAAATTCTGCTAGCACAACTGCTAACAACATCTTTTAGAATGTGGTTATCATAATAAACAAAGTTATTCAGTAATTTATGGGAAAAGTGAGAAGATCAAAACACTGATTTAATCCTTTGGGGCAGAGTGTTTCCATGATCTTACCAACAAGCTCGTTAAAAGATCTTCACAGTACAACTCTTTACAACAGTGAGCAGCTCTTTGCTCTGCCTAGCAGATTTAGAGAGCACCAGAACAGCACAAAAATACGCCACCTGTAATTTGTCCTGCAGCTCCTTATTGTGCAATGTCAGAGAGGCAATTTTTGCTTGCATCAACAGAAGTAGGTCTTGTTGGTCAGCTTCAGAACTCACATCCAATAAACTATCAGCACCTTTGGAGGAAAAAAAAAAAGATTCAAAATCTTTCAAAAAGGTGAAATGCTAGCTAGTCAGTTATTCTAACATTTCAAATTATACAGTTTGTTTCCAAGACCACTAAATGCAGTGAGCAAGCAAACTGTTCCTATAAACTCCTTAAGAATGTGTCAGGTTCATGCAACAGAAGCAGGATGCTTTGGTGGGGAGCTGCTTGTGGAATTACAAAACATCACTCCCAATACTTAGTGTGTCTCATGTTCTAAGTGGAAAGGTACAGAGGTTTCAAGCACCTCATGACACCAAAAGCACCTAATGAAACAAGGATTAATTGTATACCTGTTGTGCTGTCGCTCAGTCTGTCTTTATTATCCCTGTGCAAGGAGCTGAATTCTTCCTGTTAAGACATAAAAAAACCCCAAACATTTTCACAGAAAGCAGATGTAAACCTGGACAGTTCACCAAAAAGAACTATAGACAGTATGGACTCTCTGATAAAGCCTGTCCAAGTGGATGTCTTTTATTTTTGAGGTCTTATTTAGTTGTAATGTGTCCAGTATTTCAAGATCTGCTAAAGCCATTCAAGTTCCATTGCCCAATTCCTAATTAAATACTAATGAAATACAGGCAACTATCTTGTAAATAGTTTGGAAGACTGCAGCCCCTGTGATAAATAATAGCAGTATGCTGACATGTATTTAAAAAAATCTTCAGCAATACAAGGTAAAGATCAGCTAGAACATACTCAACCCTTTCACCGATGTCTTTTGGAAAAAGGGTCTCTTTTTGCACTGCCCAATTCCATGCATTTTGTTGGTATTAGAAATTGAACTCTTGGAGCATTAATACTTTCATAACCATACTACTAAACTCCAACTCACTTAGACTATTTATATGTACATATTTGTTACACATTAAAGTAATTTTTACACTTGCTTTATGAATTGCATTGAAATAGATTTGGATTCATTTTTGTTCCTAAAATTCAGCTAATTAAGTCACAGGAGACTCTGCAGACACCAAAACAGAACATCAAGCAAAACAGATCCTGTACTTTTCTTCCCTAAGCTCATAAGAATGGAACACTTGATACCTTGCATACTTGATCAGCAAAGAAAGCCTGCCCTTTTCCAGTCATGGGAGTTGAAGTTGATGAGTGTGGAGAGGACAAATCATTAACCTGTAAAAAATTTTATATAAATAGGTATGCATATGTATGTGGGTATGCAGCTACCTCTCTAAAATGTATATATATGTATATATATCTCTAAAATGTATATATATACTTGTATATATCTATATACACACACATATATATGCACACACAGGCATTAAAGAGTACTTTCACCTGCACTAACAAAAGTAAGTCATAATTCTAGATTACTTTCAGAGAACAGACCTAATTATTTAGTGCCCTTCTGAAACAATATTACAAAAGGAGTGTAGCTGTTACACAAGTAACATTCTGGTTTAAGATTAAACCTGATTATTAAATAGATTTCCATACTATCAAAATGCAGTTTAAGTATTTTATTTTGATATGCAAATATGCTCATAATAATATGTATCCATTTACACGTTTAACTAAAATATAAAGAACTATTTACTTATTGAAATCAATAAAAAGGACAACTTCAGCTTTAGCTGGAAGAAACAATTGTACAGTAAAATTTGTACAGTTTTATCTTAGACCATGCTGTATTTTAAGCCATTTTGTTTAGTTAATGTAAGCAACATGGTGTCATCCTAATGTCAGGAGAAGCACTAATGGTAAGACAGGCATACAAAATAACAGTGACAGAGAAAATCCTGCCCACATAATTCTAATAATGTTCAAAATGCTTTACATCCCCTAAAAGCATCTCAAAATTAGTCTTTTCTTTACCTGAATAGGACTGATAGGAGGAGGTGGGGCTTTGCGTTTTTTTGGAGTTCCACTTCTTTCTGAACTTAATTTAGAGCCTTGATCATGCTGAAAGTTTCACCAGCCAGAAAATGTAGGTTTGTTAGTTTGGTTAGTAAAGTCCGAGCAAGTTGTTTTATAAAAAAAAAAACAAAACCCCACATTAATATCAACTTTAGCAGCTCATGCAGTGCCTTTTTTCTGCTATGTAAAGACCACATCTCTGCTAACACAAAGATATTAAATATGCCTGACAACAAGAATCTGCTCCCTTGTAAACCATGCTTCAGTGAAAACAAACAAGATTTAGTGAAAAAGCAGAGGCTGACAATAGGTTTAGCACCAGTGACCTTACAACACTTCCATTCACACACAGCCCAGTCATGCTATCCTTTGCAGCTACCACCTTTCCTCTCCACCAGCTTCTGCCTGAGCCCCCCCAAAAACCCACCTCTGCACTCAGAGAAGGAATGAACTAATGCATTGCACCCTTGTCTACTTCCCAGCCACCAGCAGGAATACAGGGTCTACTTGCACTCCAAGATATGACACTAAATAAAAAATGTAAGAAACTAATTTAATCGCCTAAATCTGCCAGGATTCTCACAGAAGGGGTCTCCAGCAACCAGGGACAACCTTCAATTTTATGTTTTAGAAAGAGAGAATTTTCCTTGATCCTCTTTTCTGCAGTTTAAAGAGACAGGAAGTCCAAAAGCCAAGCTCCTGCACTACACATGAGGAAAGCAGGAATCATCCCAGCACACATGCACATACACACTGCCCTCCCTTCCTCCCCTCACCAAGGGTGCTGGCTGCTGTTACACAGAGAAGCCAAGTCTAAAAGTAATGTTCTTGAAATACATTTCTCAACTAAGCAAGAAAAACCTTTTACATTACATGTAGTAGTCATGGCAACCCATCTCACACTGACATTTACTAGTGCTTTCAGTCATTGTTTATTCTTATGTTACAAGTCTAGACAGAGTATTTTGAAAACCAAAAGGATAAATACCTGCTTCACTTTTGTGGGAGATTTTGCATCTGTGGAGCAGAAAAGAAGTGGAATAAAGAGAAGTTATTAAAGCAAGAGTTATTTGCCAATCTTTACCCACCTCTCCGCTCTACTTCCCATACCATAGACAAATGATTAAGCTTCCTACTTCAGAAATCCATTGTAGTTTGATCATAAAAGGCTCTGCCTGCTTTAGTTCCTTCTCCAACTCCTCTACTGAGGTGTTTTATGTATAAAAGAAAATCTTCAAATTGTATGCAAAACTTCACAATGCTGCTACATCTACTTACCTTGTCTTTTTCCAAAACACCTCTTTTTGGCCTGTTCAGGACTTTATCCCATGCCAAATATTACCATCTATGGCAGAGTTTTTGGGAAACCTCAGTCAGATGATCTTGAAAATGGCTTTTGTAATATTTCAGACTACACTTTGAAGTAAATATGTCCAGTGCTAAACACACATGTAGCCTGTTCAAGAAGTGATAAACTGCAGGTCAGCCTATCTCACATACCCACGTCCTGCGATATCTTTGATGACAGAAGATTCTGGATCCCTGTATTCTCAGAAAGCTTGGCGTAATGCAGGGCATTCTGTCCAAAGACATCCACTAAACTGACATCTGCACCTCTCCTCAGGAAAGCTTCCACCATGTTAAGGCTACTAGCTTCACAAGCCATCATCAAAGCAGTTCTGAACAAGAGAAAAAAAAAACAAAACACAAACAGCAAGTGTCAAGGGCATCCTCTTTAAGCAGCTCATTTTTTCAGGAAAAAAAAGGTGTGACTGTTATTGTTCAATTAGTTTCCAAGATTCCATCAACACATGTACTGGTACATAAATGTAACTGCTGTTTCTCCTCACAAACACCTGCCAGCTCTTCCTCCTCTTCATCATACACTCCAGCTGAAAATACAGGCCTGTAAACATTTCTAAAAATGGCTTCCTGAGGCTGAGAGGAGTCATATACAGAAATGGCTGCAGGATAAAGTCGGACTAACAAACCTCACTGCTACACTCCAATTACACCAGTGGTAAAACATCAAAGCCTTTATTTCATTCCTGCTCTCCTTCACGTGTTGTGTGAACAGACAAACAGATTTCAGTCAAAAAGACAAACAAATCTTAAAGATCTTCAGTGAGTCCAAGAGATGAGTTTGACCTCAAACCCTGTGCTACTGTCAGACTGAAAAAAAAGAAAAAAAAGAAGTCCATGAGAGCACAAACAATTCCCTTTCCAACACAGGGCAGCTGCACAGAGACACCTCCAAGAGTATGCACAGAATATAGAAGGAGTCTTCTTCTAACAGGTTGTATCTGCTTTTCTCAGTTATTTGAAGGGGTCATAAGAGACAAACAGAATAATTACAAACACACAGAAAACCTCACCTTTCAAGCATGCTCTAATACTGCCTTCCTGCTCGGGCATAGTTCTCCTTTCTCAGCATGAAAACATGTCTAATAGGTCGGCCAAGTTTACTGCCAAACACATTCCTCAGTGAAGATATGATGCTGAAAAGTTACTACAGTGATAATATTTGCTAACTATTAAGACAACAGTTTCACTAATGAATTAAACATACTCCCTGTAATGGGTGAGTCACTTGGAAAAGTGATGCTGTTGCAGTGCTGTGCTAAAAGCAGTGGTGAGTGATAACTTGGGTAAGACCTCCAGAGTCACAGGGATGGTTTCAGATTACCAAAATAATTCACCTAGTCTGGACATGACAGGAATCTGGAGATACCATTTTCAAAGGTTATCCCTCTCTTCTCCCAGTAAGGTTTCTCCTGTTTCAGTAACTTCTTAACTACTTCTGTGAACATGAGATGCAGGAGTAGTCACTTCCCTCACCACAATTAAAGCAAGAAGTAAACCAGCACCTTTCATTTTACAGTGTTTTGTTGCTTGTCCATGCAGTACTATCTTAAAAAAAAATACAAAAATGGGAGTCCTATCTATGACAGAAACTCCTTCATCCAATTTTAGCAGAAAGTCTTAGCACTGTCTGCTTATTTAACACCAGGAGAGTGAGGGGAAGTCAGGAGGTCCCAGAGTGTGCAGCACCTCAGCCTCATAGCACCAATGAGGCCATGAAAACTAACAGAAAACAAAGGGGTTTTCTTCAGATAACTGGAAACAAAGAGCTTTGTTTGTAATGAACTTTGGATTGATAAAAAACAAGTTAGGGCCCAGTCTCATATTCACAGGTGCCACCAGAGAACAGAATCATCATTGTCCCACACAGAATAATCAAAATTGCTATGAAGTGTAAGTGCCAAGTCTTCTCAGTACCCTACTTTACCTCCACAGTTTAACCAACTGTTTATAAAACAGTCCATAATTTTCTTTGTCAGTATCATCAGAACAAGCACGCTTTTCACTACAAGGATGTTGCGTTTTAAAAAGTTTTCTGATACATGCACTATCTACTAATGCAGAAAAATCTCTAATTGGCACCTTCTAAAATAACAGCAACTCCACTACAGAGATTTACTGTATTTTTTTTCTACCTGCTGTGGCTGCATCATGGCAGAAAAAACAACCCTGCACAGATTTTGCTCACAAGTAGCAGTTTTAAGGATTTGAGTTGGAGGTACTAACTCATTCCAAGAAGAGAGCAGCATTTCAATCTGGGAGACTTAGAAAGTGGTATGTGGGTAAGTGCTATCAATCAGATTCATATAGGAATCATTTAAAAATGGGACATACTGCTCTGGTAGCCCAAGGGAAATCTTACAGGCACATTAGTTTTACAGTCACACAGTTTCTGCTTCATCTTTTGCTTCAGTCAGAATTCTGTAAGCCTTCTCAGCACAGGATATGCTGTCTGGTACAGAAAGCATTATTTCACCTAACATGAACTATTTTGGGAAGGATTTGAGAAGAAATCTTCATTTGACAGTCAGTTTTGGTGAAGAATCAACATGTTAACCTGCTGTACCTTCCATTTTTATCCCTGGTGTTGATGTCTGCTCCATGATCCAGAAGGTATTTGCAGACTTCTACATGACCATTTTGTACTGCAAGCAGCAGAGGTATGTTCCCATCCTAGAAATGCATATAAAGAAACCATGAACAGTCTTCCATCCACTTACAAAAACACATTGAGATTTAAAGTCAGCTATAAATTTTACCTTTACATTGCAAAAATGAAGTGCTATTAGTACATTTTTCTTGTGTACCATAAACATAGCTGAGTGTGCTATAATTCCTTTCTTGTCTGCTGGGGATAATTCAAAACACAGGGAGTAGGAATGTTTTTTGCTTTTGTACTCCCTTTGCTGTTTGCTCAATGCTAAAACACAATTATTGTGAAACTAAAAAACATCTTTCAGTAGCTCTACAACAAAAATGGTAATTTTAACTAAGTATTAGGCAAAAATACAACATTTCGTAAAGTCATAGAATAACACAGTTGGAAGACACCTTTAGAGGTATCTGGGATTTCTCCCACTTTTTTCTCAATCCAAAGCTAGGCAAACTTGAAGTTGCAGCACATTGCTCAGAGACTTGTCCAGTCATGTTTTAAGCATCTCCAAAGATAAAGACACAGCTCTGGGCACCAGTTCCAGTGTCTGACCACCTTCAAGGCAAGGTTATCTTTTTACTAGTAGATAACTGGAATTTCCCAATTAGGTCCACTACCCAGATTCTGACCATTGCTTATCATTTGGTCATGCATCTCTGAGGCTGGTCTCTCTCTTTCCTATAACCAATCATGATGTAGCTCAGCCTTTTCTTAAGACTGAACAAATCTTTTATGCCTTCAAAATACATCTGCTGGAATCATAGATCAGATGTCTGTGACATATTTGTTTTTGTTAGAAAGACCAGATAAGAAGGAGTTAGCAAAGCAAACAAATCTGAGTATCTTTATCACTTCCTGCCTGGCCTGTGCTTTACAGATCCCTTCCTTTTATCATTAGGTTTTCTATAAGGCAATTGCATCATTCTCAAAAACAGACCTGGCTGTCTGTAGACATTTCACAGTAGTGAATGTATTGTCCCTGAGCCTTTGGAATATGTCAGGTATATTCTTTCCCCTCAGGCTTATCGTGCTCTGATTGGGCTTTGTGAGCATTTTGCAGCCCTTGGCCACATACTGGGCCTTTTCCAAAGCCTCCTGGAGACAATGGAAACACTTCTAATTATGTTTTGAATGTGTGAGAACTGAATATAGCTACCTGTGTCAATGTCTCAACAATCAGCAAATCCTGCCACTATGGTATCAGATTGTGAACCTCTGCAATGGCAAGCTGCAAAAAGGAACTTCCCCCAGCAGAGAAATACAGGAAGGCATGAGCACAACATTGGTTTGAACTACTGCACCCGAGATGGAAGGTGGTAAAGGCATGGAATGAGGGTGATAAAAGCTCAGGAGAAGAGGTACCTACCAAATCTTTGATGTTAATGGGACATTTGTGCTCACACAGAAGTTGAACTGCCTGAAGACACCCACATGCAGCTAAAAGAAAATAAAATTAAATTTAAAAAAACCAAGACAGTAACAAAAGTCCTTTTAATCCCAATTTCAAAATTTGTGTCCCACACTTCCACTTGCAATACTGCTGCATTACAGTGGGGTACAGAAAACTAATTCTAGGCTAATGAGCTAGGAGCATCAAGCACAACAAAACAGACAAACAAACTTCACCAAAGAAGTTACCTGCATAATGTAAAGCTGTTTTCCCAGAATTGTCAGTGCTGTCTGCTGGACATTTACTCTGCACAATTCAATAAGGAGAAGGAAAAAAAGCAATTAGAGAAATACAAAGAAAACAAAGCATATGTTTTATATCAACCGAGTGCTTAACATCTTTGCAAGAAGATTTATGTGCTGCTTCAGATAAGAACACTGAAGGAAGGTACAGCTTCTCTCTGTACCAATCTGGTATTTCCTGTCTTCATACCAACTTACATTGAATCCACAGGAAATCCTCATGGTCAAGAGAATTGTCCCTAAACTATGTTATGGTTTCAGAATAATTTAAATCCATAAATAAAAAAGAAAAGAAACTCTCTACTTTGTCTCAGATTTATTTTTTTTTAATATTAGAGTGAAAGCTAAAGCA
This sequence comes from Drymodes brunneopygia, assembly GCA_013400955.1. NCBI lineage: Eukaryota > Metazoa > Chordata > Aves > Passeriformes > Petroicidae > Drymodes > Drymodes brunneopygia. The sequence continues at coordinate 17,165 of VZTZ01013588.1, read as the reverse complement.
CCTATGTCCCAAGGCAAGTTGTCCTGCATTATTTCAAAGAACTGTAGCATGGTTTGGATTAGCTTCCAGCTCCCTGCCATGGGCAGGGACACCTTCCACTAGACCAGGTTGCTCAAAGCCCCATCCAATGTGGCCTTGAACACTTCCAGGGATGGGGCACCCACAGCTCCTCTGGGCAACCTGTGCCAGTGCCTCACCACCCTCAGAGTAAAGAATTTCTTCCTAATACCAAATCTAAACCTGCCTTCCTTCAGTTTGAAGCCATTGCCACTTGTCCTATCGCTACCAGCCCAGGTAAAAACTCCCTCTCTGGCTTTCTTGTGTGGCCCCTTTAGACACTGAAAATCAGCTCTAACGTGTCCTGAGAGCCTTCTCTTCTCCAGGCTGAACACCACAGTCTCAGTCATTCCTCAGAGGAGAGGCGCTCCATCTCTCTGATCACTTCATGGCCCTCCTCTGTGCTGGCTCCAGCAGGTCCCTGTCCCTCCTGTGCAGGGACCCCAGCTCTGGATGCAGAGCTCCAGGTGGGTCTCACCAGAGCAGAGCCGAGGGGCAGAATCCCCTCCCAGCCCTGCTGCTGGATTTTTGGTCTAGTTACAACAAAGAGAGAGAATCATAGAAATTTAGGTTCATTTGGCTTGGAAATAACCATCATGGTCATCAAATCCCATTATTAACCCAGTACTGCCAAGTTCGTCACTAAAACATGTGCCACACATACACATCTCTTAAATCCCTACATGAATGGTGACTCCAACACTTCCTTGGGCAGCCTCTTTCAATGCTTGACAGACCTTATGGTGAAGACATTTTCCTAATATCTAACTTAAAGCTCCCTGGGTGCAACTTGAGGCCATTTTCTCTGTTCTCATTGTGATATGGTTTACCCTGAGCCTCCTTTTCTCCAGGCTAAACACCTGCTCCTCACAGGACTGGTTCTCTAAACCCTTCACAAGTTCCAATGCTTTTCGTTGGACAGGAGAAAACAAAACCCTAAAATTACGTGTTTCCAGAAAACAAACATTGTAACTTTTGACTTTTACATGCAATGCTGCCTCCAACACGCCTATGATTATCTAGGAAAACAGGATCACATAGACCATTACATTCTGCAACAAGGATGTCAAGATTCTGCCTGTGCAAAACAATTATTCAGCCTGTTTGAGTTCAACACCAGTTAGATGTTCCTCACATACACACTTTGGCCCTATTTAGGAAGATAATCCTACACAGAGTATAATCCTAAGAGCATGGAGAATATCAGTAATATTACTAGAGAATATTACCGATGAGTTTGCACTTAGGAACATATATAAAACTAGAAAAACATCAACAAAAGCATTCTGTGGTTGCGGCAGGCGAGCAGAAGGCAGGGCAGCAGATCCCCGGAGTTAATTAAACACGGTGGGCTGTGAGCTGCGAGGCTGCTGCCTGCCATGCCAGCAGCGGCGGCCTGATGGCGATGTGGCTCCTGGCAATGGGACCACATTGTGCGCTGGCTGAGGACAGCCCTGCCCGCCTGCGGGGCAGCAGGGTGGGCAGCGTGCAGTGGGAGCCAGTGAAACTGCACCCTGTGTTGTCAGAGACACGGACAGAGGTCAGCCACAGGACGGCAGGAGAGCCCTGAGGCAATCAGGGAAAAACAAGTTGGAAGCTGGGATATGGAATCCATTCTCTTTCTGCACCATCGTGTTCAAGCGAGGCTGTTAATCATTATTTCATCTGTATTCTCAGGCTGTGCTCATTATCTCATCTGAGACTTGCTGATAACTCCAAACTTAGAAAAATCAGTTCTATTTTTCTGATCACTACCATGAAAACTTACCTGTATATCTGAAATGGAGCTGAGATGGACAGCTTTTTTTTTTCTTTGCTTACTAACACTCATCTTCAACACAATGACATTTTTCTGTTCATCTTCACTTTTGCTTTTCTTATTTTCTCTCCTCATCCTCTCAACTCCCCTTCTAGCCCCTCACTGTCCTTTTATCTCATTTTATGGAGGATTCGATTATTTCCATATTATTTTTGGATCTAAACTACTTGGGTTTCATCTCTCTTTGACTTCAGACTTGAAAACATTTCTATGGTGAAACAGACAGCATTCCAGAGGAACATTATCAGAATCCCCACAGAAGGGGAAAATCCTTTTCCCCTGTAACTCTTAATCCACCTAATTCCAAGTCATCAAACCACACAGACAAAACACAGGAAGTTAAACTGAGGCTGCAACCTGCTTGAAACCCAATCAAGCTGTGTCAGAGCAGCTGGACGTAGAAAATTTTTTGCAGACCACTCGGAAGATACATTGTTTTCTATCATCCACTCACAGTGCCTGAAAGGTCCTTAAACTCTTTATGTTTAAACTCTTGATGCACCTCTCTTGATGCCAAGGAGATAGAACAGTATAGAAGTGTGGTGCAGATTATTAGCATAAAATGTGTCAACATCTAATGGAACCAAATGAAAATTTCAAAAATCAAAATTAATTTTTTCTTTTCTTTTACCTGAAGTAACCTCTTAATGCATTCGGGGTGGCTGTTCTTTGCTGCAAGATGTAAAGCACTGTGCCCTAAATGAATAAAAGAAAAGCAAATTAATTATTCAATTATGCCAAAGCACAGGAATAAACCCTTCCACGACAAAGGCAAAAATCTTGAATTATCTGTCTTGTTCCTATCATGACACATAAAAAGGTAGAGAAAATAAAGTAAAAACCTACATCAAGCAGAATGTCTTTAATACAGCCCTGTTGTTCAGGCAGATAAACAAAAAATCTTAAAGTCTTAATTCATATTAAGAGGTGACACAAACACTGTGTCAGACTACACCTTGGCAGAAGTAAGTCTAAGATTGTACATTATGCCTTGTTTCTTGGAAAACAATTTTCCAATATTACTCAGCCTCCCTTGCACACAGAGGTCTGACGGTGTCTTCACGATTTTTGCTATTTGGCAATGAAAAAGCAACCCAACATAAGGAGCAAAACCTGCCAAATTCACCACCTACAACTATATTAAGTTTGTGTCATCCATGAAGTGCACATAGAAGACTCAAACACAGGCCTACTTTAGTTTGCACCTCAGAGATCCCCTATTCCCTGTCAAACACATTGATTTGCATTTCAATTAATTTATTTAGCACCTCTGAGTTCATATTTAGCTGTGTGATGCCATGATTTACTGACTACGAATTTCTGATGAAACACTGAAGTCTCTCCTCCAGCTTCATCTTACAGAGTTTCTGAAAAACTGAAGATGACAGGACAGCAAAAGAAGAAATCATCCATGCAACAAAGAAAAGAAGGACTGAGGATTTAGTACTCAAAAAGGACAAAGGCACTTGTGACAGGAAACTCTCACTGCAAATGATGTGACTTTTACATAGAAGGATTTCACTAAGAGCATCGGGCTAATACGCTCAGGTGGGAGTAGGCAGGCAACCTCTTACTACCCAAACAATTAATAAATCATCAGGCAAGGTGAAGCATGAATTTGGAATTATAGTCTGCTTCAGGTACCTACATTCCCTTATCATTATGTAAAATATGAATGCTTCTTCCAGTATCACAGACACTTCTTTATAGAGGCAAATCATTCCCACACATCACAGAGATTCCCTCAGGCTGCAGTAAGTGGCCAAAACAGACCAGCAATTACAGATCATTACTGGAGAGACAGAATGCTGACAGGTCACCCAGGTGGCTCAGCCAGCCAGAGAAAATGCTGGGCACAGATTCTGCAGATGTGTCAACTGAAATCTGTTAAGAAGAGCTTGCCAGTTTCAAATTCAGCTCCCATCATTCTCCTAGTGGAGAAGTAGTTAAGCATAGGACTTCTGAGAACTGAAATATCATACTTAATAGCTCTCAGCTCTGTTTCGGCCTGTATCAGCTGTTTTCACTATGTCATAATCCCGAGGAAATGTCTTACTGCAGCTTCTGTAAAGTTAATGGGATTAATAGCTTGGATAAACATAAAAGCAAAACTGAAGATCTTGATGCAACCTGTAATAATGAGAAGAGGTGGGGGAGGAGAATTATTTTCTTCTTTTTTTTTTCCCACTTAAAAATAACAAGTTAAAAATTGAGCAACTATTTTCCATCTGGAGTCCACTACAAGTGCTGAAATTTATAGTATTAGGACAACCATTTTTAAGGACCTTAGATTCTGAATTCACTGTGCAGGAAAGTAAGTATGGCTAAACCTGCAAGTGTTACACCTGCTTTTCCTACACAGTGTGTGGGGAAAAGCAAAGTTGTCAAATCTGTATTTTTGCTCTGCCCATCAAGAACTACACAAGCAAATGGAGTGTATCATGCTACTTGTATAGGTTCAGAGAGGCATACCTGCACCATCTTGGGCTGTCACATCTGCACCATGGGTCACCATGATCCTGAGGCACTCTGCATGCCCTTTTGTGGCTGCCAGGTGAAAACTGGAAGAGAATATTTACGTGTCACTTTTCTTATTATTAACATATCTTTTCTCTTTCATTCACAAACTACATATTGGCAAGTTTTTTCCTCCCTGTCCTTGGATCTTTTGGCAGCCCTCCATTGCCTCCCAGGAAGAAAACAGCTCTGGAAGTGAGATGGCACATCAAAAAGACTTTGTAGTCGTATTTCCATACTGCATTTCAAATAATGTGTTCATTTTGGGACCCTCATTGCAAGAAAAAATGTTGATGTGCTGGAACACGTCCAGAGAAGGGCAACAAGGCTGGCAAAGATTTAGAGAACAAGTTCTGTGTGGAGCAGCTGAAGGAGCTGGGGATGCTCAGTCTGGAGAAAAGCAGACTGAGGAAGGACCTTATGACCCTCTACAACTCCCTAACAGAAGGGTGTGGCCAGGTGGGGGTTGCCCTCTTCTCCCAAGTAACTCAGGATAGGATGAGAGGAAATAGCTTCAAGGTGCACCAGGGGAGGTTTAGATTGGACAGGAGGAAAAATTACTTAATTTTTCTTGGTTTAACTTTAGTTGGTTTCTTAACCATATAAAGGGTTGCCAAGCACTGGAAAGAGCTGCCCAGGGAGCTGGTGGAGTTACCATCCCTGGAAGGCTCTTGGACATATTTAAGAGACAGGTAGATGTGCCACTGGTGGGGGAGCACCAGTGGCAGACGTGGGCTGCTGGGTTAATGGTTGAACTCAATGATCTTAGAGGTCTGTTCCAACCTGAGCAACCCCATGACTCTGATTTTAAATGGGATGCTGTCCCATTAACCCATATCATATACCTTATGTACATCTAGTCCCACAAGATTTCTAAACTTATGTCTCTAGTGATGTAATATAATCCCAAAGAATGCCTGGGCCTGGGGAATTAATAAAGAAGACAGTCACAAAAACTGACTTTGTTCTAGTAATTTTAGTCAGAGTAGTCAGATTAAGTTAGATTTAGTCAGATTTAGTTAGATTTTCCCCTCTCAGTGGACAAAATTTAGTTCCCCTAAAATATGATTTTGCATTTCCTTAATTAAACTAAATCACATTGTGCTTCTGCACTGTCCTTCACAGAGCTCATCTTTCCTTCCTGTATGGGGAGGGGGGGAATACTTCACTGTGAGTGTCACCTGGAGAAATCAAAGCTACTGGATATTTGTGAGACTATGCCAGGGATGTATTTTTTGCACTTTTGATTCTACTGTTCACCCCAAGTGCCTCCTTGTTTAAACAGTGTGAAACTGCAGACGTTACCAACCACACCATGGCAGGATGCACTTCCAAGCATTGATTACTTAAGGTGTAATTACAGAACAGACCAAAGAAATTATATTGAATTCAAGCCTTTTTACAGCTGAAATTTCATGTTTGACATCCTCAGGCTGGGCACATAAAGATTTATAGAAGCAGTGCTACACAGATGCTGCTGACTTCATTTTGCCGTGAAGCAAAAATGATGGAAAAACTTCTGAAAACAGAGAGGTTTATATTCTCCCAATGCATAGCATGACAGTGTCATCAAGTCTTAAGATATAGGCAGACAACCTGCTACCATGTGGGTCCTACCAACATCAGCCTGATCCACACAGAGCAGTTTTTCAGTGGGAGTAATGTAAAACACAAATTCAAGACAAAACACTTGTAATAACAATTTCCTTCTGTGTGGAAAGTTAGGACCATCATCAAATATGCACCAAACTGAAAGAGCCAGTATTCCTGGGATGGTTTCTAGTATCTTTCGAAGGAGGTAATAATTTTTAACATTATGCACCCCTGTGTAAAAGGGATTTTCCCGTGGAATCTAAAAGAAACATCACAAATCATGGAGCCACATCAACTGCTGTATTTAGGCGTTTATATTTTGAACAACTGCTTCCTTTAAGTATTAAAGCTAGCACTGAAAGTTCAGCCTGCTAACCAGGCAAACTTGGAACTACAGGCAGGAATGAAATGGATATTTTCACAGAGTCTGTGAACTGCAACACCAGTTTCTCTAAGCCATCGATTTCTTTGCAGCCTTCTTGAAAACTCAGCAGAGAAAGAGACCTACAGACAACATCTGGCAAAGAGAGAATTAATCAAAACAGGAGAGCTCCTGGAACAGAGTTGTCTATCAAGGACAGCAACCACCTCACTTCCCAGAAGGAGTCCTTCCTGCCACACTGGCTGCTGCTGATTGCAAATGGCAGACAGGCAGCACTTTAAGCCTTGAACTTTTCCCTGCAAATATAAAAGCATTCTGTGTGTTCATCCTGTGAACTCTGCTGCCGCAAACAAACCAAAGAGTTAGCACTTCCAGGAGCACAAGAAGCACTGCTGCTGTCTGTTCTCCAGTCATTCAAAATCAAAACTTCATGTAGCTGGTGACCAATGCAAGGTTGTGCAAACATTCTCTGGAAGAAGTGGTTTCTCAGGCTCTGGGAAAATGACTGGGGGAGGGACACAAGAGGAGTCTGACAAATTCCAACACCTCTAATTTAGCCAGCACAACATACCAGCAAATACCAAAACATGGTCAGATACATTTGTGTAAACACAAAATACAATCAATTTCACTTATGTATTAAGGAAGATTGTGAAGCATACACTTGGCTAACTTACATCTGACAATATTCATAGTAATAATAAATACCTGAATAATAACTTGGCTAAATCTGGGGCAGTGAGGTTTTATGGACAGACTTTGTAGGATGGTGCCAAATGCAACATGAACATGCAAGCGCTAAAGAAGTTTTGTTTAGGTAAAATCTGACTGCAAAAAAGTATCAGAGAGAAGAAAAATTAACTCTTTTCAGGCCGTACTCCTATGGACACATGAATCCCACCAACAAAACCAATTCCCATGGCAGTTCTCAACAAGTCATCACACACGCAGATGTTCTATTTCACAAAGAGCAGCTTTATGTTTTATTTCACAAAGACAACTGTGTGTCTCCTCTCTGCATCCTTGTACTGCTACTATCTCTCACATAAACCTGTAGTGAGATACTTTTTCATAGCAGTCTCAAAGCAATTGGAGGGGAATGGGGGATACGGTTACTCAACTGCTGGTTTAGCAAACAGAAGTCCTGCTTTACAGAGAGAACAACTCCAGAATGGGATGAATGTATTACAGTCATATTTAAGTTGAACTATTTACAGTGTTGGACAAAACCTCCCCCTTAAGGAGCAATTCTGATTTTAAAGCTAATAGCCCATGTTTTGGTTTGTTTTTGGGTTTTTTTAGCTAAAAAAAGCCCAAACAAATGAAACACCCGAAACCAAAACAAACAAAGAAAACCCCAAACCCAAACACTTGAGTAGTAGATACGGAGGACTCCTATGTAGCAAGGCAGGCTCTTGAAACAAAGGAGACTGTAGACATTCATTGCAATAATTCTTTACAAGCTACATAATTTCCTAAAATATTTGAGGCAATACCTGCAGGTTTCCAAACACTGGAGTTCTCACCATCTGGATGCCTTAAGGAGTGGTGCATTTTACTTGCATCCTCTATGAATAAACTTTCCTTGATATGAAAGCAAACAACTTTTCCTCCCATTTCCTGGTTGTGCAATGACTTAGGTAAACAAAAACAAACATGTAAGACTTGATTTGGACCAAGGGCCACACTGAGGCTTGGATTCTCTTCAGCAGAGAATCCCATTACAACACAGTTCATTTTGCCTTCACAATAGATAAGCCTGTTATTGCCACTTAGAGCCACATCTTTGTAGCCCAGCCTTAACTGATTTGAGATCGATTTCTTTTATTGCTGTAAAACATTTCCATTTTTCCTGAGGGGCAGGATGGTCTTTTTTTATTGTATCCAGATGTTTCAGTGAGCAGAGGAGCAGCTCTTCCCAGTGGTTTAAGACCCACCTCTACAGCAGATGAAAGATCTGTAGGTTGACACTGCTTTTTCCTACTGGGAATGTACAGGTCTCATAATTACTCAGTCCTTAATGAGAAAAGGGGAAAAATTATGCTCGTTGTGAAGAATGCAAAGGCCAGCTGGAGTAAATAGGTCTTTAGAGTAAGAGTGAACTCATTTCATGAGGTTCAGGTTCAACTGGAGAACAGCTACAAGACTATTACCTCAAAATCCTGTCAGGACCTCAAATTTCTTGACCGAAAATGTTACTCAAATAACCCACAATGATAGATGCTTTTTACGATGCTTGCTGCCTGAAGAGAGGGTGCAGCTGTGTCTGGCATCCCTGAACTGCTCTGAAGCAGCAGATTTCCTACAGGTAGGATATGTCAACGGGTGAACCACGCACAACTGCCTTAAACAAGCCCATGCCTTATTCAGGGCAAATGACCTTTTCCACATTTTGGACACAAAATTAAGGCAGCAAGGAAATGAAGACTTCTTTAATCATCAGCTGACAGACAAAGCACAAAAGTTCAGACAGTGTCAGTCTTTGCCAAAAGACCAAGAATGAGTGTTTTCAGAAATTTTGTAAATGTCCGTCTAATTCAAAAGAAAAAGGACTGCAATTTTTACTACTCAGCTCACACAAAACTTTTCTTTACAAATCATTACAACATAAGTAGAACAGAAATAATCCACATTTAGGGGTTAGACTTGTAAAACTGTAGCTGATGGCAATTGCTAAAGTGGTTTTAGCAGTAAGACATGAGTCTGCTATATTCAGGTTCTCTGCTTAACCATTTGCAGAGCTACTTCCTGCAAATCCTCTTACAGAATGGTATTTTGACAGCTGGCTTAAAACAACTGGGTGGTCCATATATCTAGGGGAAGTGCCACAAAAGTAAAGTGGAACATGATAAAATCAGAAAAAATAAATATCAAGTCTTAATTTAAGATAGTAACCTTCTAACAAGGAAATTTTCATTTGTGAAAAGAAAAACAGGGGGGAAAAAAGCCAGAAAAATTACACTCAATCAGTGCGTTCAATCTCTGTTTGGCAAGGTCATGCTCCAGAGTTTTTTTCTGGGCAGAAGTAGCATTCTCTGTAACACAGATTTTCTCCAGGGGCTGAAAGTAGTTCAACACACTACTTACCAAAATCCAAAGCAAATAAAGAATATTGCTGAATTATGGATGCTAAATGAATACTGTATTTGCTATTTCCTATTATGACAAACATGGAACCCAGTCAATCTTATATGCAAGCATATAATACTATTGTTCTCTGTAATTTCAATCTGAGTGCTCCGAAAATATTTTAAGTGCAAGAATGTTTGAAAAACACTATGAACTCATATACACTCATTGTCAAGGTTTATTTTGAGTAAAAACATCCCTCCCCAAGGCAGATCATTCTTCTTAATTTTCTAATGGATGTCAACCCTTTGTTGACTTTTTAAAAGTCTAACTTGCCTTCCAAGAGATTGATGATTTATAGTTTCCCCACCAGCCAATACCTTCACACAAACAAACAAGAATGATAAAACAGAGATACAGAGTTACCTAGAGACTTTGTATTGCTGATTTAAAAAAAAAGAATAAAACCAGACATGGAAAACATTTAAGCTTTGCTACTACCAGATCAGATAGGCAAGCAATTCACCAGCTATCTTAGCCACTAGGTGACTTACTGATAACCTGGCTGACTTTCTGAACTGACTGGAGTTTTTATATATCTTAGAAGCAGCACCTAGCCTCAAGGCTAGTGCTATCCCTCAAGGCCTCAACTCCTCCTTTAACAACAACAGCTAAAATAAACACAGTAGATGATATCTGGCCTGTGATTGTTTTCCACCACAGGCTGAGTGGCAGAAGCACCAAAGTCTTCAAGATCTGACCTGAAGAAGAAAGGCCCATGAGTTACCACTAGAGCAGCACATTCTGTACATGAAGAAAATACCTGGTGTCACACAGGAGGAAGTCCAGTGTGGTCTCCTCTCACATGCAGCACCACGACCAATCACTGTAGAAGAATATGGTCTACTGATCTGTGAAGGGCTTGAGATTTTCTCAGCATTAAAACAATTTTGAAAGTAATTAAAAGTAATTTTTTGACACACCCTGAACCTAATAATAGAAAAATTACCACCTTCAGATTAAATGATTGGGAAAGCCCCAGAACACTTCTGAAGCTGGAGGTGTCTTCTGCCTTCCTCTGCCATCCCTCTCTGAGTTCTGCATCTTCCTTGCATCAGCACAGGTAGGTAGGTTACTCTGTGGCTGGTGAGCCAGCACAGGAAACAAAGCCAGTTAAAAACCAAAGCTGCCTTCCACTGCTCCATAACACAGCACAGATGCAATCTGTCAGTGAAAAATAAGGAGCAGCATGTAGAATCTCACCTTAAACCTAAAATTAAACCATGAATGTTTTGCTATGAAAGTCAAAAGAATCTTCATCTTTTTGTGACTGCACTACCAAGATGCTGTCACTCATTTGAGACAATAGATGTCATAGGGAGAACCAGTAATGGAGGAGCCATACCGATGTTTGGCAGATCAGACTGTCTTAAAAGAAAATCAGACATCTACAGGTAATCAGTATCAATACTTACTGGTTCTTTGGAGTTTTTTATTGTTTTCTTTAAACAAATTAAAATTACAGCTTCACACTGCACCCATTTTACCTACTCCCAAGAGCAACTGTAAAAAACATGACTTTTCAATAATGGTGGCAGTCCATATCATTATCCTGTCATTCGCACACATGTAGCCACAAGAATGCAAAAAATTATCTTAGGAGAAAGAGAGGAAATATATTTTGTTTTCAAATAAGAGCTGGCACCAGTAAAAGCTGGGAAAATTACGTTTTTAGAGTTTTAAAACATTCAATCAATGAGTTGCTGCAAACAACTTCTAGAGTGCAGTGTAAGATTTTAAGAAGTTGACAGAGGCAGGCATGGATTTACCAAGAGCTGTGTGAGATTATTTTACCCTCTCTTCCCTTTAGCACCAGTCACAGTAATGAAGTGCTGCACACAGCCTGTGTCCTTCTATTCTAACATGAGACGGTATCTGCCCTGCCCCAACACATACAGAACCCTCTGATAAAAACCCTGCATGCCTCCGCTGTGTTAGCACATATTCTGGGACAGCTTTCAAAAAAACCAACAAAACCAAAAAATCCACCACTGAAACCAAAAGAAATGCAGTTTTCATATAAAGTTTCCAGCTTTGCATCATAGCATGAGAAGTCTTGTTTCAATCATGCACACCTCCAGCTATAGGACATTAATAAAAGGCAAGCCTCTTTAATGGCTGTTTTCTTATTAGAAAAGAAACAATTGCATCATGCAACACAGGAGCTGGCAAGCTTCAGACTCCTGATTTTAGCCTTCAAACTCAGCAAAATATCCACCCAGCTGCTCTTCAGAGAGATTTCTAGGATCCTCAGCAGCTTTATACTTTTCATTCTCAGGTTGTGCTCCAGCAGTTCCATTTTCACACACAGTTTTCTTTGGCAAACTCTATTACCACACTAACACAAACTACCATTTCAAGTCAGAAATGTATGGACTTTCCTTCCATGTACCATTAATTGTAAACACAAGTGCTCACAATTTAGATTTATCACATGAAGTTTCTTGCGCAGTGTCTATTTTAAAATTCCTCAGTAACTAATGCCAGTGAAATGCAACAGAGATTCTGCAAGTAGAAGCTTCAGGGCACTCCTAGGTGTTGACAGAAAGTCTGAAATTTAGATATACTTTTTTTTAGTTTTGGAGTTGTAGGGTAGAAAAATAAACAAAGTACAACAAACAGCAAAGTCTCAAAAAGCTTAAAGAGCACAGAAATTTGTGCCGTGTGGCCTGAGCCTCCAAAGCCAAGTACTGAGGAATAAGAAAGGCAGACAAGTAGGGAATATTACTTCTGATAGTGTCTTTAAGACCACAACCCATGTATAAAGTCCAAACAGATTGGACAAACAGCTCAGTTACCTTCTCAATATACATGCCTTCTAGCAAAACATCTTTTTAGCACAGGGTGAAGTCCCTGAGGATGTGCCCAGGTCAAGATGACTTTCTTCCTGAAGCTGGGTAAAACCAGCTAGCCATCTCCAGCCCTTTCAAAGGCCCAACAGAGTTCAAAGTTAAAATCAAGCCCAAAAAATGAGAGCAAAGACTACATCCTCCAACACAGCTCATTTGGTATTGCTGGGTCAGCAACTGCTAATAACCACCCTAGTATATGGAAAGTCATGAATATTAGAGCAATGAAATCCCAAACTATGTTAGCATAACAAGAGGCCAGGAGAAGGCTCAGAAGAGTGAGAGCAATTAAGTGAAGGTTAATCTAAATCAAATATTTTTGTAGCATGAAAATCCAGCAAGGCTTAAGAACTGCATTTAGTGCTCCAAGAACCCATGAGCAGAAATATCCTTATGAACCTGAGGGGTACTGACAAAGGACAGCTCAGGATATGTTATCCTTGATGCTTCTGTGCCTTTTACACTCATAATACTTCCCATGTCTTCAGATTTGAAGTAACTGTTTGGACTTACTTATTTTTTTATTAAGCTATACTAAGTGAACTTCTCTTACTTCATGGGATAATTGCAAACCAAGTGCAATAATATCTACTCACAGTAATTAATCTACTTGTAACACATTCTTCAAAGACCACTGGTTAATATGACTGCTAAATATATAATTTTTTTAATAAACTCTTTGGATTATTATGGCAATGTACTTTTTATTTTGTATTGCAGAATAATTACACTACTTAAGATTCTGTATATTGGAAGAGGACTAAGGACTGGACTACAGGCATGTGCAACTTCAGAGCTTTCCTAAATTTTTCAGTTACTTTCCAGCTACTTTTCATCAGTTTCCTAACACAGAATGCACCTGTAAAAAAGGTAGCAGAAAGCAGAGTGAAATGTAAGTCCAATAAATAAGCAGCCATCAGCACAGTCTATTGCCTGAGACCTCCGTTTGAAGTTTATAAAAAGCCTAAAATAAATTCAACATTTGCACATTGCTCTGTTTTGGCTGTCTGCTCCCCTTCCTAGATTAGAGTACATTTTTAAGCCAGTAACAGCCAGTGGGTATAATTAACATCTACACATACAGCTCATTTGGTTGCATAAGTCTTTGAAAAACATGTAAAACAACTGCAGCTCATTATGTAGATATAAATCTGAAAAACAACTGCAGCATTAACCCTGTCCCCTCCAGCCTTAAAGAGGCTGATTCTGGCCCAGCCCAGGAGAGGCATGCTCCCCTCATGGCTCTCCTGCCAGCTCAGATGGGGTAAATGCAGGGAGCAGCCACAGCATTCCCCAGTGAAAGTGGGGCACCGGGTTTTGCCTCCACATGAGCCAAACTGCAGCTGTTTCTACCCAGGCGTACAAAAACTCCCAACCATCCAGGCTATGCTGTGATCCAAGCAACTGACAAATTTGTTGAAAACTGGCCAGGTCTGGCAAAATCTGGGTATTTGGCAACTCTGCAAATGAAGCTGCTTGAACAGGGGATTCCAGCAGCTGCCTGATGCTGCATTGCAGGTCTGGCTGATCCTGCGTGTGGGCAGGAGGCTCACAGGCTACCCAGACACGAGTACAAGGGCCCTTCAGAAGAGGATCTGCTTCCCTCTGAGATGACAGCCCCACTAAAAGACAATGAAAAACAAAAGTTCTTAAGAATAGCCATCAGCTGTGTGAAAAAGCAAATATAGAACAGAAGACACAAGCTGGTTCCTACAAGAAATTGCAGACTGATTGTTTCATCTTTGAACTTCAGATACCATCTGCACGAAGCCCCATGCATGTAAGATGAAAAATCCATTGGGAGGCTTCCCAATGCTCAGAGAACTTCATATGGAATAGGGAGTTGGCTCTTTAAATACATGGAATTTGTTTGATTTACAACATAGGAAATCACTAAAGAGATAAAGTAAAAAGTTTCCGTTTGCCAGAAGTTTAGGATCTTTGTAACTGAAATACAACTAAGGATGATTAATTTCTGCCTCTTCAGAAGATGGCCCCTTCTCTCTTCTCTTTTTTCCTAATAACATGAAGGCATAAAAATGCTAAAATGTCTTATAAAACTTGTTTTTAAAATGTGTATAATTGAGCCTGGATGCTGTTGATTTTAAATCCTGTCAAAAGTGTAGGCAAGAACTAGAAACTGGATCATGAAGTTTTCCAACTCTAGTTGGAAGGATCAAGTGAGGGGTCAAAACCACCAGGAATGGTCTACAGTTTCAGTCAAGAGCCAGGAACAAACCACTATCCTGAATTTCACTGCATGGATCTCATTTAAAAGCCTGCATGATTGTCAATACAGTGGTGTTTGTAGGCAGTGTGGATTTTTTCATGTATCGCCAAATTATAAAATCAAAGTTAAGTATTGCTCCTCTGTTGTGGAGATAAAAGCATTCCCTCTTACTATACATTAACAATCAGCTCATACTGAACATAATAGAAAGTTAATTAGCTCAATTTAGTATCCTGGCAGTGGACAGATTCATCCAACCATGGCCTCAAGTTTCATTAGCACTGCTGAGCATTTGTCTCAAGTGGAAAGCAATTTTCCAGGAAACTTAATATCAACATCTTAATTAAATTATATCCCTAACAATGCTGCAGGGCAGGGGAGGGGACAAAAAATGAACAATTACGATTTGAACCTAAAAAGAACTTCAGAAAAGATTTAGAGAGACAAAAGCTTTTACACCCAGATCTCCCACAGAAATAATCTTTACAAGAAATTTTGGAATAAGAACCAGATTTCAGCCATCTGCTGGCTAGAGATAAAACAAAGGTTGAGATCCCTGTGGTCGTTCTTACTTTGTCCATGTTTGGAAACCTAGACATTATTGTGACCATCTGGACCATCAGAAATTAAATACTGTTATAAAAATAAAATAATTTTTTTTTGTCAGAGGTCAAATCAATGATGTACTCTTCAGTAGCCTGACTCTTGCATTTGTGTGCACCTACATGATGCACTTTTACAGCCAGCTTCTCTACCTGGTCAGTGAAGTCCTGCCACAGCTCAGTAGCCCAGATGGGTTTCCCTCTGCACTGCCAACTGGTCCTTTTCTGTCGGTCCAGCCACACCCACAGTGTTTGCCAACAAGTCTGTGCAGAGGTAGAGCACTGTCCATTTCTCTCATTCAGTGCTCCGTAAGGCCAGCAGGATGGCTCTCAGCTCTGCAACCTGTGCTTCGGTGCCCATCACTTCTGATGCAGCTTGAACCCCTTCATAAGCAGCCAGAATATCCTCCTCAGCTGTGGTGCAGCTGCCCTCAAATCCTCTGTATCCCAGACTCCAGAACCCAAGAGGTCATCCTTGAGTGTCCCCAGGTCCCTTCTGCCACAGGCTGCAGGATGGACCATTCTCCCTGGCTGCAGTGCAGAGCACATTCCCCACATCCTGCCCCGTTCTGACTGGCCCAAGGACTACTGCATGGGCAATCTCCTGCTTCATTTGTTCAAAAGCTTCTTGTTGTTCAGGACTCCATTTGAGACCATTCTTCTTCCATGTCACTTGATAGAGAGGGCTGACAATCTGACTGTGCTCTGGAACATGCATTCTCCAAAAACCCACAGTGCCCAGGAAAGCCTGTGCTTCCTTCTACATGACTGACAGGGACATAGCTACTATTTTGTTGGCCACACCCACTGGAACCTGATGACTTCTATCCTCCCCTTTTACTTCTAGAACTGAATTTCCTGAGCAGGTCCTTTGATCTTACTTTGCTTTATGGCAAAACCAGCCTCCAGGAGAACCTGGATAATCTTCTCCCCATCCAAAAATACTTCCCCTGCTGTGCTCCCCTATACTATGATGCCATTAACATACTGTAGGTGTTCTGGAGCCTCACCCTTTCCCAGTGCAGCCTGAACAGCCCATGGCAGATGGTGAGACTGTGCTTCCATCCCTGGCACAGTTGGTTCCACATGTACTGGATGCTCCTCTGGTATAAAAGGTGAAAGCAAACTGTGGCCAGCACTCTGCTACCAGTACAAAGGAGAAAAATGCCTTGGCAATGGCAATGGTGGGTATTGACATTCTGCTGCCTTGCACTCCAGTTTGTATTGAAGTGCCAGAAAAGTTGGGTACAGCAGCACTCAGTGATGGTGTGACTTTGATCAGGCCTCAACTGTCCTCTGCCAGTCTCCAATCTCCACTGGACTCACACCCTGACTGCATGGGGATGGCTATTGAAGGCTGATTTGTGGCTTGTTAACAGAGACTGTGTCTCATGAGTGGAGACTGGCGGCCGTCTTGGCCCCAGAGACCACAAAGTGATCAAGTTCAGAATCTCTGTTGACAGGAGAAGCAAACCTTCAGCCCTGGACATGGGGAGAACTAACTTCAGGCTGCTCAGGGAACTAGTGAGTGGGGCCCCTTGGAAAATGCTTTTGAACGGGCTCCATCAGTGCTGGTCACTTTCTAAGCATCACTTCCAAAGGGCACAGGAGCAGTCAATTTCTAAGTGCTGGAAGTCAAGCAGACAAGGCAGAAGGCCAGCATGGCTAAGCAGTGATCTTGTCTTGGAAATAAAGTGAAAAAAGAAGGTTTATGTCCACCTTGTAGGTTAGGTGCTATGGGAAGACTACAGAGATGCTGCTGCCACTATAGGGAGAAAATTCATGCAGCCAAAGCTCAACTGGAGTTGAAGCTGCCCAGAACTGTGCAGGACACTAGAAACAGTTATTTTTAAACACATTAATGGCAAAAGGCAGGGCAGAAAAACAATCAACAGGATGAGGAGGGCCACCTCACAAACAAGGACACGGACAAGGCAGAGATGTGTAATGTCTGTCTTCAATGCTGACAGGCTAAGGGGGTCCCAGT
>VZTZ01013587.1:131150-146317 GCA_013400955.1 Drymodes brunneopygia | reverse complement strand
GTTCCTGACCTGCCCAAAGCTCACTGGTTTGTCTATAACATATATTTTTTCATATAAATAAATGTACAGAAGCCCAGCTTTTTTCTTTGGGAGCCCTTGGTTTGAATTAGTGAGAGTTTCCAGCATCTCTGACAGTTTTATTTTTATTCTGAGCACATCCTGCTGGGAGACTTTAACTCTGCTTTCTAATCCTTTTGTTGAAGGAGTTGGACATGGGTTTGTCTGAAATCGTGGAAGATATTTTGCATGTGCATGATAACACAAAGGTAGGAATTTGCTGTTCTTGTCATTTTTATACCTCAGTATCTCCAGTTTATTTATGAGGAAGTAAAGCTTTCTGCCTCCTCTACAGCAGACATGTGTCAATAAAAGAATCTTTCTCAAGAAATGTCAGTTTTCCATTAAAATTTACCTGTGAAAGAAGGAACAAGTTTGAATTTTATAAACCATTTTAATACATCAAGCTAAACCCAAAATGCAGAACCAGGTGAAATTAATTGGAAGCCTGCACTGTTTGCAAGGCTGTCCTATGCATAACTAAAACCAGTTTTAAATCTAATGCTTGACTTCTGTTCTTTGTTTCCTGTTAAAATTGATCTTAAGATAAATTTCTGCACTCTATCTTATATTTTATGCTGTGTCAAGACATGTTATCCTCCTGTGGAGGCATCTGTCATGACACAACAAAAAGTCCTGGTAGTTTATATTGTGCTTTAAATTTAGCTGAGTGTAAATCTGTAATTATCTTTAATTCTCCTCCTTGCTCTTTGAAAACAGAAAATTTGGAGATACCATCAAAAATATCATGAAAGTTGCTTCCATTATTTCATCCTTTGCTTCACTAATTGGGAAAAGTGTCTGGAAATGATAAATAATTTATGAAAAACTATAAAGAATGTCTAGAAATGCTTAATTATGTGTTTGAATAGTTGTCTTGCCTGCTTGCACTCCAGTAAAGTGGTGGGCAAATATTTTATTGTAATTCTTTAATTGCCAAAGCTGTGGAAATTGTGGCTTCTCTCAGTTTCATCCTTTGAGGTTTTTATTGTTTGGCTTCTTGAAAAAAACATCATTTATAAGCAAGTTTACAGCAGTCCTGATTCCACAAAGAGTTAAGAAAGAAGACTTGAGTCTTGAGAATATTTTTGTAGTTGCCTCATCAGTGTAGAGCTGGAAAGAGCTGATGGTGCAGTAATTACATCAATTATTTAACCTCTTTTTGTGTGTTAGCTTTGACCTGGCTGAACTCTGCAGAAAATGGTCTGTAAGGAGAGGCAGAGGAACTGCCAGTGCTGTAAAATTGGCTCTGGACAGATAAAAAAATCAGATTTTTTTGATCCCCTGAGTGAACTGAAGCTCCCTGTGCCATGGTCAGTGTGACACCACTGGCACTTGGCAGCTGATTAGGGATTAATGGGATTTGTGTTGTTGGGTGAGATCACAGGGGCTTGGTGATCCAAACTGGTTTTTGGCAACCTCAGAGGAGGGTGAGAGGTGTGGGAGTGATGGAGAGCAGGAGCAGAGGTTCCACACTGAGCACAGCTCACCCTCAGAGCTGCTTCATTCTCTTGCTCACCTGTGTCATACTAAAATTAGATTTTTTTTCTTTCACTGGATCAAATTTTATTTAAATAGTGCTAGATGCCAATTTTTATCAAATCCCTGGTTTTGTCATGCCTTGGATGAGAAGGTAATGAACATTTTCCCAGAACCAGCTTCATGTTTTGATGTTTTTTTTCCTTCCCCTCTCCTTCTCCTCCCTTCCAGCTCGGCCACCTCACTCTGGAGGACTACCAGATCTGGAGTGTGAAGAGTGCCCTCGCCAATGAATTTTTAAATCTGCTTTTTCAGGTATGTTTAGGGGAAATCTAAGGCTGTCATTTACAGTAATTAACTGCTGAGCTCTCTGCATGGCCACGAAGTGCAGCATCAGCATTTGTGTGCTCAGGAGGGGATGTGGCTCTGCAGCTCTGGGGATGCCTTGGCAGGATGATTCTCTCTTTGATTATTGCTCCTTGCATGGAGATGCCTGCAGCCTCATCTGCTCAAGAGAAACCTGGTGCACTGCTCACAAAATGACATTTTTCCAGTAGATCAGCAATTACATTTTCCATTAGACCAAGGCTGTGTTTTAAAGGGGTTTTGTGGGGCAAATCTTTGCCAAGAAAGTAACCCAGGGAACGAGAAAAAAAATCTCTGATTCTTTCCTTTTATATTTTACAAGCAGTTTCCCTTTCCATTTTCTGTTAAGGCCCTCTAAGGTGCCTCTCATTGCTTCCTTAATGAAGCAGTCCTGGAAAGCTGGGATATCCTATCACTGTTCACTTGCAGAAGCTGAGGATTAAGTGTGTGCTGAATTGGGTTTTAATTGAGCTTGAATTGGATTTTTCGAAATCCTTGAAAGCCATATTTTAACTCTGGTTCTCTTTGTGCAGAAAATAACCCTCAAAGAGTATTTCATGCACTGCACTGTGTTCCTTACCTGTTTTCCATTGAGGTTGATACTTGGAGTTGAAATTATAATAATAATAATAATCAACCTAATTGGCCTGTGACTGCTTTATAAATTTTATTTTGAATGATACTTCCCCAATGGCTTCAGGGTGACTGAGTGAGAATATCCTGAGGGCAGCAGCTACACCACAGCTGGCAAGAGTAACACCAAAAAAGTTCTTCAAATTCAGTTTATCTCTAATTACATCAGGTTTGCTGAAGTTGCTGTCTTTATTTTTGGCCTGTCTGGCATCAAATATCCCCTCATAACTAAATATTGATGAACTAACAAATATCCCTGCAGTCTTGACAAAGAATGAATGAAGATGTAATAAATCTGTCTTAATGCTGATTACACATCACCAGTGTTGCACATTGCTCACTGGGAGTCTCATTTACAGTGGGTTTTTTTTTCCTCCTGGCATAGCTGCTGTATTTTCATTTTAGATTTTAATTTTAATTTTTTTTTTATAACTTTATCACATAAAGCACAGGGCAGAGTCTGCCATTGATTTCTCTAAGCATTTATTTGAGGTGTCATGTGCCTCATGTGCAGACAGAAAAGCCAAATATTCTGAGTGGAAAGCTTGTCAACAAATGGGTTTGTTTGCAGAGGGGTTGGTTTATCTAAAGAATCTCATTTTAGCTCAATGCTACACAAATTTAAAAAGAAACACCAGACCCAGCTGGGTTGTGTGTGCTGGAAAAATCTGTTGCTCCCCCCTGGCTTAATGGCCTTTGTTTCATTCAGAATGTGAAATGGTCTCTGTGACTGTAATATGAATTTAAATAAGACATCTTAGCAGTGATTAGAAGTCTCCAGCTGAGATACAAATTGATGGCCTCAAAAGAGACACAGGGAGAAGATTGTAACTCCTGGTGTGAGCAGCAAATCCATCCTGGAGGGTCGAGAGCTGCCCCTGCTCCCTGGGAGCTTCTGAGGAGCCTTTCCCTCCTCTCCTCCCTCCTGTCCCTGTCCCTGTCCCTGTCCCTGTCCAGCTTTACTGGGAAAGGAGTGAAAGAGCAGCCATCTGCCACTGGTTTGGACTGGGAATAAAACCCCACCCAGGCCAGGCAGCTGCCCAGGACATGGGGCCTTTTCCTTTGAGCTCAGTTCAAAACTAAATTTAAAAAAAAAAGAGAAAGGAAAGCAGCACCAGCCATCCAGA
The DNA here is from genome assembly GCA_013400955.1 of Drymodes brunneopygia. Classification (NCBI taxonomy): domain Eukaryota; kingdom Metazoa; phylum Chordata; class Aves; order Passeriformes; family Petroicidae; genus Drymodes; species Drymodes brunneopygia. The sequence goes on along the minus strand of VZTZ01013587.1, from coordinate 142,655 downwards.
GAATATCCTGCACTTTGCACAGTGGTTTGCCTGTGGTTTGGGTTGGTTGCTCTGCTTTGAACTTCTCCCTCAGCCTCTCCATGGGTTTGTTTCCCTTTCAGTCCCATCTAGAACCACTCGTTTTTCCCTTTCAATTCTTTTTAACTTTTAGTTCATCCTCTTCCAACCCCTTGCACTCTCCCAGTTCCTCATTCCCTCTCTCCAGCACACCCAGACATCCTAATTTATGTATCTGATCCATGTCAGTCCTGTGCTCTGCCACAGCCTGAAAAGAATTAAAACCACTTTTCTCTTCACCTGAACATTTATCTTGGGGCATTTGACATTCTTGGTGCTTTTATCTTAACAGTGGGAACAAATTGAGAATCTCACAGCTCAGAAGACATTTTTATTAGTGATTNAATCTATACTGAAGAAATTATTTCTGAATGCGTGGAGGAAATGGCTGCTGAACCAATAATGCTCAGAATTGAGCAGCTCCTGTCTCTTGGTGTAATATGAATTGAAATAATAAATTTAAAGAATAATTGTTCTGCTGAATCATTGTTATGTGGGGAGCTTTTCAGTGTAATTTCATTAAACTCTCATCTCTTTCATCATTCCTGCAGCTCCAAATTTATTTTTTTTTTAATAAAAGCATCCAAGCATCCTCACAGNAGTGAAAGAGCAGCCATCTGCCACTGGTTTGGACTGGGAATAAAACCCCACCCAGGCCAGGCAGCTGCCCAGGACATGGGGCCTTTTCCTTTGAGCTCAGTTCAAAACTAAATTTAAAAAAAAAAGAGAAAGGAAAGCAGCACCAGCCATCCAGAGAATATCCTGCACTTTGCACAGTGGTTTGCCTGTGGTTTGGGTTGGTTGCTCTGCTTTGAACTTCTCCCTCAGCCTCTCCATGGGTTTGTTTCCCTTTCAGTCCCATCTAGAACCACTTGTTTTTCCCTTTCAATTCTTTTTAACTTTTAGTTCATCCTCTTCCAACCCCTTGCACTCTCCCAGTTCCTCATTCCCTCTCTCCAGCACACCCAGACATCCTAATTTATGTATCTGATCCATGTCAGTCCTGTGCTCTGCCACAGCCTGAAAAGAATTAAAACCACTTTTCTCTTCACCTGAACATTTATCTTGGGGCATTTGACATTCTTGGTGCTTTTATCTTAACAGTGGGAACAAATTGAGAATCTCACAGCTCAGAAGACATTTTTATTAGTGATTTGTTCAACTTTAAGTAACCCTGCTCCATTATTAAATGATGAAAAGTCTCATTTGAGGGTTTTTTTTTTGCTTTTATTTGCCTGTTAATAAGAGTTATTATTATATTATTATTCCAGGTGTGTCACATCGTTCTGGGACTGCGACCTGCCACCCCAGAGGAGGAAGGACAGATCATTAGGTGTGTGCTTTGCTCAGGAGCTCCAGTGGCTTCCAGACCCACCTTTTTTAGTGTTTCCAAAAGGACTGGAAATGCCCTGATTGAGCTAAAAATTCCCATTCTCTCTGTGCAGAGGCTGGTTGGAAAGAGAGAGCAGGTATGGCCTCCAGCCAGGGCACAACTGGTTTCTCATTGCCATGCCCTGGTGGCACCAGTGNTTTTTTTTTTAATAAAAGCATCCAAGCATCCTCACAGGGGCATTTCCTTCATGTTTTGTGATCCATTTGATAATAAAGCTGTCCACTTTGGGTTTGACTTGGCTTGGGCCACAAATCCACTCTGAATTTTCTGGACAAAGAAGGAAATTTGTATTATTTGCTTTATTTGTGTATTATTTGCACATGAGGCAATGACAAAAAAATAGTCTGATGCCCAATCAAAGGAATCCTGCTAAAACCTTGCAGTTACAGGATGCTCTTCAATACCCTTTAATTGAAATATTTCAGCTAAAGCACCACTGAACTGTACAAAATTCAGAATGCTTAATATATTCAATAAAATTTCATTGGAGATAAATACTATTTGCAGGCTAAACAAGTGCAATAAACCTCTCAGAAGAGTTTTTATATCATTATAAGTAATCATATAAGTATTTGATTTGTTTTATAAAAACAAATAGCTGAAAGTACTCAGAAAACTGCATTAAGTAACCTTGTAATGACCATTACTCCTTGTGCACAATGAATTGGCCAAATGAGGGTTGAAATGCCAGAAATGCCAGGTCACTGGATCCTTTCCCTGGTGGGAGTGCCCAGATGTGCCCAGGATTTCATCCCTAATCCTTTGCATGATGGCACGAGGCCATTTCTCACTGCACCTCTCAAGCAAAAATAAAAAAACCCCAGAATTTCTGTGAAAATGCTGCAGGTTTGAGGAAAAAAAGTGATTTTTTTGCTGTGCTTGCTGCTCTCATTTAACCCTACGAACCTCAAATCTTCAAATATTTATAGTGTGTAATTACAGCTGTTTAAAACCAGGTGTATTTTTATGTATTTAGGTAGGGAAAATAATTGTGGAATTCTGATCCTGTGCAAGAATGATTTATTTGATTGTTTTAACAATTTGGGGTGTTCATTTCTGCTGATTTTTAAAGGTAGATGCAGAAAGCATTTTTTCTTTAGCAAAGATGTGCAAAAGTGATCAGAGAATTGAATTTTTAATGGCTGGTTTGACTGACATATCTTTGATCTTGGCTCTTCATTTAACTTTTTTTATTTCTTTGCACCTCTAGGATGCAAACCCAGTTGTGATAGAGCCTTCATCTGTCTTGAGTGGAGGTAAGAATCCCCTGGTAGCTGCTGCAGCCAATACCCCAGAACAGGGAGAAGACAAAATGGGAGGTCTTAATGACTTCAGTGCACCAGAAGAAAAGTTTTCAGATAATATTTCCACTGCCTCAGAAGCCTCAGAGTCCACCAGCAGCAGTAAGCATCTTATTTCCTTGCAGGTTTAATGTAGAACAGCTTTTGGGAAAACTGCACACACTGCATGGACCCCTCCAGCCAGGGAGATTACACAGCTTGGATTGCAGGGTTTGGAGGAATTTTTTTTTTTTAGGATTTTTAAGGATTTTTTTAGGATTTTTAAAGGATTTTTTAGGAATTTTTTTAGGATTTTTTGGGGATTTTTAAAAGGATTTTTTAGGNGCTTTTTTGGGGCTTTTTAAAGGATTTTAAAGGATTTTTTTAGTATTTTTAAAGATTTTTTTAGTTTTTTTAAAGGATTTTTTAAAAGATTTTTTAGGATTTTTTTAGGAATTTTTTTTTGATTTTTAAAGGATTTTATAGGATTTTTTTAGGATTTTTAAGGATATTTTTAGGATTTTTTAGGCTTTCTTTAGGATTTCTTTAGGGTTTTTTTTAGTGTGTGGTGGCTAAACACCAAGTCTTGTTTAACAGCATTTGTGATGCTGGGATTAATTTCCAGAATTAATTTCAAGGCATTTTTTTGTCTTATCATTTATTTTCTGAGTGAATTTTTTCCCCCCACTTTGACATTAAGTTGTTTTAAGCTCATATCTGGTTGATCCCATAATCTGCCATGCAATAAAAGAGGGAAAAAGCAGCAAAAATCCATGAGGAAAAGCACAGTTGGAATTTCACAGGGCATGTGATTTAAATTTGAATGAGTTTGTGCAGATCCTAAGAGCCACCTTTGTGAAAGAAGAGATTTTAGCCCTGATTTTCAATGAGTTCCTGTGAAAATTGGAGATTTTTTTTCTTGTAAGGCAGCTGAAGGTTGAAGCTGATATTTTAAAATCATGAATTCAATTGAAATTAGGTAAATTACTGTGATTTTTGGGTGAGGTTGGGGGAAACAAAAGACAGAAAGAGAGACAAGTTTTAGCTTCAAGGTTCTTTCATTTTATTTTTATTTTAATTAAAATTTCCATTTAGTTCTGCATGCCCAAAGCAGCTTCTATAAGAATAAAACCATTTACCTTTTTAAAGAGAAATAAAATAAGGCATTATTTTATTAACCTCAGTTCTGTATGAGGAGAAATAAAATAAGGCATCATTGGATGTATCCTCAGTTCTGTATATGAGTTTTTTAGAAGTTTGATATTCCAAAAACTGAATGCTCACCACATTTGCTCCTGCAAAGCCTGGTTAGGCTGTTTCAGAGCTGTGTTTGTGTAATCTTGATATAAAACATATAAAATATATTATAAAATCATAAATCCCTTTCTGATAAATAGATTTATCACTCTGGAGGTGGAAGAGTTGCATGTTTCACTGCAGCATGAAGCACAGCAAACTGAACATTTTTTAAAACAAAGATATACAGGAGTGTGTAACTCATTCCTGTGTGGTTTGTGGGATCAGAAAGTGAATTATTTCTGGTTTTTTTTTTCCCTTCCTTTGTGCTCAGACACTCTGTACCCTGGCACCCCAGGCTCTGAGGTGAGCTTTGCAAGGCAGCACAACTCTTCAGACAACAACAACCAGTGTTTCCTTGGATCCAGTGGGAATTCCCTGCTCCAGCTGAACCCCCAGAAACCTGGAGCTATTGACAACCAGCCCCTGGTGACCCAGGAGCCAGTGAAGGTAAAGGAAATACAGGAAAAGCAGATTTGAACTCTCTCCTATCCCACCTTTATGTTGATTTTTTCAGTTTGATTCTGAATTAACACTGCGAAAATCGAGTTTCTTGCTTTTACTTCAAGAAGGGTAAAATTGTGTTCTGCTCCTACAGCTACTCTTGTGTTTTGTGAGGAAAGAAACATGCAAAAAGTTGATTTTTTTCAGTTTGATTCTGAATTAACACTGCGAAAATCGAGTTTCTTGCTTTTACTTCAAGAAGGGTAAAATTGTGTTCTGCTCCTACAGCTACTCTTGTGTTTTGTGAGGAAAGAAACATGCAAAAAGTTGATTTTTTTCAGTTTGATTCTGAATTAACACTGCGAAAATCGAGTTTCTTGCTTTTACTTCAAGAAGGGTAAAATTGTGTTCTGCTCCTACAGCTACTCTTGTGTTTTGTGAGGAAAGAAACATGCAAAAAGTTGATTTTTTTCAGTTTGATTCTGAATTAACACTGCGAAAATCGAGTTTCTTGCTTTTACTTCAAGAAGGGTAAAATTGTGTTCTGCTCCTACAGCTACTCTTGTGTTTTGTGAGGAAAGAAACATGCAAAAAGTTGATTTTTTTCAGTTTGATTCTGAATTAACACTGCGAAAATCGAGTTTCTTGCTTTTACTTCAAGAAGGGTAAAATTGTGTTCTGCTCCTACAGCTACTCTTGTGTTTTGTGAGGAAAGAAACATGCAAAAAGTTGATTTTTTTCAGTTTGATTCTGAATTAACACTGCGAAAATCGAGTTTCTTGCTTTTACTTCAAGAAGGGTAAAATTGTGTTCTGCTCCTACAGCTACTCTTGTGTTTTGTGAGGAAAGAAACATGCAAAAAGTTGATTTTTTTCAGTTTGATTCTGAATTAACACTGCGAAAATCGAGTTTCTTGCTTTTACTTCAAGAAGGGTAAAATTGTGTTCTGCTCCTACAGCTACTCTTGTGTTTTGTGAGGAAAGAAACATGCAAAAAGTTGATTTTTTTCAGTTTGATTCTGAATTAACACTGCGAAAATCGAGTTTCTTGCTTTTACTTCAAGAAGGGTAAAATTGTGTTCTGCTCCTACAGCTACTCTTGTGTTTTGTGAGGAAAGAAACATGCAAAAAGTTGATTTTTTTCAGTTTGATTCTGAATTAACACTGCGAAAATCGAGTTTCTTGCTTTTACTTCAAGAAGGGTAAAATTGTGTTCTGCTCCTACAGCTACTCTTGTGTTTTGTGAGGAAAGAAACATGCAAAAAGTTGATTTTTTTCAGTTTGATTCTGAATTAACACTGCGAAAATCGAGTTTCTTGCTTTTACTTCAAGAAGGGTAAAATTGTGTTCTGCTCCTACAGCTACTCTTGTGTTTTGTGAGGAAAGAAACATGCAAAAAGTTGATTTTTTTCAGTTTGATTCTGAATTAACACTGCGAAAATCGAGTTTCTTGCTTTTACTTCAAGAAGGGTAAAATTGTGTTCTGCTCCTACAGCTACTCTTGTGTTTTGTGAGGAAAGAAACATGCAAAAAGTTGATTTTTTTCAGTTTGATTCTGAATTAACACTGCGAAAATCGAGTTTCTTGCTTTTACTTCAAGAAGGGTAAAATTGTGTTCTGCTCCTACAGCTACTCTTGTGTTTTGTGAGGAAAGAAACATGCAAAAAGTTGATTTTTTTCAGTTTGATTCTGAATTAACACTGCGAAAATCGAGTTTCTTGCTTTTACTTCAAGAAGGGTAAAATTGTGTTCTGCTCCTACAGCTACTCTTGTGTTTTGTGAGGAAAGAAACATGCAAAAAGTTGATTTTTTTCAGTTGAATTCTGAATTAACACTGCTCTGTCATACAGCAGAATTGGAATTTCTTGCTCTTACTTCAAGAAGGGAAAAATTGTGTTCTGCTCCTACAGCTACTCTTGTGTTTTGTGAGGAAAGAAACATGCAAAAAGTTGATTTTTTTCAGTTGAATTCTGAATTAACCCTGCGAAATTCGAGTTTCTTGCTTTTACTTCAAGAAGGGAAAAATTGTGTTCTGCTCCTACAGCTACTCTTGTGTTTTGTGAGGAAGGAAACATGCAAAATGTTCTTACAATGGGAGAGGTGTTTATGAAAAGGCAGCTTGCAGCATTAAGTGTAAAATGCTTGATAATCAAACACTTCAGAGTTTCCATCTAAATATGAATTTACTGCTGTTGTTTTTGCAGTATGAATGCAAATCAAACATAAACCACAGAGCAGCAGCAGCAGTTCTGAGCAGGGATGGGATTTTTCTATCCAGCTTTGTTGGAGAGGTGACACCAGAGCAAAACTCATGAATTTTATACTGCACGAGCTTTTAGAGAAATAGTAAATACTGAAACTTGAACGTTAATTACTGTTAGACTTAACTACCAGCTCTCAGTGTGAAAAGCAGCTGCTAATTGTTACTTAGAAGTCTTTTAATAATTAAAGACTGTTGTGTGTTCATGAACTGGAATCACTGTGGCCGCGTGCTCATTTCTCCGCTTGAGATGTGACAAAACCCTTTGTTTTTTTTTAAAGGCTGCATCATTAACAATGGAAGGTGGAAGGTTAAAGAGGTCCCCACAGCTGGTGGAGGGAAAGGACTATGTCATGGTGCCAGAACCAGTTTGGAGAGCACTTTACCACTGGTATGGAGCAAACCTGTCCTTGCCCAGGCCGGTGAGTTGGGATTTTAAACACTTTTTAACAGCTGAGTTTGTCCAGTGGCACGAGGTTATTTCTTACAGTCATCTCCCACTTCATCCCATGTCTTGAAGAGTAAAAACTGTTCAAAAAACTCTTCAAAAGAGGAAAAGCAGCCTCCAGGCTGGCCCTGCAGGGAAAGTTGTGGCTGTTTAGCAGGAGGTTTGCAGCACAATCCTAGGACAGAAATCCTGCTCAGCTGCTGGAGCACACAAAAGCAAACCTGAGGTCACTTTAAAAGGCCTGGCAGCAAAACTCTGATCTTTAAAAGCTGAGACACAGTTAAAAAGCTATCAAATGAGAAGTGGGACAGCTGCAGCTCTGGAAAAAGCTCTGTAAAGTTCCTTCTCTCTGATAATTTCCTGAAGTGGGGGGAAGGCAGCAATTGCTCCTTCAGGTTCAGCATCACAGAAACACAAGGTGCAAAGTTTGGGGAAGAGCTCAGCAGCAGCTGGCAGGAGGTGAGAACAGGCCAAGATTCTTCTCTCTCTCAGGATGGCTGCTCAGGAGCACCTGGGAGCTGGAGCTGCAGGAGTCTCCCCTGGAAACACTGGGAATTTTTGCTTCAATTTCTCTTGAGTGCATTTATTCCTCAGAGTGGTTTGTTCTCTGTCAAGCAGTCCCTTGTAGGAGATGCACTTAAAAGAAAAGGAATATGAGGGGTTTTTTTGTGCTGGTAGCAATAGATATTTGGTGGTTGGTGTCACAAACACTCAGTGTCACGGATGGGAGAGGATTATCTCTATGATTTTTGACAGTTTGGTCTGTTGGCTCTAGTGCAGACAATTATTTTACAGGGAAAAATCACTGGCTTCTTACCTCCTCCCACACATTCTCCATGGAAACAAACACCTTTCATGATCCACAAAAGGCCACATCACTTTATACACAAAGTAATGTGCTTTTTTTTTTTTTTTTTTTTTTTTTTTTCTCAGAAAATGTCATCACCATTGTTTTTGTTGCAGCTGAAGTTTCATACTGTGGCACTTCAGTGTGATACGTGCCTGAGCTGTTTTCTTCTCCTTCACATGGTCACAAAAAGACTGAACATTCCTTCCATTTCTGCTTGTGTATTTGGGCAGATCTAGGTGGTAAAACCTTGGTAGAAATGGTGCAGCTGAAAAGCTGCAAAACACTTTGGGGTAATTTCAGCTTTTTCTGTCAACGCAGCAGAATGCAACAAAAGTAGGTTGCAGCCTGTTTGTACATTATGAAGGTTTCAAGTCAATCCTGTGGTTCACAAAGTTCAAACCAAATGTCTCATCCTGCATTTGTCAGTCCTTTCAACAGCTGGGAAACTTTTATGTGGAACTATACAGTGAGTGGAATTAATGAGCTTCATTGTGGATTCATGCATATTCCAGGAATTATAAAAATATTCTTGCCATGGTGTGGTGCTGCACTCAACAAGATGTTTGCTTTTGACAACCTGCAGCTAATAAGCTTCAAAAAGTGCTTAGGAATCAGGAAATTGCCATTCCTGGGGATATTTGCCCAAAAACCCCACGAGAAGCTGGCATTTTTTTTGTCTCCTCATAAAAGAGTTCGGTTTTTCAATCATTTAATCATTTCTAAATGAACGAATCATCCCTATTCCTATTGCTATTCCCTCCACACTTGCAAGGTGAGTCTGTGAACTGTTCCAAACGTGTTTTGCAGGTGATCAAGAACAGCAAGACCAACGTGCCCGAGCTGGAGCTGTTCCCTCGGTACCTGCTGTTCCTGCGGCAGCAGCCGGCCACGCGCACCCAGCAGTCCAACGTCTGGGTCAATATGGGTATGATGAGCCTCAGAATGTTCCCTCAGCATTTGCCCAGAGGTAACTTAAGAATGCAGCAAGAACCACCACCCCTTGTGCAGTTTCTAGGCCAGCCCAGGCTGGGGGAGCTTCCTGTGCTGTGCTTGTTGCTCAGCTCCATCGCCCCGCGGCTTGGCAGCATCCAGGGGCTTTCTCCTCCAAGGAAAAGGCAGCAGGGAGCATTTGCAGGGTTTTCCCCTTGCCCTCCCCTCAAGGGAAGAGGCAGCAGGGAGCATTTACAGGGAAATCAGTTGGTTATTCCCACTGTTAGGGGTGAGTTGGGAGTGAGAAATGAGCAGTGCAGGAGCTGAAGGGATCATTCCCGTTGGGAGTGGTTCCTGCAGCCATGGAAGAGGTGCCTCTGTGCCCCTGTGACTGTGCAGTGGCACAAGAAATTCAATTCATGCTCAGCCAGCTGCTTCTGGCTTACTTGGGCAGCTGGGCTTTGATGCCCAAAATTATTTCATGCTCTTTAGAGAGCGATTAAATGAACGGAATGTGAAGATTATTGTTTGATGTAGTTCAAAAAGACAATTAAATACAAAGTGTAAACAGCCATCTAAAATCCCTTTGTCATAATTGTGGTAATGCTCACCAAAAGATTGCACAGAAGGAATCTTTATGTTGTGGCTTCACATTTCAGCTGGGAAGTGTTGCAGGATTTGTCTCCAGTTCCCAATTTGCACAAGAGGCTGGGAGGAATCCCTGCTGCTCACATTTGCACCCCCAGTAACCTGGCCAAAAACGGGCTCACCTGACTGCTGAAAATCCAATCCCTCAGCCTCCCTAGGGTCAGAATGTGCTTCAAACCCTGCTGCAGATGCTCCATTTTTCACTGCTTTGGCAGGGTCTCAGCCCTGTGTGCAGCCAGAGCTGCCTGTGCCATCGAGCTGTGCTGCACAAACTGCCTGTGCCCAAATCCAGCTTTCCTGCCTGACCTAATCCAATGAAACTGCTTTGTTTGGACATCCTAAAACACCCAAATTCCAATGAACGGCATCTTCTCCTGGGCCAAATTCAACCTTGATTTGGAATTACTTTGCACTGCACTAATTTGATTGTCCAATCAAGTTATTAATCTTGTGGAGCTCCTCAGATGTGCTTTCTTGCTGTAATCTTACAACTAATCCTCTGATCCCTAATCTCAGAAAATGTTGTTTTCTTTTAAAAAAAACACTGAGTACTTTGCTTGGTACACTGAAGCCAGACTGATGCTTTGCTGATTTACAAGGTATCATTTACTCTCTTGTCCAATTGCATGTCATAATGTAATACTGCACCTTTTCATATGGTTCTGTTTCTTTTATTGTAATCCTTTAACAATGAAAATGGAATTGTGTCACTTCTCAGGCTACTTAAGTGTTGTGGTTGCCCAGTTTGGGTTTTCATGTCACTGTAAGGAGTGGGGAACTTCTGAATTTTAAACAAAAAAAAGCTCAAAAAACTCCCCTTCTTTAAAGTTGGTCTAATCTCTAATGCAAATATTTCATTTAAAGATGAGCTCACATTATAAAGAACAACAATCTTGACCAATTAACTTGTGTTGAAAATGCGAGGTTGTTGAGAAATTTTGGTGGAAATGCCAGGTGTGTTCACAGAGGAATTTAATTATTAATAAGTTATTAAGAGCATTTTTATTTTGAGCTGCCAGGCTGATTTCATGTGCACAGCTCAGCCTTCATCCCCCAGAAAAGCTGAAGCAAAGTCATGCTACTCTCAAAAATAATCAAACTGATTTTTTTACTTACAACACTCTCTCAGAAAGGAAATCTGTGTGAAAGTTTGAAGTCCTCTATTTTGAAAATTCCCTTTGCCTCTCACACTGTATCTTTACAGTTATTGTATAAATACAGTTATATATATATAAATACAGTAATATATACAGTTATTATATAAATTATGAAAATTATCTAAATTATGAAAACCTGTAAAACTCCGTTNTTATTATATAAATTATGATAATTATATAAATTATGAAATGATGAGAACCTGTAAAACTTCATTGGATTCTTTTATTTCCTGTGAGAATCTCAGGGGAACAATTTTCTAATAGGTTTTGCTAAGAAGGGAGGTATTTTATCAGCAAATTTGTTGTCCCAGAGGGTCAGTAACAACTGGGTTTCATAAACACAAGCACTACAAGTGTCTCTAATTTTTGCAGGGAGTAAATTCAGTGTATAATTACTGATCTGATATCTGGATAAATCCATTCTGTTTTCCCCTTCTCTCACTGAATCCGGGGAATGTCCCCTCCCCAAATACCCCTTTAAAAAGGGTTTTGGCTTACACTGGGAGGTGTTTTACTTGTGACAGCAAATTTGTTGTCCCAGAGGGTCAGTAACAACTGGGTTTCATAAACACAAGCACTACAAGTGTCTCTAATTTTTGCAGGGAGTAAATTCAGTGTATAATTACTGATCTGATATCTGGATAAATCCATTCTGTTTTCCCCTTCTCTCACTGAATCCGGGGAATGTCCCCTCCCCAAATACCCCTTTAAAAAGGGTTTTGGCTTACACTGGGAGGTGTTTT
>VZTZ01013587.1:103471-130889 GCA_013400955.1 Drymodes brunneopygia | reverse complement strand
AATGTCCCCTCCCCAAATAACCCTTTAAAAAGGATTTTGGCTTACACTGGAGGTGTTTTATTTGTGACAGCAAATTTGTTATGCCAGAGGGTCAGTAACAGCTGATTTCCACCTGCCTCATAAACATCAACTCTACAGATGTCTCTAATTTTTGTGGACAATATATTCAGTGTATAATTATTGACCTGATAAATCCATTCTCTTTCCCCTTCTCTCTGAATCCGGGGAATTTCCCCTCACCAAGTACCCCTACAAAAAGGGTTTTGGCTTACACTGGGAGGTGTTTTGTGCCAGCAAATTCATTATCCCAAAGGGTCAGTAACAACTCATTTCCATCTAACTCATAAACACAAGCTCTACAAGTGTCTCTAATTTTTGTGGACAGTATATTCAGCGTATAATTATTGATCTGATAAATCCATTCTCTTTCCCCTTCTCTCTGAATCCAGGGAATGTCCCCTCCCCAAATACCCCTTTAAAAAGGGATTTGGCTTACACTGGGAGGTGTTTTGTGCCAGCAAATTCATTATCCCAAAGGGTCAGTAACAACTCATTTCCATCTAACTCATAAACACAAGCTCTACAAGTGTCTCTAATTTTTGTGGACAGTATATTCAGCGTATAATTATTGATCTGATAAATCCATTCTCTTTCCCCTTCTCTCTGAATCCAGGGAATGTCCCCTCCCCAAATACCCCTTTAAAAAGGGATTTGGCTTACACTGGGAGGTGTTTTGTGCCAGCAAATTCATTATCCCAAAGGGTCAGTAACAACTCATTTCCATCTAACTCATAAACACAAGCTCTACAAGTGTCTCTAATTTTTGTGGACAGTATATTCAGCGTATAATTATGGACCTGATAAATCCATTCTCTCTCCCCCTTCTCTCTGAATCCAGGGAATGTCCCCTCCCCAAATACCCCTTTAAAAAGGGTTTTGGCTTACACTGGGAGGTGTTTTGTGACAGCAAATTCATTATCCCAAAGGATCAGTAGCAACTGATTTCCACCTAACTCATAAACACCAACTCTACAAGTGTCTCTAATTTTTGTGGACAGTATATTCAGCGTATAATTATGGACCTGATAAATCCATTCTCTCTCCCCCTTCTCTCTGAATCCAGGGAATGTCCCCTCCCCAAATAACCCTTTAAAAAGGATTTTGGCTTACACTGGGAGGTGTTTTATTTGTGACAGTGAATCTGTTGTCCCAGAGGGTCAGTAACAACTGATTTCCACCTGCCTCATAAAGACCAACTCTAATTTTTGCAGAGAGTAAATTCAGTGTATAAGTGACTGATCTGATAAATCCATTATATTTCCCCCTTCTCTCACAATCCAGGGAATGTCCCCTCCCCAAATGCCCCTTCAAAAAGGGTTTTGGCTTACACTGGGAGGTGTTTTATTTATGACAGTGAATCTGTTGTCCCAAAGGGTCAGTAACAACTCATTTCCATCTAACTCATAAACACAAGCTCTACAAGTGTCTCTAATTTTTGTGGACAGTATATTCAGCGTATAATTATGGACCTGATAAATCCATTCTCTCTCCCCCTTCTCTCTGAATCCAGGGAATGTCCCCTCCCCAAATACCCCTTTAAAAAGGGTTTTGGCTTACACTGGGAGGTGTTTTGTGACAGCAAATTCATTATCCCAAAGGATCAGTAGCAACTGATTTCCACCTAACTCATAAACACCAACTCCACAAGTGTCTCTAATTTTTGCAGCGAGTAAATTCAGTGTATAGGTGACTGATCTGATAAATGTACTATGTTTTCCCCTTCTCTGACTGAATGCAGGGAATGTCCCCTCCCCAAATGCCCCTTTGAAAAGGGTTTTGGCTTACACTGGCTGCTTCAGTCGGATGCAAACCATCAAAGAGATCCACGAGTACCTGTCCCAGAGGTTACGGATCAAGGAGGAGGACATGCGCCTCTGGCTCTACAACAGTGAGGTAATCCTGCTCCTTTTCCTCCTTTTTTTATAGATATATATTTTTTTTTAATATTATGTGTTTTATTCCTTCCCAGGATCTATTAAATACACATGCACTGTAAAATGAGAGTGGCCATAAATATCCTTTAGACTCTTGCTGTTTATTTTTTGTGCTTTAATTTCCATTTGAGGTGAAAGTTCATGTAGAACTCTGGTTCTATGAGGGTTTTTTTTTTTCTCCTGCAGAACTATCTCACTCTGCTGGATGATGAAGATCACAGGCTGGAATACCTTAAAATCCAAGATGAGCAGCATTTAGTAATAGAAGGTAAAACATTTGATTTATGCATTAAAAACTGAGGTTTACAGAGGGAATCCACGGGGAGGTGGTGGCAAAGCTAATTTAGGGAACTTTGCATGTATTTTGTCCCTGTTTTGAAATACATCTGGATCTTTTGTTGGTTTGCAACAACACAAAATACCAGTGGTGGCTCATGAACTGATTTTGTTCAGACCTTTATGGAGAATTAGAATAAGCACTGAAAAATTTGCTATTCAACAGCAAAAGCAATGCCAAAGCTGCTTCCCTGAAGATGTTTCTGGTGTGGTTGGAGGGATGCCAGTGTTAGAATGAGTTCCAGTCATGATCAGAAACATTGAAATGAGAACTAGCAAAAATAATGGCTAAAAGTAAGCACATTTCTAATCCCAAATATTAGAGAATTTTAATTAAACCTCTTCAGCTGGGTGTAAGCTCTCTGGAGTAAGTGACAGCTTTTCAAAACCTCTTTTCATGTCCCTTTCTAGTTCGAAACAAAGACATGAGCTGGCCAGAAGAGATGTCTTTTATAGCAAACAGCAGTAAAATAGACAGACACAAAGGTGAGTCTTTTCACAGAGTCTTTCACTGCATTATGATGAGAAGAAAAATCCAAGAAAAAAATTGAAACGTTGAAACACTTCTTTTTAACACAAGTCTTGTTAACTTTGGGTGAGGTTTTTTTATGCTGCTTTGCTTGGTCTTTCTATTAATTTAAATGCTGGGAATGTGGGATGTGTAAATAAATCTGGAGATGTTCAGACACAGCTTTAATAAATGGTGCACAGCAGATTTTGGATTTTGTGAGTATTACCTTGGATTTTTTTTAAGGCAAGGAATAATTAAGATTTTAACAAATGAACCCAGAATTTTCAGTACCTAATGACCTGAAAATATCCTGTATGGATTGTACTGCTGTCTGTGGTGGATCAGCTCAACAAAATACCTCCATTTCTGTGAAGCAGAGTTAGAGAGAGCAGCTATTTTGAACATCTGTGTAGTGCCATAATTAGGAGCAGGTTCAATTAAATCACTTACTGTGAGAAGATGCTGCAGCCTTCTGCTACTGCTACAATATTCTGAATTTTCTCACCTGCACAACTGCTCTAATGATGTTTTTTTTTTTTGCTCAGTTCCTACTGAGAAGGGTGCTACAGGCCTCAGCAACCTGGGGAACACTTGCTTCATGAACTCCAGCATCCAGTGTGTCAGCAACACCCAGCCCCTGACACGCTACTTCATCTCAGGGAGGCACCTCTATGAGCTCAACAGGTAATTCCTGGGGGAGAGCAGTGCCTTTGTGCCTGCTGGGACATCAATTCAGGCCTGCCTGCTGCTGGAAGCTGAAATTCAGTGTAAAGGAATGATTGAAATTCAGTGTTAGCAGCTCTGCAGTAGATTCTGCATTAGAGGCATGGAAATCCAGCTTCTTGTTTCTGGGAGCTTTTCTGCTTCCTTGTTCATCTCCAGGCTGGAGTGTGGGTAAATTTTAATCTGGAGTTCATTCCTTTTGTAATTTCTAGGACAAATCCCATAGGAATGAAAGGACACATGGCCAAGTGCTATGGGGATTTGGTGCAGGAGCTGTGGAGTGGCACCCAGAAGAACATTGCCCCCCTAAAGCTCAGGGTGAGTTATTCCCAGGTGGGAAACAAGGATTTCTTGGCAAAGCAGAAATTCAATTAATTTTTCCTGGTGTTGCCTGTATTGGAGCAGTTTGGAGTCTCAGAGTCTCCCCTAGAAGGGGAGTGTTCATCACTCCTGCTGGAATTTGTGGTTGTAAGGCCAAAGGAGTTACCTGGCATGGCTCAGGTTATGCCATAAAAAGTGGCTTTTACAGCCCTTTTTGGGGACAAAAGATGATGAATTTACCTGTAAATGAGTTTTGGTTCTGAAAGCAAAGGGGCTCCCTTCAGCTCTGTTTGTGTTCACTGACAGCACACGTCTCATCTACAATATTTAGATTAATTTTTACATTTGCTACATGATATTAAATAACTTTCTGCCTTTTTTTTTTTAATAGTGGACAATAGCAAAATATGCTCCAAGATTTAATGGCTTTCAACAGCAAGACTCCCAGGAGCTTCTGGCTTTTCTCCTGGATGGGCTTCATGAGGATTTGAACAGAGTTCATGACAAGCCATACGTGGAGCTGAAGGACAGTGATGGTCGGCCAGACTGGGAGGTGGCAGCAGAGGTGGGGCTTCAAATCTTTGCTTTTGGGGTTTTTTTTTTGGTTTTTCCTTATGGTAATAAATTGAGAAATTGTTGATGAGACTGCCTGTGATATTTTGGGACTGTAGCACCTTTTGGATCTGTCAGAGCTGTGATTTGCAGAGGTAATTTCACCTTTGAGCTGAGAATTAATTTTAATTGTTGTAGTAAAATTATCAAGATGGTCCTTCACAGTGATTTTGAACAACTCCTCAAAATTAGGGAGTATCAAAATATTTCAAGATACCTGATGGTCAGAAATCATTTTTATGATCAGAAATAATAATTTATTTCTGATTCCTCTGAAGTATTTTAAATGGTATCATCCCTTGATTGTTGTGTAAATTGAGAACTTTACTTGTGCTAAATACTTCACTGAATACTTCTTATTTATTACAAATCAGTAAATAACTTCTGTGGAAGTAATTTGGCTCCTATAGGCCAATGAAACTTTGGAGATCAGTGAAGTAGTTTCCAGTTTCTAACTTTATATTTTTTGTGCTTCATTTCAGGCCTGGGAAAACCATCTGAGAAGAAACAGATCCATTGTTGTAGATTTATTTCATGGGCAGCTGAAGTCCCAAGTGAAATGTAAAACTTGTGGGCATATAAGTGTTAGGTTTGACCCTTTTAATTTTTTATCCTTGCCTTTGCCAATGGACAGCTACATGCACCTAGAAATTACAGGTGAGTGGTGTCAACTTCCTAAAATAAAATCCAAGTGAAACAGTTATAAAACCTCAAATTTTGTTTGTATTACTATTTATTAAGAATAATACACTCATTTTAATATAATAGAGTGCAAGAATTTTCATTGGAACACAGTTTAACTAAGCTAAAACATTTAGAAACAGAATGTGGATGATAATTTTTAGGGTTGATTGAAGGATTTAAAACAAAACCTTTTTAAAATGGAGATTTGGGGAACTTTCCTTCTGTTCCCTCTCTTGTAGAGGTTGTCCTAAATCTGCCCAGAGGAGAAACCAGGGCTGGGGGGAAAATACAATATGGGTCATGAACTGTGCTCTGAAGGAGCTGGGGATTGCTGGAAAAGAGGCAAAAGAAAAGATGGGGAAAAAAGTGAAACAAAATTTGAAACCATTTTCTGCTGCCTGCGCAGCAAGAGATTTTCTGACATAGTGACATTGAAAATTGGCTGGGAAAATAAAATAAATCATCCATTCAAGTGGGGGAAAAAATATTTTCCAATAAGTGAGGAGCTGTAATGTGTTGTTGTCATTAAAAGTTGCCTGGGTTGCTGAGCTGGGTGTTGCTTTTCCCCTTTGCAGTAATTAAATTAGATGGCACCACTCCTGTTCGATATGGGCTGAGGCTGAACATGGATGAGAAGTACACAGGCTTGAAAAAGCAGCTCAGTGAACTCTGTGGCCTCAAACCAGAGCAGCTGCTGCTTGCAGAGGTGCACAGCTCCAATATAAAGGTAAAAAGAAATTTAAAAAAAAAAAGATTAATCATTGCTGCAAAGTGCTTTGGGGATTTTTGTTACTTCTTTATTTTTAACGTTGAAGCTTTGCTTATGAGAATGTGAAATGATTTTAACTAAAAGTGTGATAAAAATCAGCTTATTTATCTCTCTAGATGAACTTTTATTTCATTCTTAAACAGTAATTTGGCTTGCTGTAAATAGATTAAAATTGATTGCTTAATGATATTTTTAGGAAAAAAATCATCTTGAGCTAATAAATCTCCAGGTAAGGTGCTGGGATGAGTTTAAACACTGCCAAGACATCAGGGCCATAGCTAATGACTGACTTTCAGTGTGTTTGGATATTTCCAGGTAGATTTTTTGGCTGTAAATTAAAAGTGCTTAAAATGAGATGCTCTTGTTGTGTTCAGAGAACCATCGATAACTCCTGCAGGGGCTTGGGTTCCTCTATTCTTCTGGAAAGGTGTAAGGAGGCAGATGGGAGGGAGAGAGGAGCTGATCAGTGCAGTTTGCAGAGGAACAGGACAGCTTTGGGTCCCAGCTGAAGGTGTCCAAGGGCCTGAGCAGCTTTCCCTGTCTCCCAAAGAATTTCCCTCAGGACAACCAGAAGGTGCGGCTGTCGGTGAGCGGCTTCCTGTGTGCGTTTGAGATCCCCATCCCAGGCTCCCCCACGTCAGCATCCAGCCCTGTGCAGACAGGTGAGACAAAACCCTGCTTCTCCTGCTCATCCCAACTGCAGAGTGTTGAGAAACTCAGCACTAAACTTTATCATTGAGTGAGGATTAAACAAACGAGGGTTGCGCTCGGTACCTGCACGGAATGGGAAGGATAAAAACCTTTGGGATCAATGAATTGATAATTTATTTGTCTCCCTGTAGAGATCTCCACTGGGCCATCAGCCAACGGGGCTCCCACCATCCTGATGAACGGGGATGTTCCCAAGCCAAGCCTCATTCCCAACGGGATGCCAAACACGGTGGTGCCGTGCGGGACGGAGCGCAGCCCGCCCAGCTGGACCCTCAACGGCCACGTGCCCTCGCTGTGTGACAGCCCCTGCACGGGCTACATCATTGCAGTGCACAGGAAAATGGTCAGTGCCCCTGATACCTGAGGGATTTTTTGCCTTTTCTCTTAAATACCTCTTACACAGTACACCATATTCACAAGTATCAGCATGCACACTTGTGATACTTTAGCCTGGTTTCTTGGTGTCCTGCAGGCCAGGAGACCAAACACCCCAGAAACTACGCAGAGATAGGAGAGCAAACATTCTATTGCTGTAAGAACTCAAGGTCCCCCGGCAGGACAGATTCTGTAAACTAGAAGTTAGCCCAGCCCAGCCCCTTATTGGGCCCTCTAGTTAGATATGCTAATGAGTAAGGTCTTTAATTATACAGTTGATTGGGGGGACGGGGCTTTTGCCACGCTGTCACCTGGAGGGCAGAAGCATCGAATGGGATCCTATTAAACACCCAGGGAAACAACCCCCAACCCTCTGACCCTGTCTGAGCTTTGATTTCCTAACACCAGAAAAAGGCATCACCCCTGCATGCTCCTCAGCTCTTTGTGCTGCACAAATCATTAAAGAAGCAAAGATTTTGTTCATGTCCATGTGATAATTACACACATTTATGTTTGATGCAGTCAGAAAACCTCACCATGACATCATCAAATACAAACGTTTTCCAAGCCAGTGATCAACATTTACAGTATTTAATGTTGCAATTAGAGTAGTTTTAATACAATTAATGAGCAATTTGAATTGCCAAGGCCTGAAACAAGGCACAAGGCCAGCAATCCAGGTGATTATGATGCACCTTCACACCTGACTCCTCCTTTTGCTTCCCACAGATGAGGACAGAGCTGTATTTCCTCTCATCTCAGAAGAATCGGCCCAGTCTCTTTGGAATGCCCCTGATTGTTCCCTGCACGGTTCACACGAGGAAAAGGGACCTCTATGATGCTGTGTGGATCCAGGTTTCCAGGCTGGCCAGCCCCCTCCCTCCTCAGGAAGCCAGTAACCATGCACAGGACTGGTGAGTTGGGCACCTCAGCCTTGCATTTGATTTAAAACACAGTGCCTTACATTGGTTGCAAGATTTTAAATTATGTTCATTTGATTTCTCACAATAATGGCAATAATTAAAATTAAATCCTTTTTAGTACAGTTAAATGTAGCTGCACTTAAAGGTTGGCTTCATTCCTATCCAGTGATTGATAATTATTTCTATCTGACAAATTTAAGCCTTGGAAAGGCAGCTTTTAATAGTTTATTGTAACCAAAAAAATCATTTTGAGGGTTGTTTTTTTTTTTAAGTAATCATAACAAGCCCAAAGAAGGGAGGTGATTGCAGTGAGAGTGCTGCTGTTTGATGTTGTGTTCTCCTCTATTTCAGTGATGACAGCATGGGGTATCAGTACCCCTTCACCCTCAGGGTAGTTCAGAAGGATGGAAATTCTTGTGCTTGGTGTCCATGGTACAGGTAAATTGTCCTTTTTTCCATTTACAGCAGGGAATCACTCCAGCAGAAAGGTAATTTATAGTAATGGGTCTGTGGTAGATTTCAGACTTCAGAGGTAATATCTAACAATAAGAATCTGGAATGTAATTTCACCAGAACTCTCTCCAGGCAGGCTTGCACTGCAGCACAGCTTTTATGACTTGCAGAGCTGAAAGTTCTGCCACGACAGAAACTTTAAATTAGGAGGCAGAAATGAGATTATCCAAAACCTGTTATCCTCTTACAATAATCTGTGTCTGTGTGCAGCCTTGTATGCCCACAGACTTGCATGGTTTTGGGGGGATTCACACAACCCCAAATTTTTAGATATAATTCATCCACCCCTGTGAGTTCCTGTGCCATTTGAAGGGTAAGAAATAAAATGGGCAATAAGAAATTCACCCTGCAAGGATGCTTGAAATTTTCCCTAAACAAAGACTGATGAAAATTCCAGACCTTTGCTGGAAGGTATTGAGGCCATAAACTAATTTTTTAAAAAGTGTTCTATAGCTTTTAAAATTCGTTATCATGGTGAAAATGACTTGTGGAGACAGAGCAATGGAGGTTTTTGGGGTCACGGCTGGGTTTGGTCAGCACTGGATCATAAAAGTGCTGAAGGGACTTTAAAGATCATCCCATTCCAACCTCCTTCCATGGGCAGGGCCACCTTCCCCTGGATCATGTGCAGGCAGATGGTGGAGCTCCCCCAGCTGCTTGCATCTCTCACTCTGTACAAGTTTTGCAGTGTAAATGCAAATAACCCCAGGCATTGCTGTATAAAAACATCTCACGCTGGAGTCGAGGCCCGGAGCTCGGAGGGCACAGATGATCCAAAACCAGGAGCAGAACTGAGTTCATTCAGGAGTGATTGGACACTTGACTGACCACACCCAACCTTTTCCTGCTGCAGGTTCTGCCGTGGCTGTAAGATTGAGTGCTCAGAGGACAGGGCTTGTGTGGGCAATGCCTACATTGCTGTGGACTGGGACCCCACCGCGCTCCACCTGCGCTACCAGACCTCGCAGGAACGGGTAAAACCCCCCCAGAAACCCTCTGTGCTTTGTCAGCACCTCTGAAACAGCACCCAGACACCACCCACTGCAGCCTTCTTATCTATTTGAGCCGTTTTCCATGTATTTGTTTTGTCCATTTTCTGTTAAACCGAAGGCAGTAATTGGAGCAGTGGATTCTGGATAAATCGATGTCTTGGTGGTAGAGCTCTCATGTGGTCTAATGGTGTGGAAGGGAAGCTTTTAAAGAACCACAGCAGTGCATTTGCTGGCTGTTGTGAGTTGCTTATAAGCTAGTCAAGATATATAATTATGTATATATACATAATACATTACAAGATATCTTAATTGGAGAAATTTTCTGTAACTATAAACAGTTATGCTTGTGAGTAAAGCTATTTCCTCATTGAGTCAACAAAACACATCTGAAGGTAAGACTGTGCCTGGATTAATCTGGAATAACTGGTCAAATTTGTGAGTTTTATCTATAAAGTTGTGCTTTATGGATAATTTATAAGCAGAGCTCAAGTATAAGAAGAGTGAATTATTTTATCTGCATCTTCATAACTGAAAGGAAATTCCTGCTAGGACTTAGGGCATCTCATTTTCATCTTTAATTCTGAACAACCCTGTTATTAGTGTGGTACTGTGAGGAGAGCCCTCCTGTGAGCAGTGTGAGTTACATTTCAAAGGCTCAGGCAGCTTTCTCTCCCTCCAGATCGTGGAAGAACATGAAAGTGTTGAACAAAGCCGCCGAGCCCAGGCAGAGCCCATCAACCTGGACAGTTGTCTGAGAGCCTTCACCAGCGAGGAGGAGCTGGGGGAGGATGAGATGTACTACTGCTCCAAGTGCAAGACTCACTGTCTGGCCACCAAAAAACTGGATCTTTGGAGACTTCCCCCTATTTTGGTAGGATTTTGTGTCATTTTCCTCCTCAGCAGCAGCAAACCCAAAGCACGTTGTTCCCAAATCTCTCATTGCCTTGCTCTGAATAAAATGATTTTCTTTGTTCACACTCTCAGGTGAGGCACTGACTGAGTTGGCTTTGTGCAGGCAAATAAAGCAAACCTCAAATCTTTTTGAATGTTTTTAGCTGCTGCCTTGCAGGAAATGGTGGTGGTTTGTGCTCTGACACAGCTCGTGCTCAGATGGTGACACGATCTCCTCTCTGGTTGTGGAACACCTGCAATTCTTATTTTTCAGCTTATTCAAAACAGACAGTGCTGATCACTGAATTGAAGCAACCTTTACCATCATTTCCACGTGAAAATATTAGTTTCATATTTTACCAGCTCGATCCCAAAATCCAGATTGTCACACAAGGCATTATTTTCACTACCATAGAATAAAATATGTGTGTTTTGTGAAGAACTCTCTTTAATCAGTGAAATTACTCACTGGGCTGTCCTCCTTTAATTTTCTCTACCATGTTTCCCTTTAGATCATTCACCTGAAAAGATTTCAGTTCGTCAACGGNTCTCTCATTGCCTTGCTCTGAATAAAATGATTTTCTTTGTTCACACTCTCAGGTGAGGCACTGACTGAGTTGGCTTTGTGCAGGCAAATAAAGCAAACCTCAAATCTTTTTGAATGTTTTTAGCTGCTGCCTTGCAGGAAATGGTGGTGGTTTGTGCTCTGACACAGCTCGTGCTCAGATGGTGACACGATCTCCTCTCTGGTTGTGGAACACCTGCAATTCTTATTTTTCAGCTTATTCAAAACAGACAGTGCTGATCACTGAATTGAAGCAACCTTTACCATCATTTCCATGTGAAAATATTAGTTTCATATTTTACCAGCTCGATCCCAAAATCCAGATTGTCACACAAGGCATTATTTTCACTACCATAGAATAAAATGTGTGTGTTTTGTGAAAAACTCTCTTTAATCAGTGAAATTACTCACTGGGATGTCCTTTAATTTTCTCTACCATGTTTCCCTTTAGATCATTCACCTGAAAAGATTTCAGTTCGTCAACGGGCGCTGGATAAAATCCCAGAAAATCGTTAAATTTCCCAGAGAAAATTTTGACCCAAGTGCCTTTTTGGTACAAAGGGATCCAAGTCATTTCCAGAGGAAGCAGCTGACCCTGCAGGTTGAGAGCCTTCCTGAGGCACGGGCTGGCCAAGGGGACAGCAGGAAAACAGATGTGCAGGTGACAGGCACAGCAGGAGAAGGGGACACACTGAACAGGAGTCCATCCTCCCTGAACACTACTGTCCTCAATAATGTCAAAGGTATGCAATGATTAGGCAAAATTCCACTCAATGCTGGTGTTTGGAGGGGGAAAATGTTATTATGGGCAAAATTTTAATGTTTAGGGTGTTTTCTGCCGAAGCACTGCACTTTGAAATGTTTCTTACTGAAGCTTTAGCATAAAAAACGAGAGAAAATTTAAAGAGTTGCTCAGTGACAACAGATATTGGTACTTGTGTAAGTGGGCTGGGGTAAGAGTGAGGGATGTGCTCCTGCATAAAAGAGTTCAATTCAGTTTCTGGGTGCATGGATGTGTGTGCACAAAGATGGGGTTTTATTTCTATACTCATTTATACTCATGAGCTGCAGTGAAACAGTGGGGTTTCATGTTTGGTTTTTCAAAAAATCACTTTTTAGAAAGAAACCTAGGCTGTGTTTGTACTCATCTTAGTAATCTGTGTATTTTCTGTTCTAGCATCTCCATCCTTGGGGAGGAAAAGTGGCACCAGCTGCCCTTCAAGCAAAAACAGCAGCCCCAACAGCAGCCCGAGGACTTTGGGGAGAGGCAAAGGGCGCCTGCGGCTGCCGCAGCTGGGGAAAAACAAACTGTCCAGCAGCAAGGAAAACCTGGCTGCCAGCAGGGACAACGGTGCTGAGCACGAGCAGGGGGATGCTCTGACTAAAGGCCAGGCTCTGGGGGGCAGCCAGGGCGAGCTGTACCCCGGGCAGGACAGCGAGGGGGCTCTGGCCAATGGGTTCGTGTGGGAGCAGAGCAACGGGCAGGGCGAGAACCACAGCGAGGACGACACCGCCGACGACCAAAGAGACGACGTCTGGGTCAACCCCATCTACAACCTTTATGCAATCTCGGTAGGTGGCTGCTCCCCTGGCCAAACTGCCTCCCTGGGGCTCTGCTTGAACCAAATGCCTTCGTTGGGTTGGTGCCAGCATGGGGGTCTGTAGGGAAGGAGAGCAAAAGGCAGCAGGATAAATTCGCTGTAAAACTGGGTGCAAATGGAATCTCTGCTAATTTGTTCTCCTTGTGTGTGTAAAGTTAGTCAGGTCCAGCTGTCTAGATTGTCATGATGGCTCACCCACAGGTAATGAACTTAGGAATAACTTATTTGATGTTTGATCTAGTATTTCTTTTCTTCTCCATTCTCCTCAGTGCCATTCAGGAATTATGGGAGGGGGTCATTACGTCACTTATGCCAAAAACCCGAACAACAAGTGGTACTGCTACAATGACAGCAGCTGCAAGGTAAAGCACTTCTTTTCCTCATTGTTTCACATCATTATTCTAGTTATTTCAAACCATTTTTGCCTTGGTTACTCAGAGCTAAAGAAATCTAGAATTGGAAATTCTAGCTAAAGAAATTGTAGACTCATGGAATGGTTTGGGTTGGAAGGGACCTTAAAGCTCATCCCATTCCAGCCCTCTGCCTTGGGCAGGGACACCTTCCACTAAATCAAACATTTGTGCAGAGCTGCTGTTTGAAATCATGAGCATCTCCAGAGCTGCATCAGATAAATATTAAAATTATTAACTGAAATTGTACGTGAGGCTTTTTCCATGGTAACATCTGTTCATCAGCTGCTCCCACAGTTCAGGGAAGATGCTTATTTCATACAAAGATGGGAAAATGACTAAGAATGGCAAGCCAGGAATACATTTCCATGATGGCAGCAGTTTGTATTCAATTGGTGAATAACTCACTTCTGACACTTCTGAGTATTTGCATTCATCACTATAAAATTGTCAAGAGTTCCCAAGTAATTAATGGAGATAGAACACGGGATTCCTTGTGTTACANCAGGTAATGAACTTAGGAATAACTTATTTGATGTTTGATCTAGTATTTCTTTTCTTCTCCATTCTCCTCAGTGCCATTCAGGAATTATGGGAGGGGGTCATTACGTCACTTATGCCAAAAACCCGAACAACAAGTGGTACTGCTACAATGACAGCAGCTGCAAGGTAAAGCACTTCTTTTCCTCATTGTTTCACATCATTATTCTAGTTATTTCAAACCATTTTTGCCTTGGTTACTCAGAGCTAAAGAAATCTAGAATTGGAAATTCTAGCTAAAGAAATTGTAGACTCATGGAATGGTTTGGGTTGGAAGGGACCTTAAAGCTCATCCCATTCCAGCCCTCTGCCTTGGGCAGGGACACCTTCCACTAAATCAAACATTTGTGCAGAGCTGCTGTTTGAAATCATGAGCATCTCCAGAGCTGCATCAGATAAATATTAAAATTATTAACTGAAATTGTACGTGAGGCTTTTTCCATGGTAACATCTGTTCATCAGCTGCTCCCACAGTTCAGGGAAGATGCTTATTTCATACAAAGATGGGAAAATGACTAAGAATGGCAAGCCAGGAATACATTTCCATGATGGCAGCAGTTTGTATTCAATTGGTGAATAACTCACTTCTGACACTTCTGAGTATTTGCATTCATCACTATAAAATTGTCAAGAGTTCCCAAGTAATTAATGGAGACAGAACATGGGATTCCTTGTGTTACACCCAGTTATAAAAGGAATTCACGGAGACAGAACACGGAATTCCTTGTGTTACACCCAGTTAAAAAAGTAATTCATGGAGACAGAACATGGGATTCCTTGTGTCACACCCAGTTACAAATACACTTTTGGGGCAGTAGTGTGTGTTTGGAGTGCAGTGCCAGTGCCAGAGTTATCCCATGGGGTTTCTCCGGGTGTTTTCCCTGTGCCAGGAGTTGCACCCGGACGAGATCGACACGGACTCTGCCTACATTCTGTTCTACGAGCAGCAGGGGGTGGACTATGCCCAGTTCCTGCCCAAGATCGATGGCAAGAAGATGGCAGACACGAGCAGCATGGACGAGGACTTCGAGTCCGACTACAAGAAATACTGCGTGCTGCAGTGAGCCCGGGCTGCCACACCCTGGGACAAGCCCTGGATGTGCCCCTGGGCGAGGCGTGGCTGACACAGAGAGCAGCTCGTGGTTGTGGTTGTCCCCCTGTGAGCTGAAAGCACAAAAAGAAACCCCCTGGTGAAGCAGTTAATACCCAGTAGTATCCTTTTGTTCTGTTTTCTCACTACATGCTCGAAACGTTTCTGGTGTTGGACATCTGAGACTGCCACTGGCCTTTAAACCCAATGGTTTGAGAAAAGCCGATTTAGGACCAAATAAGAGCTAAATTAAACATCCAAATAAGAGCTAAACAGAGTAGTGTAGAGTTTACCAACTGTTCTAACACCCCCTTCCCCCCGAGGCTCTCGTTAGGTTTAAGGTTTAACGGGGAAAAACAATTTGTAGTGTTGTCTTTGGACAACATGATATTGCTACCTCCTTTTTCCTGCAGTTTTATTGCATTTTATTGGCAAAACAGGGAAGGCAAGAGAAGGAAAAGTGCACAGATGGAAACAAACGATTGTCGTGGGGAAGAGAAGTTTCCAGTTTTGCCACCACTAATGTGTGTCAGTTGCTTTCTTTCTGTATGTTGGGAGCACAACCAAATCATCATTTGAGAAGAGATTAATTTCTACACTTGAATGGTTTATTATACTTGTGTTTCCTCCACGTGTTGGCTGTGCAGATCAACATGTTTCAGGAATGGCTTTTCTGCCTGAAGAGTGCTGGCTCAAAACCTTTTCTTGAGCTGCCTCAAGAAGAAACTTCAGGTTTGGAGAGAGTAGTTGTGATTACACTCACGGTGTCTTAAAAAAAAGTGCACATTGCACAAAACGTTCCCAGCTTTTGGAAGGAGAGAGAGATGCTTGAGCTTACGTTTCATGACTGGTGTTGCTTTTGAAATTTGCACTTTTGAAAACGCATCTGATTCAACTGAAACCCG
Organism: Drymodes brunneopygia; assembly: GCA_013400955.1. Taxonomy (NCBI): domain Eukaryota; kingdom Metazoa; phylum Chordata; class Aves; order Passeriformes; family Petroicidae; genus Drymodes; species Drymodes brunneopygia. The sequence continues at coordinate 115,423 of VZTZ01013587.1, read as the reverse complement.
CAGTTTGTTTGGTTTTTTTGTTGCTGTTGTTGTTGTAAGGGCTCTGGAGTGAATGGCTGTGAATATCCACTGTGTATTTCAAAGGAGGAAGCTGTGGCTGTCAGGTAGCTGTCGTAGCATTCATGGATGGAGGTTTTGGTTTTTTTTTTTATTGATTTCCTAATTCAGTTTCTTGTTTTCAAAATTTGGTTGCCTTTTCAAATTATGTTTTTTTTTATTGTTACAACAGGTTATGCAAATACTTGCAATTAAACCAGACTTGCTTTCCATGCCCTGGCAACATTGCTCTGTAATTCAAGGGGCTTCTTGCACGAGGGGAAGTGTGACTGAGTCTTAGCAGAGACTGGAAAAAAAGAGGGTTGGTTTTTTTTTTTGAGCAGGCATTTCTTGAAACATTTTCAGTGTTAAATTGTTTGCATATCTGAATGAAGATAAAAATTTTCACTCTTCTGGCCTTTTGTTCTTGAGCTGAGTTGAAGCAGCTTATTCATTTTGTCATACATCATCCTCCCAGTTCCCTGGGTTTTTGTACCTTCACTAACAAAACTGTTACTCACCTGGTTCTCTGCAGTTAATGTTTGGATTCATTTTGGGCTGTTTGACAAGAATGCCAAACCTTCAGTGAGGTTCTCATTTCCAGGAGGATCTGGGGTTTATCCATTTAGGGGATGAATTCAGCTGGTCTGGCTGTCTTTGCCCAGGCACAGCCCTCTCTGCCTTTGGAGGTTGTGCCTCTCTGGGGACAGCAGATCTGTTCCAGAAATGAGTCTTGTCTTACCTGTCAGGTGTTGCTCCTTATCCTCTATGGTCTTTAATCTTTAAAAGTGGTCTGAACATTGAGCCTAAAGAAAAGCAAACATGAAAACTTGTGAATTTCTAGGTTAGAAGCTTTTTCAACACCGACTTGTCTACTCCTCCCTCCGCAAACTCCATGAAAAGTGAAAGATTTTTCAACTGATTTACTTTAAAATGTTTTATTTAAGCAGGTAGCACAATCTACTAATGTTATTTGATCTTCTGTGTTTGTTACATTGGTTGTAATTAATTTTTTAAATTAAATTAATTCAAGAATTAGTAGTAAATTTATTAAGTTAACTATTAACTACATTCACTTTGTAAATTATTGTATAAAACTTATTGACAATGCACTGACTTTAGAAAGATGTTAATGTACATAAATGCCTTGTAAATAAAATAGTGTTGATGTACTGGAATATGAGCTGTATTAAAACAAAGGTATTGGTAATTGTATATGGAGTGAACCTGTTTATCTGTAACTATATTATTCAAACAAATTAAATACTGTGGATGCAGATGAAGTGTCACTTCTTGTCAGATAATTTTTAATAACTGCTTTCCTGCTTTGAAGTGTCTCTGCTGCTTCCACAAAGCTCAAATGCCTCTGTCAACCCCAAAGCTGAAGCGTGGGCGTGCATCCAGCAACTCCCTGCAGCTTCTTCATTGTTTATAAAAGGTAAGTTGGGTATTTTGTTGGTGATAATAGCACTTATTAGTTGAAAACAATCCGTGTCAGCAGTGAAGTGATCCCTCAGGAACGGGAAGGTTTTGCTCTGGTGTTTTTGGACAGGATGTGCAGTACCTGATGTCCAGCCCTGGTGCCTGAGGTGTCCGTGCTGCAGCCAGGGCTGTTTGCTCACGTAGCTGCTGATTGCACACAGTGCTGGACACTTCCCCTGGGCAGCCAGGGGTGGGAGAGCCCTGCTGCAGCCACTGCCCTGCTTTTCTCCAGGGAGGAAGTGGATCTGGTTGAGTTGGCAAGCAGAGCAAAGTGTGTGCAGAGCTGATGTCAGGAGCACGCATCACCTTGGTCCTTGAGCGGGTCCTGAAGCACTGTGGTGATGTTCAGCTGGAAATGAATCATTGCTCTCATTTTCTGGCCTTTGAAGATGCTCAGTGGGTATTTATCCAAGGATTAGCACGCAGCAGCATCCCCAGAGTGTCTCTGTAGGTGAAGCCATCTCTGGCTGGGATGGGAGTGTTGGTGCAGCACTTTCTCATCACAGTCACCTCCCCTGCCTGGTGATCAATTCTTGGTCATTCTCACCAAGTGTGGTCACCCCACGGTGTCATTGGAGTCACTTGGGTGTTTTCAGTGTTGAGAATTTCATTTCAGTATAAAGAATGTGGGCTGCAGTCGTTCCCGTCATGAATTCCCCTCTGTTAAGGCTTTTTGAGGTATTGAAAGTAGAATTTAAAAGGATGGAAGCTCTAATGACCGAGGATGTTCATACGTGCTGCTGTCAGTGGCAAAGCTTTTATTGATTCAGGAGTGCAGCAGGGGGACATGAAAGAGATGAAGGCATCACATCCCTGCCCAACCTGCAGCCATTTGCTGCTGCTGAGTCCCTTTCACTTCCCAGCTCAGACCTGTGCAGGTCTCAAAGGAGAAATGAGCAGAGCCTGTTTTCTGTGAGAGGGGAGGAGTGGGGAATGAGCTGTGCTGGGGTTTTCCCTGGTACCTTTCTGTGTGTGCAGTGCTGTGTGTGTCCTGTCCTGCCCTTGGAGGGGTCAGTGTCCTGCTGACCCCAGGACATTGAGTCAGGTTTAACCTGGGGTGGCTTTTGGTGCTTCTGGAAGGGAGGGGAAGGACCCAGCAGGGCCAGCACCTCTTGTGCCAAAGGCTCTGATTGCCCCCAGGGAGAGGGGAGGGATGGATGCACCAACCCTGCAGCCTCTGCTGCCCTCAGGAGTGACCACCATCCCCTCCCTTCCCCAAAATCCCAAATCCAACAGCACTTCCCATCCTGATCCAAGTGTTGGATCCCTTCTGGAGCTGCTGTTCCAGCCAGAGTGCATCCCCTGCTCCCTGCCCTCCCCTGGGCTGCCACAGGAGGCTGCATCCCTGCTTTTCCCTGTCCCTAAACATCAGAATCTCCCAGATTTATCTGTGAGCTGTGATCATGTCCTGAGAACGTGCTGAGCTCCAGGCACAGCCGCTGGCCCAGGGCCCGGAGCATCCACGTAGATATTAATTAAATTAATTATACCTTTTGTTAACCTTTTTCCCTCAGGTCCAGTAAATTGAAGCAAGAAGTGAGTAAAATGCAGTCATCCATGCTTGCTGATTTATCATTTCAGGAAAATAAAAACCTGTCAGGAGCTGGGGAGATTGTGCCTTTTGTTTGGGACGAGCCTCCGGCTTCCTCGATCGTGTGTAAAAGATTTCCTGTTTGTGAAAATGAAAAGCAGTGTTTGATAAGGTCCCTTCAGCAAAGTGAGTCACAAAGGAGAAAACAGATTAAGGATGCTTCGAGATTTGATAGAAATTAAATTTCCCTGGGAGTTGTGAGCATCGAAAACCAATGAGGAAAACTGAAGGCAAAATACATCTTTTATTTATATTTAGGGTTATCAGGTCAGAGAGACCTGATGTCTGAACCTCACTCACCTTTTAGCAGTGCATTTAAAACTCGTGGTGAGATGTCCCCAGGTGGGTCACAAGCTGCTTTGGGTGGTCAGAGTTCATGCACTTCCCTCCCCTGCAAAAAAAAATAAACAGCAGCAGATGCTCCAGAGGCTGTTGCAGTGTTTGTGTGAGTTGGCAATGCTGCACTCCCTGTACTCTTGATATTTTTTATCTCAGTGCTGCTGAAATTTTTTTTTTCAGCATTAGATTTTTATTGGGTGCAAAGTCCAAATGAAGTGGCTGAGAGAGCTCTGCTGTGTGATGGCTGTTCTGTGAATTTTGGAAATGCTGTCTCCAAACTGCTGTGAACATTCTCAGTGTTGTTTCTCAGCTCTGTGTGAGGTTAAAATCCTGTGGTTTTCCCTGATCCTGAACATGGGCCCTTGCCAAGGTATTATTTTGCATAGAACTATTAAATCACAATTTCTTTCTGATTCTTCTCCAGCTTCTTATTCCCACAAAGTATCTTGCAAATTACATTGTCTTTACACCATGAATTTGGGAGGGTTTGGTCAAACTGAGGTTGAAGAAAGGAACTAAACCAACAAATAAATTGGGAAGGTGGTGGATTATGTGCTATGTTTGGAGTCATTGAAAAGGTTTGAGGCGACAGGTTTGGCTCAGTCTGAACATCACAGAGAAGTTTGTCCAGGACTTGCTGCATCTCTGGGTAATCTGGTTTAAGGTTTGCTGAAATGTAATACAGAAAGCAGAGTTTTAACCTTAATCCTCTGTGTGTTTAGCACACAATGAAATTGTGCCTTCACCTAAAGCAGCGTTTTGTTGGGGAAAACATTGATGTGTCTTCTAAATCAACCTTGGCCTCCCAAGGAGAAGCTGCAGGAAAGCTGGAGCGTGGATGTTGGTTGGGAGCTGGAGAACAACAAAGGGGAAGCTGCTGCTGCTGCAGGGCCAGGAACAGGATCCAAGACCAGCAGTGGCAAATCAAACCCCTCACAAATGGTGTTTGTGCTGTGATGTTTGGAGTAGGGAGACAATGCAAGGAACAGGGTGATTACACAGCTCAGCCCGGACATTGTGAGGCTGCTCCCTCCTCCAGGGGCTCGGGTGACAGCGTGACAGCTGTCCCCTGGTGCCTGGGGAGGGCAGAGGACACGAGGGGCTTGTCCAGAGAAGCTGTGGCTGTCCCTGGGTCCCTGAAGTGTCCAAGGCCAGGTTGGACAGGGCACCCTGGGATAGTGGAATGTGTCCCTGCCATGGCAGGGTGGGATGAGGATGTTTAATGTCCCAACCCAAACCATCCTGGGATTCCAGGAGAGGGAGGAAGAGCTCAGCAGTGGGGGCAGGATGAACATTCCCCAGTGTGATGCAGACTCAGACATTTAGGAGCACTCAGCAGGAGCAGAGCCAGCAAATTTGGGCTGTGCTGATCCCCCTCAGCACAGCCCCAGCCCCCAGGAATGGCAGAGCCCAGGGCTGGACTGGCTGAGTGTTGGAGCTCTGGGGCTCATGCAGGGATGATTGAAACCACAGCTCAGTGCTGGGGGTTTGTGCTGAGAGAGCCCCCAGCAAGGTGGAGGAATTTCTGTTCCATGCTGCTTTCCTTCTGCTGTGGAATAAGAACCCTCTTTAAATCAAAGCCATTCCTGTTGTACCCAAACACTCCTTGAAGGGGCAGGAAAGGATTCCTCACAGGAAGGCCCCGGTGCTGCTCCCTGGCCACCAGCACACGAGCTGCTGTTTGTGACCTTGCTCAGGAGCGTTGGAAATGTTTGCTTGCCGTGGGGCCGTGCCTTTTTATCTGCAGGTTTGATTATATAAATGTTCCTGTTTAAAAGACACACGCCAGGGAATAAATCTCTGGGCCCACTGACTCTTTGAGCACAGGCACCCCCAGCATTTGAATGGTAACAAAGAGAGCTGGAGTGGAAGCTTTTTGATGAAGAGTTGGCAGCATATCACAGGAGCAGCTTGGCCACAAGATGTGAGCAAGGATGGGTGTTTAAACTTCTTACCTTTCCTTCCAATTCTTTTTTATTTTCTTTAAATGATTATGAATGAATTATAAGAGAGAAGGTGGTTATTTTCGGTGTGTGTGTTTTCAAATAGTGGCTCAGTTAAAGAAGACATTCAATTTTCATTTTAACATAATCTGGCTGCTCAGTGGCAAATTATCAGCACTTTGAGTAGTAAGAATTAAGAGTGATCTGAAGAATGATCAGCTTTTAGCACAAAATATCTTGTTTAACTGATTTAATTGGGCCCAAACCCTGCCTATAATTTCTTCCATGCGAGTGGAAGGTGCTGCAACACAGCAAAAGCCAAGTTGGGTGTGAGGAAGGGTAGAGTTCAAATAAATAAAATACACTAAAGGGAGGTGAGAGATAGAACACAGATGTGAATTTCCCCTCTGAATATCCCTCCCTGCCTTTGGCTGCTGGGCTTTTGATGTGCCAGGGCACAAAGAGACTCCTCCTGTACCTGAGCTTTGTGTTCCAGGCAGAGCCCAGCCAGGTTATAAATCTGAAACGTTGCACCTCACCTTTTGTGTCTTGCTTAATGACCTTTTAAAAATAAATGCAGGGTGGCTGAGGGGAACAGGATCAGTGGTGGAAAAGCTGACACGTCCGCAACCTGAGCTCTGATCCCTCTGATTGCTCCAGCCCGTTAAACAAAACTTCTTTTGCTTTGTGCTTTAAAAAAAAAAACAAAACTAAAAAAAGAGGGAAAAGGGGGACAGGGGATGGTTTTCTTAGCTGGGTTCTCTGTCTTAAAATGCAGCTGTAAAGTGCTTTACTGGGGAAATGCTGCACGGAGCTACCTGCCTAAAGAATATGAGTGAAGTCACCCAAATATCAAAATATATTCTATCTAAAAATATTTTCATGGAAAGCTGCTGTTCTAAGGGGCTTTTTCCCACTTGGAGGTGTCATCCTTCATTTCTCTTGCATAAAAATGACCATTTAAGATCCTCATCAGGCTCTTGTTCTGTTTCCCACAGTACTAAATTTAATATGCACGCCCATAACATAAATAAATGCCTGATAACTCCTACTGGAATCCATGAAAATGTATATTATCCCTGAGGAATATCTTTCCATAAAATGTCCTCCACTTGAATGAAAGGAAAACTGCAGTTTCCCACCATTTCAAACCGGGACCATAATTTATTTTGGTGATGATTATAGTGGATATTTTTGATTCATGCGTACAATAGTAAAACTGACACTCTTTTTCTTTTGTTTGTGTGTTTTGCTTAAAATAAAAGATGACTCCAAAGGAAGGCATTTGAGGAAGACTGCTTGCAGAGAGGGGCCAGATTTATTTTGGCTGGCTGTGCTGGACAACAACCTGCACCATTCCCAGCCCTTCAACCTCTCTCTGTTGCTTTTGCTACAATTATTTCCATTCAGAATCCCTCTTGGAGCTCAGCTGACTGATGATGACAATCCTTTGCAAGCTTTACCAAAGACTTTTTTACCAAAGCAATTTCACTGCTCAGAATTCCCCAAATGTCTGGAATACCAAAAGCTGAGTGCCTTTTAATTTCTGCAGTGGTGCAGTGCCCTAGCTGGGATTTTATTTCTTTTGGTAGGGCCCTAATTGTAATTTTATTCCAGAATATTGCTGTTTCCACCTAATTTTCACAGTTTCCTCATGTGCCTGGTTATTCCCTGGCTGTAAATTCCAGGATTTGTTGCATCCCTGGTTTGCTCCTATGAGCACCTGGCAAAGATGAATTTTGCTGTCATTGGTGGGGATTCTTTTTTAACCAAAAAGGGAAAAAAAAGGAGCAAAGGATGGGAGGAGAGGAAATGAATTCCATCTCACGTATCTTGCTGTGCACGCTGGTTGTTTTCTGTAAATGAATTTAACTCTCTGAGGCGGTTCTGTGGCCCACAGCCCCTCCATGCGGTATCACCAAACTGATGCTTCTTTCATGAGCTTTCACCAAACTGATGCCTCTTTCCTGAGGCTGAACCTTTCCTGAGGTCATTTAGGGCTCGTTAAGGAACAATCAGGCAGGAATTTGTTGTTTAATTCGCTTTACCTGAGGCATTTGCAAATCGCGGCCTGCGGATTGCCCGAGGCGCAGCCAGGCCTTCACCGCCACAACCCCACACAGCTCCCTCATGACCGCGGCAGGAATTGCACCGGATTTTAAAGCGTAATCGCAGTGTTTGTGTTTTATGAGCTTTAATGGCTGTTTTTTTAATACAAATCAGTCCGGTTCCATCACATGTGCGCTCATATCTGTGGGATCATAAACCCAAATTTCCCGTTTATGGCCTGGCACTGCCACATTAGCGAGGGGACAATGGGAACTTGGGTTTGATGTGAGTGACACCAGAGCCCTTTTTGCAGGGCTTGATAAGACACTGTGTTCCTGCCAATCAAAAAAGAAATGGTTATTTTAAAAATGGTTTTTAAAAAATGTTTATAAAACACTTGGAGTAAATGGAGCCTTGGCAATTTCTCTGCTCCCAGCCTGCCCTGTGGGCCAAGCTCTCCCCACACTCCTGGGACTGTCCCAGCTCCCAGTCCCCAAAATATTTGAGTTGTACCAATGATTTTGGAGCCCTGAGGAGATGGAAATGAGTGGAGAATCCTCCTTTTCTCAGATGTGTTTGGCACGAATCTCAGGGCTGCACAGAACCTGGGACATCCTCAGCCACAGAGAATCTCAGCTGACAGGGCCTGGAGAAGCTTCAGCACCTCCACGGTTGATTTTTTTTGTCTTTATCTTGCTCTTTGAACATTTAGACTCCTTTTGTTTTCCTCACTGCTCTCCCAGGATTATTCCCAGTGGCTGCCGAGCTCCAGGACATGAACCATTGTGTTTTACTGCCTGTAAGAAAAGCATTTTGTGTAAAGCTGAGAGCTTCATCTACCACAAACTCCGATGATTGTAGCCTCACAAAGATTCTGCACTCTCGATAGGGATTGTCTGTGATTTATTTAGAGTTTAATCTCGACATCAGCACGATCAGCAAAACGTGAAACTCCTCTGCCTTTCTTTCTCTCTCATAAATTCCTCATAACCACCCCCAATCTGCAAACTCATCCATCAATATCTCTCGGCGTGCTGGGAACAAGGAGCAGCCCTGGTGAGGAGGGGAGGGGAAGGGTGGTGGCACTCTAAAGGTAATTTCACTGGAAACCAATTTATTTTTGTGAGGCAATAAAAAAAGGAAGGGCAGGGAAAAAGTTTAGATAGCCTCGAGTGGGTTATGGGGAAACAAAACCCATTAAAACAGTGTCAGCTGTTTGGGTTTCTTTTACATCGAGCTGTATTTGAGCACTGGATGTCTAAATCAGTTCAGATGATATGAATAGGTAAAAGATAATAAAATAACCCAAATTGATTACCATCTTATAGCCTTTGTGATATAACTTTAAATGCAAATTGCGTTCAACTGCAAGAAGGGAAATAATGTCCCAAAGGCATTTCAATTAATTGCTGTAGTTAATTACACTCATAATTTTACTTGTGTGACTAATTATAATCAGGTTTTAGCGGTGTATATGGATTTATTTCTGATACTAAAAGCCCCAAAACAGCAGGTTGTTTTTAGGAAATGCATTTAAACCTCATAATGAAAACTGCATATTCCCATTCTCAGCTGTTGTCTTGAAGGAGTTGTGTCTGTTCAGGAGGAGTTTGGAGGAGATCAGGAAGGAAAAGTGTCCTGGCTGAGGTCACTGTGGCCCTGCTGTGCCTCCAGCTGGGGTTTCGCTGCCTTTTCCACAGGTACACATAATTTACCAGTAAATCCTGCATTTCCTTTCTTTAAAAATCCAATTTACATATGATTTTCTCCCACACAAAGCATTTTCCACAGCCACCTCAGTTGCCAGGTCATTAGTTTCTCAGTCACTGCAGAGTTTTTAAATCTCATCTCATTTCAGTGCTTCGTGGAAGAAAATCACTAAGTCCACTTTAAACTCTATCAAAAAGAGCCTGCCCATCCCCAAGAGTAATAATTTTTCATAGGATCATTTATAGAATAACAGGAGCATTTAGGTTGGAAGAGACCTTTTAAGATCATCTAGTCCAGCTGTGATTTTTGGGGTGCTGCTCCTGGGTAATGGGATCCCTGTCCCTGGAGCAGAGGGGGCTGATGTTACACCTGGTATTTATTAAACTCCACACTTATTAAACTCTAAAATCAGCCTGGGAAGTTTGATAGGCTTCTCTCTCTCTCTCTCTCTCTATATATATATATTTTTTTTTTTTTACTACAGGTGGATGAATGGATTTTTTACATGGGTTTGCTGTGTGACATCTTTTTAATGGAGAGGGTTTTGGTGAAGTGCTGTTTTCCCTGTGGAATCCACATCTGGATGGGCAAGGAAGGAAAGGACAAAGGAAAAAGCTTTATCCTTCTGTCCCAGCAGTCACAGAAAACTAATTTTGTCCAGATAAGTGCATTTTGAGCTGGTGTTTTGTCACAGGAGGAGCTGACTGTAAGTGGAGTTGCCAAATTCGTCAGGATTCTTTGTGGGTAAGTGTAAATACGTTTCTTGTGAGTAATAGTTTGGTTTCCTTGTCTCTTTGTGCTTCCTGAGGAAAATTTTTTGCTGAAAACACATTGTATTAAGAATTTTTTTGTGCCTGCCCCTGCTGTCACCCCCTGCCCCCCTGATGACTGGGAAGGAGCTGTGCCTTCACCTCTCACACCTCCAGAGGCTGCTCTCAAGTCAAGGTGCAGCCCAAGCTGGGGAAGGATTGCTTTTGGATGGGTTGTACAAACCTCTGTTTGTTTTTATTTGTTTTAACCCCAATTTTAATTGCCAGTGGTGATTGATTTTCCCTGGGACTGCAGCTTCCAGCCCCACAGCCATCAGCTCTGGCTCCAACATGTGTGAAATGTATCAGTGCACTTCTGTGCTGACTCCTCTGGACATGGGAAAATAATGTTCCTGCTGGATCCTTCCAAACGCTTCTGTTCCTCCCCCCACCCTTTCCTGGATCATGGAGTGGCTGTTTGTCCTTCAGCAGTGACTGTCATTTCCTGGTGTCTTCACAATAAAAGAATTTCATGCCAAAGGCAGCCCAGACAGAATTCCTGAAAACCAGCACCTCGAGTTACCTGTGGAACAGGCAAATTGCTTTTCCATAACTCTCCTCACAAAGCAAATCAGATCTCCCACTCAAAGCCTTCTTGTCTTTGCCTGCTTTTTTCCAGGGAATAGCTTTTGTTGGGGGTTTTTATTTACTCCCTGCATTAATGCTGGTCCTGCCCTTGTCACCTCCTGCCCCAGAGCAGAGTCCAAAGATGGAGCATTTCTCTTTTCCTTATTGCCACAGCACTGAGCCACTCACTAAAAACACTGATCCTTGTCCAGGGAGATTTTATTCTCACTGAAGAGCTCTCAGGGAGGACTCACCCTCTTCCCAGCAGATTTTTTTTTTCTTCCTCTTACTTCTGTTTTAATCTGTTTCATAGTAAATAAGATGCCCCCACATTGTGATTAATGGCTGTGCCCTGTGATTTGTGGTTTATTATTGGCAATAAATGACAGCTGAGGCAGATCCTGCAGGGTTTATTCCAATCATCCCTTAGAGAGCTGCCCATGAGATGGGAATTGAGGAAACGATCCGAAGGGAGAGGGATGGTGGCTCTTGGTTTGTGCAAGGGGCATTTCTCAGGTGTCCCCAGGAGTTCCCTGTCCTGGGGGCTGGGCTGGGGTTGGGCACCAGCTCTGCTCACCTGGGCAAGGTGCCAGACTCCAGGGATCTGCTGAGTGCAGAGAGCACCCTGAGGGTGTGAAATAGAGCCCCAGGACTCTGCTGACAATAGAAACATCCCAAGGAGCTGCAAATCCCTGCCCCCAGCCCCAAAAATGCAAACCCAGCCCTAAACCCAACCCTAAATATTGTGCAGAAAACAGGGGAGGGAAAAAAAAGTCACCAGAGTTTGAGGATTCCCCTTCAGCAAGGACGAAAGAAATAAAAACTCAGAACAATTCAAACATAGGTCTGTTGTTCACCTTTAATATTTCATTTCTGTTTGCTCCTCCAAAGGTTCTCAGTTACATAAAAATACAGTTAAAGTATTCATCTTTCCCTTAAACTTAAATAAGTTCATTTGCTTTCCCAAGTAGGGGATTTTTTAAAGCTTTTAGGATTGATTAATATGAAAATAATTTCCCCCTGCTTTAGTGAGCTGTGGTTGCTCTCTCTGCCAGGATTTTCCTGAAAATATATAAAGTTATCTCTGCAAACATTGCCCTTAAAGCGAAAAAAATACAAATCTGCTAAGATGAAATCCTATTTTGGTGTGGCCAAAATCTAAAATCTTAAAAGAAGCTGTAACATGTTATATGGCACTAGCCAAAGAGAAATGTTGTGTCCCTCTCCAGAGAGAGAACTGGAATAATATAAGAAAACAAAACCCATTTCCCAATGTGTTTTCTATAAGTAATTAGGTAAGATCTGAAGGAATTGGTTCAAATCACAATTTTATTGGAAAAAAACCCTATGAATCTTGACCGTATGTGAATATTGCAGGTATGCTACCATAAAAAATTATATATATAAAAGAAATATATATATATAT
>VZTZ01013587.1:91132-103437 GCA_013400955.1 Drymodes brunneopygia | reverse complement strand
TTATATATATATAAGAAAGAGCCATTTCTTGAGCTGTCCTGTTTTATTAGGATATAAAGGATCATCAGAGTGTCCTGCTTCAAAAGCAGCCCTCCAAAGAGAGGGAATTTCCACGGATGTGCCTCTGGTCAGTGGGGATGAGCCTCCCTGCTGCTTCCCAGCACATCACATCGGCCATGGCATCCCAGAGAAGGATGAATAAATAACAGAGGAACCTGAGAGCCCCAGGCAGGAGATCAGGTGAAATCCAGTGTCCTTATCTGAAATATCCTGAAGGAAGGAGGAGGGATTTTTGTGTTGGGTGAGTGCCCCTCCCTAGAGGGGATGGGGCAGGTGCTGCTCAGGTGTGTGTGAGTGATCTTTGCTCTGTGTGGTACCTTTGGGTAGGACAATGTGGGGTTACAGGGAATTCTCTACATTTCACTGCAGATTTGCAGTGCTGAATGTCAACGTGCTCCAAACCAACCCCTTCACAGGCACTTAAGAGCAGATTCCCCTCCAGGGTTCTCTGTGCAGCTCCTTCCAGTGCTGGGTTAAAACTACAGCACCATCCATGCTTTCTCTAATGTTTCTAATGCTTTCTCTAAGTGTTTTGGCTTTTAAATTTGAATTTTCACTGCTTTATCTCCCAGTTCCTTTGCTTTCTGGCGGTTTGGGCTCCACCAGAGCAGCACAGAAGCCCTTGGTTGTTGTCCAGAGGAGGACAAGGTTATTCTGCATCGGGACACAATTCATGAGAGGCTGAGGCAAAGAACAGCAAAAAATAACAACAAAACAAAGGCCCAGGATGTTGAAAGAGGAGGTGAAGGCTCAGTGGGACAGGGAGCTGAGGGTGCAGGTCAGGGCCAGGGGCAGCAGCAGCAGCAGCTTTGCCGTGGGCAGGGCGATGCTGGCGCCCGACCACAGCACCTTGCGCCCGTTCAGGGGCTGCACTGGCCGGAAATTCTCCATCATGGGAGTGGAGTTCTTCCCATCAAAGTGCAGTGCTGAGAACTGGGACAGCTGCAAAACACAACAGGCCGATCAATCTTGGTGCCAGGGGACTCTCTGGGAGTTGTTGTGTCACAAACCTGCCGTGCCTCGCGCTGTTTTTGTACCCGAGGGTTTAATGGGTGCATTGAACCTCTCAGGAAATGCTGTGGCAGAGGCCACTGGAGAGGTCACCAAGTGATGGCTCCTTCCAGCCCTGGAAATCACGGGCACTTCCCTTTGGAGGGAGCCAAATGCTCTGTGCAGCCCAAGGACTGGTTCCCCCAAAGCTCCTGACGCACAGCCCCGGCCCTGGCTGCCACGTCACGGTGACACCAGGCAGGAGCACCAGGAATTCTGTCCCTGTGCAGATTCCTGGCTGCTCTGAGTGACCCTGGGCTGTGCTGGGGCACTGAGAGCTCTCACAGTGAGTCAGGAGCTGAAATGCAGGTGCTGGCTCTGGGCCAGGCTGTGTGATCCCTGCACAACCTGGGTTTCCCAAGCACTCCTAACTCCATCTCCTCTTCCTGTCAAAATTGGGCTGCTTAAGGCTGAGGCTGATGGACCCAAGGTCTGGGTCTGGAATTGTTCTGCCCTGCTGTCCTGGCAAAGGGAGAAAAGCTGTGGAATTTGGGAGGTAGCAGATGGCAGCAGTGGCAGTGCTGCTGCTGAAGTGCTGAGCTTGGGGGGGTTTCTTGGCTTTCTCCTCACGCCGTCATTTCCCCTTCCTGCCCCTTTCCTGCCATTTTCTGAGGGATGGGTTAACAGGCTCACTCAGCTGGCACTGGGGAGCACGTTCAGGCTGCTGCCAAGGGAGGCTGTGTGGGGAGGGAGGTGTCACAGCACGGGCAGGCAGCCCGGGGGACACAGAGCCAGCAGCAGAGCCTGCATCCTGTCCCTCTGCCACTCACCTGCATCGTGCTGAGCTCAATGGGCTTCTCAAATATCGTCCAGGTCACTCCCTCGTAGCAGTCGGGGGTGGTGAGGGACCCCTGGTAGCGATAGTACCGCCCAAGGTCTTCCTCAGGTGGGAGGAGAGAGCTCAGTGGTAAAGGATCAATCTGTGCTGATTGCCCTGGAAAAACCATGGGGGAAAATCCTTTGTGAAGCTCGTGGCTGCAGGGTTTGCTCACATTTGTCTTCACCCCACACAGCTTGTGACACCCCTGGCACGAGTGCCTTACCTTTGGTGTCAATATTCTTTAATTCATTTAACAGAGTTTCATAGTTTTTATTTTCTTCGTCAGCCTGAAAGGGAAATATTTTAATTCCACATCGTGTGTTTCTCTGCAAGTGGTTGCTTTCAATTAGTGGTGAATAAAACAGAAAAGGGCCACAAGAAAAAAAAAGCAGCAGCAAGCAGGATGTAGAAAAGGGTAGAGGAACTCAGAGCTGGCAGAGTGCCTGCAGAAGACGGAGATTAAAGTCTTGGGCTGTCATAAAGATAAAATATTGACATAAACAATCCCTCAGCCAGACTGCAGGCTGGGATTTGAGAGGGGCAGTTGGAAATTTCACTGCCTACCTTTATAAAGAAGGCCAGCACAGCCAAACCATCTGGAGTTTTCTTGGCCTCTGTCACATCTGAAACATCCTCCCTTATGTGGACGATGTGAAGCTGGAACACAACAGCCAAGGGCAATTATTTCCACCCTCACACCTCCCATGGGGAATTAGACAAGAGTTTCTGTGAGCAGGATCTCCAGATCCCAGAGTTCTGGGGTGATATCCGTGACCCACACGGTCTCACCTACCTCCATGGGGTATTTCTCTCCATCTATGCTGTGCTCTGAGCCAGGGATGTTTTGGGGCTCACCTGGGACTCCCCAGTGCAAATGGAATTCTACTGCCTTGTATGTTCTCCCCAGACCTCCTCCTCTGACTTTAGGGGATGTGTCCAGTGTCACTTTAACTGGAGAAAAAAAAAATGGTTTTAAAGGAGAAGTTCAGATCCTACATGAACAGGTTGTGAGAGCAGAGGTGTTCTTGAGATTCAAATTCATCTTCAAGTTCTCACTTGGCTTTTCAAGACTGAGTGTTCCAGAAATTCTGCTCTGCAGAAACTGAGCTCATACAAAATCAGAGCTGAGTTTAATTTGACATGAATTATAACCATTATGACCTCTGGAGTCGGAGTTTATACCTCTCAGAAGACCCTCTATTCCTTCATTTTTCTCTAAGAAAACTCCCTCTATCAAAGTGAATTTGATCCCAGTTTATTTGGGTTTTAACCATCATTTTAATCTCCTGCTATCTGCACTGTAACATTTCCTTTGGGCAGGGTTTAAAGATATTCTGTTTCAATTTAGAGTAGTGCTGCAATTCAAGCCTAAATCACACATATTTGAGATATATTTTAAAATGTTCCTTTTCAAGACCCCCACGTTAAGCACAGCACTTCTCTTTGCACAGGAAAATTCCGGATTGCAGCCCCAGAGGAAAATTCTGGATCAGGTTCAGCCCCAGAGATTTCATTTCTGCTCTGAATTCCAAATGAACTCGGAGAGTGCATGAGTCATTTAGTTCCTTTGCTTTTTAATCTGTAAATGGATGAGTCAGATGTCTTTGAGGGCTTTGTTTATTTAGCTTAAGACCTTTGAGACAGCGACCTTTGCTATGTGCCCATCACGGAACATCACGAGGGTCTAATCTCACCTGCAGGCTCTTAATTGCAGCTGTAATTTAAGCAATAACTTCCTCATTTAGCACAGGAATTGGTTGCCCTCAGAAGGAAGAGATTTTAAAAGCCCGGATTAAACCCCTAATCCTTATGCATGGCTGGGGAAGATGAGAGTTCTGGAGCCATCCTTATAAATATTAATTTTGGTGTAAAAGGGGCTGTAATTGGACATCGTGGAGTATCACCCTGTAATGGGAAAGTCATTAATCCATATATTAGTGAAAAGTCAAAACATTCCTTTTCCTTGTGGCCTGCCACGATTGCAAGGTTTGAAATTAATGAAAATCTCCCCAGCTGCCTTCTCACCTTTCCATTTCATCAGGAAATATTTGCCACTTGCTACTTTCTGCTTTAAGGATTTGGCAGTTAAAACGACCCATCCAGGATTTTAAAACACCTTCAGGTGATTTAAAAAAAAAACAAAAAAACCCCCAACCAAAATAGACCACAGATTTATTTTTAAAGCGATTGAAGATAATTTTGTTGGAGCAGCATCCTCAGCGTTGTGAAGGAAGGTGGAGGAAGTGGAGCAGTCCTGAATTGCTGTTCATTGATTCACTGTTTATGATTCACTAAGTGGCTGATGAACGTTAGATAACTTCTGTGTGCAGAGAAAACAGCTCTGCCTCTGAGAAGATTAGAGCTCATTATGTAAAGAGCTAAGAACAGCACTGTGAGTGACTTTCCCACACGGGGCAATTCTCCAGCAGGATTCTCTGTGCAGGGGCAGGAGTTGGAAGGGATGAGCCCAGGAATGAAGGGGTTTCAGCAGAAAAATTATAAAACTCTGCTCAAATTCTTGTCCTGCCCACCTGCCCCCAGTCCTGGGCTTCGTTTGGGTTGGGGGGTTTTGGTTTGGAGTTTCTGTGACACCTCCAGCTCTGTTTCTGCACAGAAATTCCTGCTGAGATGTTCAGGGGTCACATCCAAAACTCCAAAACCTGGTCATGCCCACAACCCCAAAACTGGGTCATTCCCACAACCCCAAAATTTGGTCATTCCTACAACCCCAAAACTTGGTCATTCCCACAACCCCAAAACTTGATAATTCCCACAACCCCAAAACTTGGTCATTCCCACAACCCCAAAACTTGGTCATACCCACAACCCCAAAACTTGGTCGTTCCCACACCTCCAAGACTTGGTCATACCCACAACCCCAAAACTTGGTCGTTGCCACAACCCCAAAAATTGATCATGTCCACAACCCCAAAACTTGGTCATTCCCAAAACCCCAAGACTTGGTCACTCCCATAACCCCAAAACTTGGTAATTCCCACAACCCGAAAACTTGGTCACGTCCACAATCCCAAAGCTTGGTCATTCCCACGACCCCAAAACTTGGTCACTCCCATAACCCCAAAACTTGTTCATCTCCACAACCCCAAAACTTGGTCATTCCCACAAACTCCCCCGAAAACTTCGGCTCCAAAACATTCTGGGAGTTTCACCTGTGACACAGAGGGGAGGATCTCATCTGTGCTACCCTGCTGTGCCCCAAGGACGTGGAAGGAGTGAGGGAAATCCCAAATGCAATCCCAAATGCACCCCACAGGAGCAGCACTTGCCTGTGTGTCCATTATTTTCCACGTCCCACTTGGCAGAGCCCTTCACGTCGTACCCTTCGAAGGTCAGGGGCTTCAGGCTCTTGTCATAAACCACATTTCGGGTGACAATGTTGACAGGGGACTGTTTTTGCCCTTTGCAGGCCGTGTTTATCTGATCCCATTGAGCAGGATCTGTTTAGGGATGAAGAAAATGTGTTTATTTTTTTTCCCCCCTTGAGAAAAACCAAACCTCCCAACCAATCTGGGGCGTTTGAGACATCACCCCAACTTCTGGGGTGATTTTTACATTTGAGTATTTACATTTTCGCTTTTTTTTGGACATTTTTACATTATCCTTGGTTGACACAAAACGAGCAGTTACCACAAACACTGATGTCTTCAAAATACCCTCTTTAGCACTGACAGGATCACAAATAACTTGCCCACAATGCATTAAAGGCTGAGTTCTGTGAATTATTTTTTTGTATTATTTCTCTCAGCAAAGCAGAAGAGTCACCAATGTGACTGGAAAAATCAATTCCTTGGCAGTACCTTGACAATCTGGCTGCTCACACTTCTGGGACCGATAGCACCAGTGGCCCACTGAAAAAAAAAGAAATTAAATAAAAACATCAGGTGAATGAAAATCTGTACGAACTGTGCCCCCAAAAAGCAGCAGGGCAATGGTTTGGCAGCTCTGCCCTCTCTAGATCTCCTCCTGATCTCTCATAAATCACTTTATACCCGTTAATATCCCCCCAAAACCAGTGCTAGCAGGAATTTTTAGGGCTCTGGATCATCAGAATTCTGGATGGGTTGCAGTCCCAAAAAATTTGATTTTCAAACCTTGGCTTCCTCAGCTTCTCGAGGCAGAAGTTCCACATTTGAATATTTGAATAAAGTAAATTTCCTTTTATCAGCTCTGCACTTGCCAGCCTTTCCCAGACTTGTGCAAGAGGATTTATCTCAGCCCGTTCCAGGAACTCCTTTAAAGGTTACTTGGTGAGGAATTCTGAGAAGTGAAGGATCTCACTTCCTGCAGCACCTGCAGGACCTTTGGGCTAACACATCCCACAGGGATGGATGCAAAATTCTGCAGCAGAACATCTGAATTTCACTTTTTCATTGTCAAAAGAAACAGAAAATTCAGAGGACAGGAGCTGATTTAACTTTATGTGTTTACCCAGACAGGAAAGTGGGGGCTGTTTAACCCAAATTGCTTCAGTGGCTCTTTATTTATTCTAAACTTCAAATTGACTTTGACAAGAATAGCTCCCTTTGGCTATTTAACTTTAATCCATAACAATTCAAACCCTCTCATAATGATGATTAATACCCCGCCTTCTGTTTGCTTGTGATCAGTAAATTATAGACATTTTAATAAATGGCTAATCAATTGTAAGGATAATTATGGAGGAGCCCTGTCACTCGGCTGGTAATTACCTTAATTTGTAATTTATAACACACCTGCTGGAAGGCTTTTAACACCTTTATCTTGATATCAGTGGCATAACAACTTGCCCATCTATTAAGGATTTAAAAGTTAGAAATGGGGAATTGTTACAAAACCTGAGGAGCTGTGACACAGAGGGAGACCTGCTGGCAATCAACAGAACCTTTAAAAAATGACAGTTTTGATTTTTCTTTCACAAAACCCAAATTTCTGCTGAAAACCACAAACGATGTTGCCTCACTTTGTCGTTTAGCAAGACTGGGGAGAAAAGCAAATTTGGTTTTTTTGTGTGTGGTAAGAACTGCAGGGATTTCTCTGTTGTTATCCCAAAAATGGGTTTGACGAGGTTTTATTCTTTTGGCAGATTTTTAACACACACACACACGCACACACAAAACTTCATTTTCCAGCACTGATTGTTGGTTTTGGTTTTTTTCCAGGACAGTGGCACCGAGTTTTTCCTCATCCCCATTGGGAAAGAGCAGAAGCTCCAAGCACAGAATGTCCCCGGGTGCCTTAATCGATATTTTAATCAATAAAAGAATGAAGAACACCAGGTGAGGCGATCCCCACACTGCCTGGGCGTGCTCCAGGTGTGATTTTTGCACGGATGAAAGACTCCAGGTATGTTTTTGGCAGCTGCTCAGGTGTCAGTGTGAGCTTTTAACAATTCCACCACCCCGGGATTGGGAGTTCCTTGGCAATTTACACACGAACGAACCTTCAGGAGGGGAAAAACCAGGAATAACCTGGGAGGATTAGCTCCCAAAGCCTTTGGGATGGAAAGCAGAGTGGGGAGCCGGCAGGTGAGAGCAATTCCAGGAGTTGCACAAGGGGGTGGGAGCGCGGCCGGGACTTCAAAGCATTTCTACAATGCAAATCCAATTTTCCAGCCCCCAGTTGGGACTGAGGGCAGCGGGTTCAAGGCTGTGGAGCTTTTACATCCCGACCGTGGAACCACAAAAATCAAACAGAGCCCCAGAGGGAAGGGGAATTTCCCCCAGGTGATCCTGGATCGGTGTCCGTGTGCCAGAGGGGGAATAGGGATGGGTTATGGAGCCTTTCGGTGGCAAATCCCACCCTTTCAAACAAAGAAATCATTGATTTTTTTACCACCTGAACAGGTGTCTGACAAGTTGTCTCTAACTAACTTGTGTTGTCTCAGCAAACTGACACATGAGATCATAAAATCTATCAGCCTCGGCCTTAAGATGATGGGGAGAAAAAGTTTAATAAAATAAAATTTAACTTCAAAAAATCCAGCCCTCAGTGGCTGCAGCTGCCTCATATCCAGCACTCAGGAGTGTTTAATAGAATCAGTGCCTGATTTTTGCAGCTTTCCCCCAAATTCCTGGTGCTCTAAACAAGGCAAGAATTGTGGTTTTTTTATCAAATCCTTATCACACTTGTGGTTGGATGGTGTCACTGAAATAGAGCAACACACAAATTCAGCATTTCATAGGAAAAAGGTCCTTGAAGCTTAGAGAAGGAGCAAATTAAACATTACAGAATGCCCGAGCAAACAGGAGATTCATGTTTATTTTGATTTAGGGTTGATTTTTTTTTTGATTGGCAGCGATGGAACAGCGGGGAACAGCGGGGAACAGGATCCTTTGTGCGGGCGCTGCTCGGGAGGAGCCGCTCGGTCCCCGAGGAGGAAAATTTGCATTTGGATTTTCTCGGAGCGGGATGTGACAAAGCCTCCCTCCCTATAGGAACCTTGCATTACAATGGCTCTTTCTTCCCCTGAGCTTTGGGGCTTTCTTTTCCTGGTGGAGAAGGGAAAATCCCTGTCCCATCCAGGCGCTTCTCCGTGATTTTAGCCACGATTGTGCCCTCGGGCCACTTGGGGTTGTCCGAGCGGCTCCTGCCACTTCCCTTGGAAGGCTTTTCCACAGTCCATTAGCCCACGCTGCCAGGAAATGTTTCCTATTTAATAGCTTACATTTTCCACTTCCTTATCTGCATCCCATCACTCCTAGAAATATCCCCGAACCACCCTAAACAATTCTTTGTTTACAGCACTCAAATATTTCCCTCTTCATCTGTAATTCCTGTCCCGGTTAAATCCATCTTTTTGTCCCATCTCTGCCCTTCGCCCTCCCACCATCCCCGCTTCAAAATCTCCCTCTGAACCCCCCTTTTTTTACAGGATCTGGAGACCCCTCAGCTCCCACATTCTCTTCCCTATTGCTTGTTTTATTGCTGGGAAAACACAGCAGAAAGTGGGGATTTCAGTGTTTTAGGGAGGGTTTTTTTTTGGTTTGTTTTTGTAGTTGAAGTGCTGAAATAATTGCTGTGATATATAGATCTAGATGATATAAATATAGATATAGATTAGATATAGGCATAGATAAAGATCTGTATGATATAAATATAGATCTAGATTAGATATAGAGATAGATAAAGATATAGATGATATTAATATAGATACAGATTAGATATAGATAGATACAGATGATATAAATGTAGATCTAGATTAGATATAGACATAGATAAAGATATAGATGATAAAAATAAAGATCTATATTAGATATAGAGATAGATAAAGATATAGATGATATTAATATAGATATAGACACAGATGATATAAATATAGATTAGATATAGATAAAGACAAATATAAAGATAAAAATACAGATATGCAGACCTGGACTCGCTGTATTATCAATTATATCTCACTCTCACATTTTATTATGGATCCCTGATTTAAGTGTTCTCTACCATCCCATAGTTGTCACATTGACTTTATTTGGTTTAATTTAGAGTAGGGCTGGGCTGGGCTGGCTCTTCCTCCACAGAAGTTCAGGACAGTTAAATTTAGGGAGTCTCTCTTGGCACATGAGCAATCCCACTTACCTCTGCCTCTTCCTCCTCGAATTTACAACTGCTTTCCTGCCCAAAGCTGCTTCTTGGCCTCGGGGAGGGGAGCCGAAATAACAATACAATTACGTATTGTTTTCGTTTTATTGTGAACGTTTTCAATTGTTTTAGCTATCAAGCTTCGTTTGGAAGCTCGAGGCAAAAAAAAAGAAATTTAAAAAAAAAATTTAAAAAACTATTCCTGCAGTTGAGAACTCCCTCTCCCATCCTCGGAGGCAGGAGGTGCTGCTGGCCCGGGGCCAGGCTGGGAGCAGCCGTGCCAAGGTGCTATTGTGTGATCTAGGAAAAGACCCTTCAGCTCTTTGGATCGCGCTCAGATTGTCCGAATTCCGTAAAAACTTCCCAAATCTGCTCTGTCCCGCTCGTGCCCTGCTCGGAGCTGTGCGGTGTGGGACGGGCTGGCTGAAAATGCCGTTTCACCTGTTCGTGGGCTCTAAGGAGTCACTAAAATAGAGGTGGAACAGCCTCAATTCGTGCCTCTGATAACGCGGCTGCGCTTTATTAATTTTATATTTTGCCGGCTGTTTTTATTAAGGGCATTGAGCCTCTGGGAGTGTGGGTGACCCTTATGGCCGGGACAGCAGCAATGTCCTGTGCTGCTGCTTAATCCAAATCCCTTCTCTCTTTCACCTGAGTCCTTTGTTTGTCCCTTCAGCCTCTTGTCACCCTTTCAGCCGCGTCCTGCCTGCCCATTCCTTGTTTTCCCTTCGTTCCCGGATTCCCAGAGCCCGGGATGCCCTCAGTGCCAGAGTTCCCCCTGCTCTGTTGTTCCCAAATCCATCCCCAAAATCCACTCTCACCTTTGCAGCCTTTTCCACCAAAATGCCCAAAGCTGGGTTTGCATCTGATTTATTTTTAGGCTCGGCTGCTCTTGGGCTCATCCTATTTTTAGCTGGCTTTGTGAAACTTTCTATTTTTAGCGTGCAAAAGACAAAACAACTTAAAAGCAATTGTTATCTGCGCCTGTCTTTCTAATTAATGAGATTGCTGAGCACAACCCCAGCATATAGACATGAGACTATTTATACATTCCTGAGCATTACACATCCTCAGGAAGCCCCAGTCAGCCCCTCTGACAGAACAAAAGTTCCCTCCAAGATCTGTGTGTCTCCACAAGTTGCTCGTGGCCATTCACTGCTCTTCACTTTTAACCTGGAATTTTATTTTTCCTAGGGCCACACATCTTTACGTGCTGCAGGACGTGATGGGGAGTCAGCCCCGAAAATCAGGTGTTTTTGTGGTGGTGGTGAAGGCAGCACATCTGATGTGAGCCCAGTGTTTATAATCTGCACGTGCACACATAAATCACACTCTCAATGAGCTCTCTGGAACTCGTGTAAACCACAGGGAAAACCCAGAGAGACTCGGGGATTCTGGACGTGCCCTGTTAACATCTGCAAACGACTTCCTTTGTGTCAGAGAGCCAGGGGAAGGTTTTTAGCTGTGACCTGTGACACTCTGCTGTGGATAATGTGCCCTCAGAAATGTCCTGTGTCAAAGGCAGAAGCTTTAACAAAAAATGAGCATCCAGGGCTAAGGTGATTTCCTTCTGTGAGGGGTTTTTGCCTTGCTTTGTTCCATAAAACGCAAGCCAGAATCGCCTTTCTTTTAAAGCATTTTAAAAAATTTAATTCAAACAAATCACTTGGAGGCTTTGCTGGCCTTTTGCAGCCTTTCTGAGCCTGTGGCTAAAAATATGACTAAAAATCTAATAACAGGCCATTGGATCTGTCCTGGAACACAGCAAAGCATCTCCTGCAACGCCATGGGCAGGGAAAAGAGCCTGAATGGAGACAGAGTCCAGACTTTGCAGCTTTTCTAGGGGACCTCAAGGTTTGTGCTGGTTTCTTGAAAGTGCCAAAGGCTTTTCTGCTTCAGCATCCCAGTGGAAGAGCCAGGAGGATCCATGGCTCAGGGAGATCAGGGATAAAACAGAGCAGGACTCATCCTCGTGCCTGGGGAAGGGGCAGCTGATGGATTCAGACCTGATGGAGACACCAGAGCTGGGGGCTGAAACCCCTCCCATGGGTAATTCCATAATTCCTATGGCTCACTGCCTTCCCTCTGTGTTCCAGGTCTTACACTGCATTTATTAGCATTTTTTAATCAGCTGAAAGTGCAACTTTTCACCCCAGAGTGTGCCCAAGTGCATCAGCATCCCAACTTTGCCAGCCCTAAAATGGATTTGGAGCCCAACCATCAGTCTGTGTGCAATTCACACCATCAGAACTGGAAAGGGAGGAAGTCACAGCATCTTTTTTCATTTTTTTAAAGCTGCTGATGGAGCTCTCAGGGGTATTTTGTACCCGAATGGCCCTGAGGAAAGGCCAGAGTGAGAATTGATGCTGACGTCAATGTGCGCGTGGTTATGTAAATGTGATGTTTGTGAAGGGGAAAGTCATGTGAGCAGAAATATAGAAAATTAGAGGGATCTAATCTCATCTAAATTAGAGGAATGTCCTATCAGGCATCAATCTGTTGGAGCAGCAGAGCGTGGAGCTGTGGGAGCTTTGTCTCCTCATGGCTGAGCCCTGCTCTGTGATAAAGTAAAAGGTTAAAATGTGCTGGGGTTCATTCCGTTCCCCATGAAGAAAATTAACTTTCAGTAAC
This sequence comes from Drymodes brunneopygia, assembly GCA_013400955.1. Classification (NCBI taxonomy): domain Eukaryota; kingdom Metazoa; phylum Chordata; class Aves; order Passeriformes; family Petroicidae; genus Drymodes; species Drymodes brunneopygia. The sequence goes on along the minus strand of VZTZ01013587.1, from coordinate 91,295 downwards.
ACCTGGAGCTTGTTCTAACCCTCTAACCCCACCCCAGAGCTGTTGGAAGGATGGAGGGAGGGATGGATGGATGGAGGGAGGGAGGGATGGATGGATGGATGGATGGAGGGATGGATGGATGGAGGGAGGGAGGGAGGGATGGAGGGATGCAAGGAGGGATGCA
>VZTZ01013587.1:53863-75948 GCA_013400955.1 Drymodes brunneopygia | reverse complement strand
GCTCTGTCCGGGCGGACCCAGGATTAACGCGGCTCTGTCCGGAGGGGCCCGGGATTAACGCAGCTCTGTCCACAGAACGCTGCGCGCCCGATCCCCGGCGGGAGCGGGAGCAGGACCGGGAAGCGGCCGGGCAGGAACCGCCCCCGGCCCCCGCACGCTCCCCCTGGGCTGCTGAGGACATCCTGAGCGAGGAGGACGAGCGCGACCGCGTCCCGCTGCAGAAACTCAAACTCCTGGGTAATTCGGGCAATTGGGGTTTCTGCAGATTGGGCGGGAATTAAACCCCCGGAGCTGCAGTTTATCCCAGGGCAAAAAGCGTTATAAACGAGAGATCCGTCCCTTTGCCAGCTTGTTAAATGAGGGTGCTCTGGGGCGGGTTGGTAACTGCGGTTTTTTTTGTTGAAGGAGAGTCGGAGGAGCTGCGGGCGCTGCTGCTGAACCCGCACCTGCGGCAGCTCCTGCTCGGCCTGGAGCGGGCGCGGGACAAAAGCTCCCTCCTCAGGAGGCTCATGCGGGAGCCGCTCTTCCTGGAGTTTGCCGATTGCTGCCTGAGCATCGTGGAGCCTCCCGAGAAGGAGAACGTTCTCCCCGAGTGAGCTGCTGCAGGGATGTTCTTTTATTTTCGTTCCTCGAGATTGACTTTTTTTTTTTTGAGGTTTGCCAGCTCCTCTGTGTGTCCTGGTCGCTTTGCCCGTGGGTGTCAGTGCTCTGCAGTTCAGAGCTGACAAACTGGGACACATTTTTACCTCCTGGGGGTTGAGCTTGCCACTCTGTGCAATTCTTTGTGTTGGCACAGAAAAGCTGGCAGCCACGGGAAATGTTGCTTGACGGTGACAATATGAAATACATTTGTATTTATTTTAACCCACGAGTACTCTGGGATGGTTTTGTTCACTAAAGAAAGGTCAAGACACCTTGACAAGGCATTGAGCAGTTTATTTGAAATGACATACACAGAGCAGCTGAACATTTCCAAGATCCACGAGCAACAAGGGGAGGGCACAGAGCACCCCTGGGCAGGGTGCTGCTGTCTGGGGAGCTCTGCAGGCACCTGGCAACTCTGAGAGTTCCTACATTTTGGTTTTATTGATAAAAGCAAGAGCCCAGCCTTGCTTTTCCCTGAGACAGCTGCCCTGGGTGCTGCTGCTCCTCTCTCCATGCTCACTCGTGGTGAGTCAGGACGGTGGCACCTCTGAGACCCCAGCAGGAATCAGGAATATTTGCATTATTTGCTGTCCCACGAGCAGCCTCTGGCTGGTGCAGGCAGGGCCAGCAGCGTTCAGTTCAAGTATCCATTGCTTCAAGCACCTGATCTGTTAGGATTGATTTGTTCCCCTAGTGTTGATATTTCCTGGAAGGCGTGGGGGGGGAGCAGGAGCTGCCCCCACAGCCTGTAAAATTTAATTTAGTGTCTATTATCATGTGTGTTGCATTCCATCAGGTTGTAGGTAGAAGGCAGCGCTGTGGAAGCTCTGAGGTAGCAGCAGGAATGGACTTTGAGTGATTGGGAAGCAGCAGCTTGCAGAGAGCCCTCCCTGGAGCAGGGCAGAGCTATGTGGGCAGCAGCTCCTCTCTGTCCAGCAGGATCTGGTTGAAGCCCGTGATGGGAAACTCCTCCCTGTGGGGGCTGACGTCGGCAAAGTGCAGGGGGGACCTCCTGCAGTGGAACTTGACAGAGCCCTGCAGGGACAGGAGGGGGACAGGTCAGCCAGGTTTGGTCACTCACATCCACACTGAGGGCAGGAAGCTCTGCTGGCTGGGGCTGGGGACAGAGGAGTCACTGCCAATGGATTTAGGAGACATGGTCACTACAGAAAATGTAAATTGAACTGAAATCAGCAGATTGTGGAGTTTGGAGTGTTCACACTGAACCTGGCACAGTTTGCAGCAGCTGTGGCCAGTCCTGCACACAGAATTTGGTACAAACACAGAAATGTTCCCCCCAGACCCAAAGGTGATTTATACCAATGCAGTTTCTGAGAGGACCCAGCGCCTGTGGCTGGTGGGAAATGCAACCCTCGACTATCCCCGCGCTCGGGGCAGCTCTGAGAGCTGCAGGCAGAAGGGAGGGGCCGGCAGGGAGGGCTCGGTACCTGTGGGAGGGCTCTGACCGAGGCGATGCCGCAGCGCGGGGCGGGGCTGTTCCCCCCGGACCCCTCCTGCAGCCCCCGGAGGCAGCGCAGCTGGGCCAGGGCTCTGCGGGACCCGGTGACACCGGCAGGGGCAGCAGCCAGGACCAGCCCCACGGGCCAGGACTGCACAATGCTCTGCAGAGGCCACGCTGTGTCCAGAGAACCGGGAGCTTTGGCCAAGGCAGCTCCAGGAGCTGGGAATTCCTCTCCTTCCCCCTCGTCCAGCTCTGCCGCTGCCAACGCCGTGGCTTTTGCCTGAAAAAGACACAGAACAACAACGTGCTCAAATGTCCTGGGCAAAACTTGGGACTGCAAAACTGAGAGTGTAAAAAAGAGGGGCTGTGGAAGGACAGAACACTCCTTAGGGCATTCCCGTGCAGGTAAGGAATGAGTTTATTCTGCTGGATGGACCAGAGGCAGCTGCACAGGACCAGCACCTGGAGAAGAGTTTCCTGGAGCACTGGGTTTGTAGTTCTAGCAGTTATTACTCTTCCTCAGCCACTAAAAAGCCTCAGTGGCTCCACCTCAGGGCTGTCCTGTCCCCTGTACTCACATTCCATCTCCTCCAGACACGTTTGATGACGTTGGCAGCCCTGCGCATCCTCTGGAAGCGACTCTTGGCCAGCCAGGACCGGACAGCTGAGGATGGAATGGGGACAAACCTGAGTGCAGAGAATCTCAGCAGCTCTTGCACACAGTGGGAGAGGTGGCACTGGTGCCACTGGAATCCCCCAGTGGCACTGGAAATGTTATTTCAGCCCCACCCTTAGCAGGTCACCTGCTTGGATGAGGGTTGCAGAGCGTTTCTCCCTCGCTGTTTTCTTCTCTTTAAATCTCCTCCAGCAGCACTGAATGCAAAATGCCTTCTCATTCAGCACCTCTGCTCTCCTGGCTTCCAGCAGCTCCAGCTGCAGTGGGGACAGGAGCCTGGAGTTAGTGCTCAGGGATGGGATTGTGCTCACAACATTTCACAGCCCTTTTTCACAGTCCCCTGGTGTTTGGCAGGGGAGCACAGCCTCACCCCAGTGTGCTGTGACTGCTGGATTAGGTCTGGGAAGTGACAGCACCTCATCAGTGCTCTTCAGGTAACATGGAAATGAAAATGGAAGTTCTTGGGGGGGAAAGTGGAGCCTCCCAAAGTCCCAGCAGCAGCAGGGCCATTCCCAGCTCCACTGCAGGGGCTGCATCCTGCCAGCCTGGCTGAAGTGCCTTTGCCTCCCTCCTCTCCTTCCCAAGGTGCAGGCCTGCTAGAGCAGCCAAACCTGGCATGTGGAGCTAAGGAAAGCTCTCATCCTCACTGGAATTCTGACAATCCCAGTCCCAGGTGCTGCTCCTTTGTCCACTGGCATCACAAGAGGCCATTGCACACAGAGCTTTGCAGAGCTGGATTCTGATGGGTGCTTGCCTGAGTTTAATAATTGGATGGAAAATGCCAAATTCTGCTCCCACTGGCCTGGCAGGAGTTTTGCCTCCCCCAGCTGTGCTGGAAGTTCCCTGAGGCAGGAGCACTGCAGAGCCACCAGCCAAGGAACAGCACTCACCATGGAATTGGCCAGGAACACTTTGCTCCTGCCACAGTAGACTGAGGGCATTCCTGCTCCACTCCCTGTTTCCTGAGCAGGGGTTTGGCCCCTGGCAGCATCCTGGAGGATCTCCAGAACAGCAGCACGTGGTGCCTGCTCATCATCCATCACTGGAGGCTCACCTGGAAGGGAAGCATTGAGGGGGAGGTGTCACAAAAGGTGGAAATCAGGACCAGGGAATTGTCTTTGCTCTGAGATTTCTCAGCCATTTAGAGGGGAAACACCTGCAGCAGGAGGGGAGGAGGAGATGGCTGAGAGCTCTTCTCTTGCTGTGTTTCAAGGCTAAAATGTGACAGCACAGATTCCACCAGGTGCCAGCAAGCAGCAAACCAGGGTGGGGTTTTTTAACTGGGCTGGGGTTGGGTGCTGCCTTCTCATCTCTTCCAAGCTCTGCTCTCCACAGGTAAAATTGTCATTTGGGGTGGATCTGGACTGGAACAGGGCTCAGGTGTTCTCCCATTTTTTGAAGCATCCTACATGGAAGCAGCAGTGCCATTAAGAACAGACTGAGCAGCTCAGCCCTAAGAAAATCACATTAACCACTCCAAACTCAAAGCTGTGGGAGCAAAGAACACAAAGGCAGGGAATTGCAGCCTTAATGCACTGAAAAGTGCAGGAAGGGAAAACAAATTCCACACAATTGTCCAGCTGTCACAGGGCACTGGGAGCAGCCATGGGGTCCCTGTGCTGGGCAGGAATTTATGGCAGCAATTAGAGGTTGTTAAAGCCATTTCTGGGACTCAGTGCACAGTTTTTTACATTACAAACACGTCAGCCAGATGAAATCTCTTTGGAAATAGAGACAGACTTAATTCAGACCTGGAACAAGAGATTGTTCCTGCATGCCCAGGGCTGGATGGGTTTTGCATCACTCCATCCTGGATACTGTTTGCTTTTCTGCTATAAATATTTCTGAGGAGATGAGAGCATTTTAAGGTCCTGAAAACAAACAGAAGCCAATTCTTGCTTACAGGAAGACATCTGCTGGCTCTGCTGGTGTTCCTGGGGCTGGGCTGATAAGGGAACCAAAAGCTCATCCCCGTGCTTGGGCAATTGTTTTGCTTTGTTTGCAGCTTATTGCCCCCTCAAGATAAAAAAGGGCTAAAAAAAACCTTTCACAAAGAGGCTTTGCAGTTAATGGGTTTGTAATTGAGGGGGAAAGATCCAGTGTGAAAGTGATTTTTCAGCCTGCCCTTCCTTGCTTCACCCCATTTCCACACAGTGAACACATTTCCACCAATTCCACTCATCTGAACTGGTTGATGCTTTTTGAACAGACCCACTGGGGGCAGAGGGGTTAATTTGGGGCAGAGAAAGGGGCTGCAGGAACCTTCAGTATTAAATGTAAGCACCTGATGAAGCTCCTCCTTTCAGGAGCTCACAGCAAAGGCATTACCTGGGTTGTGTTTGTTAAAGTCCATCCTCACTCTTGCTTAGAGAAAAGAGAGGAGTTTGCAAAAGGTGGAGGAAGCAGCAGAGTCCAGGTAAGCTGAAGGTCAGTGATTCAGCAAGGGGGGGAAAGAAAGGAAGGAGAAGGAAGATAAAGCAAAAGGTAAGTGGCTTTCAAGTCTCCTAAAGAACCAACTCTAAATCAAATTATATTGGGTGAAGGGAACCCCAGACACCTCTGTGACTGTTCCACCCAGGAGGAACACAGAAAACCAGCAGTGAGGGGGAAGATTTTAAGTGTCAGGCAAATTAGAAACTCAGGTTTAAGAAATATTTGGAGAATAGTGGTGAATACAGTAATTATCTATGTGACATCAGTTGGTGCAGTGACAATTTCACTGGAATTACCTGAAGGAACTGACCTTTTTTCTCAGCAGGAGGAGAGCTGCTTTTATCCCTCACTCTTTCTTTACTGGAGCCCCAGGATTTTCTCAGGATTTCGTAGCGTTCAGTGAAACTTTGGAAAGGGATCCTGACAGACAAATGTACAGTGAATTCCAGGCAGGAGTCATTCCTGGATAAATAACTGATCCTTTTTGCTGTATGGTAAATAACTGATCCTTTTTGCTGTATGGTAAATAACTGGTTCTTTTTTACTGTATGGTAAATAACTGATCCTTTTTTACTGTATTATAAATAACTGATCCTTTTTGTTCTATGGTAAATAACTGATCCTTTTTTACTGTATAGTAAATAACTGATTCTTTTTTAATGTATTGTAAATAACTGATCCTTTTTGCTGTCTGGTAAATAACTGATCCTTTTTGTTCTATGGTAAATAACTGATTCTTTTTTAATGTATGGTAAATAACTGATCCTTTTTGCTGTCTGGTAAATAACTGATCCTTTGAAGGGGGAAAATTCCAGCATGCCTTTGTGGATCCAGTGCAGGGGATGCTACCAGCCTGCTGCCTAAATGGTCAAACAGGCAAGAAAGTACAGAAATACTGAAGAAATTCAGGAGATTTCCCAGTGACTGTAGCAAAGGCTGGGCAGGAACTGTGCTTGGCAGTGCTGCTCCACCCCATCAGTGCTCAGAGAAACCTGCTGAGCTCAGGCCTTGCTCTGCAGCCTCTGAAGGGGGCCAGGAAAGCCCAGCAAGGCTCAGGAGATGCTCAGCTCTGGGATTGCTACACTTAGAGAAATGCCATTTATAATTTAATTGCTGAGGATTAATCAGTCACTCAGTTACTGTGAAGCCACGTTCAGTTAGAAGGGTTTTGGTGTAGCCCACATCAAAAGATCTCTTCCCCAGCTTCTCACACTGCAAAGGCACAGTGAGGTCTCAGCTTTGGAAGGATCAGTAGTTCTGAGGTTTAAAACTGCAAAATATTTGGGTTTGCTGCTTCTAAGTTCTTCTGAACAACTAAATGCCACTAATTGCTGTAGAATGCTCAAGAAGCTGGACTTACCTGACTGGGAAACCTGCTGCACTGATGGTGATGGCTTCCACTATTCCACAGGCCTGCAGCTGCCTGAGAACCTGGGGCACAAATTGAGATTGTTTTTAGGCAATGCTGCCTTCTGTGCCCTGTGCTGGGCACCCACAGGCAGCAGTGCCCAGACCCAGCAGGGTGGGAAAAGCCAGGGTTGGTATTTCCATGCTCAGTGTTGGTATTTCCATGCTCAGTGTTGGTATTTCCATGCTCAGTGTTGGTATTTCCATGCTCCAGTGCTGGCATTTCCACACTCAGCAGATTCCAGGGGTGTTTGAAGCCTCACTGCCCATCAGATGAGGCTCTCCACTTACAGCTTTAGCATCTGCTGCTCTGCTCCCAAAGCTGCTCAGCTCCCTGGACTTCCCACTTTTGTTTTGAAGGGGATTTGTGTGCCCAGGGCTGCTCAGATCACCTCCATCAGTTTGAAGCACCCCCAAATCACCCCAGCCACCAGCAAGGTGCAGCTGTAAGAGCTGCTGTGCTCAGGAGCTGTGTTCAGGACAAGCATCCCAGTGACCCTGAAAGGGTGTTTATCTCAAAGGAGAAAGAGCTCTGCAAGTGACTCAAGCTCCTAAGAAAGGCAGTGCAAAGCCCTGGGGAAAGGCTTTGGAGGAGTTACCTCTTCCCTTCTGAAAGTCATGGCCTTGCAGTCAGCATTGGGCTTGATGCAGCGAATGTAATGGGGAGTGGTTCTGTTCAGGATCTCCAGGAGATGCTCCAGGGAGCTCTGCAGGGAACAAACACAGGCTTCACCAGGGCTCCTCCTCCTCAGGGAGCTGCCATCCACCCTGTGGAGCTGCTCCTGGCACTGAGGCTTTACAGACTCAGTGTTAGAGCATTTCTGCAGGACAGCCTGAGCAAAAATCCCACTCTGGGGGTGCTTCCAGCAAATTGCTGCTGGTAAATTCAGAAAGAAACCTGAATAGTACATACCTTGAACTTGGACACCACTGTAACAACAGCTGCTCTGTTCTGGGCTTTGGAGTTATTTTGGTTCTTTTCTGTCACAGGAAATAATTTTTGAAGCAAAGGGTCCTTCGAGTTCTGCAAGATGTGGAGCAGCTCTGGTGGAACAGCATCCTGCAAACACAGACACGACCCCTCAGAATCTGGACCTGGCAGGCACCTGCAGCTCTGAAAAGAACTAAAAACTCCTCATCTAGAGATAGAACAGTATTTGTGATGCCAGAGCTGATGTGACCACAGCTGCAGTTTCCAGTGATGATGTGCATTCATTCACAGTCAGATTTAGGAACAGAAAACAACGTTTGGCTGAACATTCAGCAAATCCAGTCAAATGCACAACTGCTCCCAACATTTTTCTTGTTACACAGCCTCAGTCAGCTCCAAGTCCCAGGACTGCTTTAATCCCTGAAGGACAGGCTGCAGCAGACATTAGAAATGTTCATATTAATTAAGAGATGGTGTTTTATTGCTAAATAAATAATAGCACTCGCCATAACTGCTGGGGATGTCAGAGCTGAGAAGGGACCCTGCTCTCTGCAGACAATTTCACATTTCAATTATTCCCTGATGGCCAAAATCTGAGTGCTTTCAGTAGTTAAGCCCACGCTCTTGTTTTTCATAAATTTATCTGAATTTTTGCGGGGGGGATGAAGTGATTGGTAACTACAGAAATGCCCTGATGATGACTCTGCATCCCCCAGGAATGGAAGAAGCCCTGAATTTGGTGCTGGTTCACTTCATCCTCAGCTCAAAGGTGTAACAAAGCATCTGCTGGTGCCAGTGGTGGTTCAGAGAATCACACCAAGAACATCACCCCCTTTTACATGGCCTGAAGGATTTATTTGCAGCAAGGCATGCCCAGTCCCCAGCACTGAAAGCATTTCTTAGTGGTGCTTTGATTTAAACCCCTTTATACCTGCAGGATATTTCTTTTATTATTTCAAACAGCTCTTTCTGCCAACACCTACCTTATTTTTCTCCACCATTGCTGCCAGCTGATAGCAGACTTTGCCAGCATAATGTGAAATGATAAAGTTGGGCTTCTTACTGAATTTATCTCGACTTAAACACTGATTACTGGACAAGGCTTTCTCAATCCTGGTTTGGAACAGGTCAGTGTTGGAGGGTCTGTTCAGACGACACTCCTGCAAAGGACACAACAGCTGCAGCATCTCTGATTTGTCCCAAAGAACTGACTCTAAAAGCTACAGCTACATTTAAAATTGAAATCATAGCCATTTTACCTTTGGAGCTGCTTTGAGTATGCAAGGCCTGAAATATTGGGAAGGAAAGGGGGGGAAAGAAGTAATTGAGGCTTCGTATTTGAATCAGAACATCCAGGATCAGAGGGAAAAGGACAACTCAGGACAGGAGGAGGAGGCAGTGCCATGATTTTTTCTGAAACTGAAGCTCTGCAGAAATTTTATGGCTGGCTGACAGGTTTTCTATTGATTTACTGCTTGTGTTTTCTTTGGTGGTGTGGGATAAAAGCAGAAAATAAAGGGTTTAGACCACACTTACCTCGTTCAGCAAGGAAAAAATGCTGAGAGGATTTCCCTCTATCAGTTCAAGGCAGTTCTGGTTATCCTGGTAGTTTATGAATGACCACTGCAGGCCTTCAGCTGCATATTCTTCCTGAAGGAAGAGGGAAGGGGTTATTCTGCAGCAGAGGGCACCAGAGCTCAGAACTCTGTGCCTTGGGCAGCTGATCCAGGTCCTGTTTGAGGAGTTAATCCCAGCTCAGCTCCAGGTCAACAACACCAAACTTAAGAGAAAAAAAACCCCACATGAGGCTATTCTGCCCCAGGTAGCTTTTGGGTGTGGATCAGAACCTGCTGGAACAATTTGTCTGAGGATTTGGGAACCCCAGAGATTTATCAGTGAGCTGCAGGGCTGCTTTAGAGAGCAAACAAAGGCTGCAGTCACACAAAGCCTCTCCTGGCCATGCTGAGATTTTCCCTGAAGGACAAGGAACAAGCAGAACTCCTTCCCTGGGCTGGGACACAGCCCCAGCCCAGCCTTTGTGTGCCAGCCTTTCCTAACTGGGCTCCACTTAAAGCCAAGCCTGATGTGAAAGGAAGTGCAGGGAGATCCTGGTTGGAATAACTGGTACAATATTTATGCTGAATTACAGGACAAACTGTCAGCAGTGTTTAACAAGCACAGGCTCTGGGCAGTTATTTGAAAAACCTCCTGCCAAAAGCTTGCTCAGCACAGCCACTAATGGCATTTAAGTGGTTTGGGGGACAGCCAGCTGCAGAGGTAAGAGGGCAGGCAGGGAGTGGGAGGGGTGCTGTAAACAGAGGTCATGGAGCTGTTTCAAGCAAAGCAATTGTGTGCTTGAACTTGGTTTCCATCTTCCCCTGACCATTAACCCCTGGCATGCTGACCAGGCCAGGCAGGGACAGCAGCCTGGCAGTGGCCAAAGCACAAACTGCACTCAAAGAAATACTTATCTCCTGGAAAAATTGACAAAATCCTGCTGTGAGGTGCCAGCGTGCTGGTGCCATGAAGGAAATCATTTCCCTGATTCCAGTTAATGGCAAAGAACATTTTTGGTAATGGATCTGCAGTGGGGAAGGGTGGAGGAGCAGCCCTGGCAGGGCACTCAGAGGAGAGCTGGGGTGTGCAGTGTGTGACCAGTGAGAGACTGCACGGGGCAAAAAAACCTTCTCCGCTGTGAAACAGGACAATCTGTGTCCCTCCTGACTCAAAGACAAAAACTGGGGGTTGTTTTAGAGGCACCAGCATGACAAGGGGTCCAGGGGAGCTGTTACAGGGTTAACTTGTTACTTGGGCTCTGCCTTCACACCAAGCTCAGCCTAAAAGCTCCCCACTCTTTTAGGGGCTTTAACCTTCATGGCTGTAAGCAGCAGCTTCCAAAAGAATCTCAACTCAGGCTGCACTTACCCCAAGAATTCAGCCTCGAGGGTTCAGCCCTTTGAGGGAAAGCAAACAGTGTGGCAGGCAGAGATGCAGTGGAGCTGGAACAGATTTCCAGCCCCCAAGAGACAAAGCTGTGCCATTCCCACTGCCCCACACTCCTCTGTGTTTTTTCTGTGCCATTTCTGACTGAAGGTTCCCTCTGACCACGAGCAACACAATTAAAGTGCCAAAAGGTGCTGTTTTAAATCAGATACTGAAGATTTGATCTGCAGTTTGGGGCATTACCTGCTGCTCCTTCAGGTAGTGAGCCACAAAGTGCTGCTGCAGTTTCTCGTTGGCATAATTAATGCAGAGCTGCTCCAAGTTGTTCTCAGGGAAGGCTTCAAACCCATAAACATCCAACAAACCTGCCAGGAAGGTGGGAGGACAGGGGGATTCAGTTTAGGAGCAGCTTGGGGGGCTGCTGGGCCCTGAGTTAAGCCAGGGTGGGATATCCATACCTATGAAGCTGGTCCACACTGAGGGATCTGTGTAGATGTTTTCATTGATGACCAACACCAGCCACTCAAACAACCTGCAGGCAGCAACAGTGGAATCAGCTGGAAGCTGCTTGCTTGCACTGATCAGAATTGTTTCTTTTACTGCTCTTTCCATCAGTGCCACTTGGAAGGAGGAGGAATTTCTGATGTGCAGCCACGTAATAGCAGCAAGCAAATCCCTCTGGCCTCCCCATCCCCTGCCAAAAACCACCTGGATTAGCACATCCTCACCTGGCATAGATGACTTTGGCCAGGCAGTCCCTCCTGGTCTCACACTCAGCTCTGGAGCAGGGCTTCTTGAACACCTGCTGCTGTTTCCCAGCAGTGATTGTTCTAATCCTTAGGGATTCCAGCAGCTCCTCCACGGGGATCTGCAGCAGATCCCCCGTGCTCCTCACAAACTCTTGCTCAGGGGAACAAACAGTGCAAGGTTACCAGGGGTGCCCACACCTCTGAAGGTATGGAAAATCTAGAGATTGTGTAGGAAAATGCCACTTCCATCAGCTCTCCAACTGAAATGTGGATTCTGGATCTTTCCACACAAACTTGGGAGTGAGTTTTGCAAGGCCAGACTCTTAATTTGGATGTTGAGCACCCCTGGAATTGCAGGTGCTCTCTTTGAAATGAAGCAATACCAGAAAAAGCTGGAGTTTGCCACACTGAAGTTGTTTTTCTCTGTAGGACTGTCTTTGTTACTTTTTTTGAGCAGGGACCTCTAAATCCAGTCAGACAAATCAAACAGTCACGACCAGGAAAAAAGCAGGGATTTGGGGATAGAAAGGAAGTGTAGAAAAATGAGGATTTGCTGACAAAGCACTTAATATCAAATTATTTGAATATTAAGTAGTTTAAGCTCAGAACACGTGAAATTGTAGCAAGAAACTTCACTTTTCAGGACAACTTTAGCTCTGAAAGAAATCCAGCTCCACAAGGCTACTGAAGACATGCAGAACAACCTCTGTTTATGCTGCAATTTCACAGATTTTTTTTTGTCACTGACTTTTAGTCTTTATCAAGAAAACTTCCAAGCTTTCATGTGGAAAGCCCTGCTCTCCCTCTGGGTCAGATTTCTGCCAGCCCTGTGATGGCAGAGTAAGATTACAATCAGGAGCCACAGTTCTGCCAGTAATCCTCCTGAAATCACTGCTGCAGTTGCCCTGACCTGTCAGGGAAGGATTTTATCTCTCAGGGCAGGGCAGCATTAGGTTTTTGTTTGTTCACAAAAACACACCTAAATTTTGGGCTGCTCGTGGCCTTGATTGTCTCCTATCAGCAGGAGAGTGTTCAGATTCTTCCCTTTAACAAGGAATTCTTTCTGAATTAAATAAGGAAATCAAATGAATTTAAATTAAATTAATCCGAGTTAATAATTTTAAATGCAATCAATTCAACGCAATTTAAACAAATTTATTAAATTTTAAAATTAAGTTATTAGTTAAGTAATTAGGCTTAGTAGTAGTTTAAAGGAATTAATAATGAGAAGTAACAGTAGTTAAAATTACCCAAGAGAAAATTTGGTAGATTTAATAAATTTGAATAAATTTAATGAAAGTTAATAATTAAATACATTTAATAAGTAAACCTAAATTAACTAATTAAATAAAGGAAAGAATTCTCTTCATTTTTTCTTTCTCCAATCCTTCCCCTTAGGCATCTGCACTGAACTAACAAGGCTCTGGAGTTGTTGCCTCACCTTTGGTTTTGTCTTCCAGTTCACAGGGGTGAGATTCATCCACTGGATTGGAGAACTGCACATTCCCGAGGTGCAGAAGGCCTGACAACACCTGGAACACAACCAGGGAGTTTTTTGGGACAGCTCCCCCCATGGCAGTGTCCCCTGAGCCTTCCCTCAGCCCCAGGAACAGCCCAGCTCACACCATCCCTGCACAGCAAACACATCCCAAACCAGGGAGTGAACCCCTAAAGCTGCAGTTCCTGAAGGAGAACTGAAATGCAGTGAGGAGCAGCAGCCCTGCACAGTGCCAGGGGGTTATTCCAGCAGCAATCCCACCCTGGGAACACATTCCCAACACCCTCAGCAGCCTGGTGCTGGCCCTGCTGTGGGGCTGACCTTGAAAATGTTGCTCTGTGTGGTGTGGCCGATGCCCAGGTGGAACATGGCCCCTCTGGTCACCTCGAAGCAGTCCTCTGGAAAGCCAAAGAGTGCTCTTGAGACAGCCAGGCACACAAACAGGGGCAGGCAGAACAGCTCAGCACATCCAGCACAGCTGGAATGGGCAGTGGAGGGCAGGGAAGCTGTCTGGGTAAATCCCACACAAAAATTGGACAACCAACCCACCGACCTTTTCTGCCTCTGTCAGGTGAAGCACATGCAAAGACAGGACAGTTTCCAAACAAAGCCACAGAGATGCAAATTTGCCAGGCCTGAACCAGCTGGTTTAAGCCAGGTGAGTGATTTTAAGCTTTTAAGACTTCACAGTGCAAAGTGAAACTTAAAAAGAACCCCATTAACGCGGGTGGCTTTGCAAAACATCTGCTGTTGGCTGACCAGGGGGTTGAACAGGATTTATTTCTGCCTGCCTTCCTTTAAAGTCCCAGCCATTATTAATGGATTGATTAGTTAATTAATGAAAACTAATCTTCACCATCCAAGTTTCTCTCAGAGTTTGGCAGCCAGCGGTACTCAGCCCCTTCTGGAAGGTTCCACTCCAGCCTCTCCTCTGCAGTAGCACCTTTTGTGATCTGGAGACAGAAAACAAGGTAAAAATTGAATTCTGCCTTTGGTGTTTACAGCTCCCAGACAGTGAGGAATAACATACTGGGAGGATGATTTAATTTGGAAGCCTGGCAGACAGGGAAACTGGGAATTATTACAAGTTGCAACTGTGCTAAATCTGGTGAATTCATCCCTGCTGTGTGTCAGAAATACCCAGCAAAATTAACTGAAGGCAAACCTGATAGAAAATATGGAAGTTTCTTTCATTGGGGGCCTGACAGGCAACTCTGGTCTTCTCCAGAAGGAAAGTCTGGATGGAAGCACCAGTCAGATGATGGAATCTAGAGAGGGAAAAAGAGCAAAGATTTCAACACAACCTCAGAATCCAAGAAGGGTTGTGTTGTTCTGAGACCAACTGATTGTGAATGCTTTGCAGTTCACCTTCAGTTTTGTTCATATTTTATTCAGAGTTCTTAACTGCATCTCTGCTCTCTTTTAGAGATCAGGGTGAGAGCTTGCAGGAAAAAAAAAAAAAAGAGGAAAATAATAACAGTTTAAGCTGCCAGAAAACCAAAATATACTTTAAGGACATCAAATATTCTATGGCAGACTTCAGAAATAAGCTTTAAAGGAGCAAGACAATAAAGATTTGAAGGAACAGGACAAGAGCTCAGGTTTTACACAGTGATTGTTACCTGTCTAGCTGGAGCTGGATGTATTTCCCAAACCTGCTGCTGTTGTTGTTCCGCAGGGTGCAGGCGTTCCCTGTGGAATTGCCAGGGGCAGACACACAACAATCAGAGTGGTCCCACTCCCCCCTGCAGCACACACAGGCATGAAGGGTGAGCTGGAAACAGCTCCACTCTTGGAGGAGTTTATTTTTAAGGAGAGGACCAAGAGGCAGCTTAGACACATGGGGACAAAGGGAATTCCCACAGTGGCCATTACTGCTGTTTGCTGTTTAAAAAGCCCCATTTACCAAATGCTTCCATGACAGGGTTGGAATCCAGCACTCTCTTCTCTATCCTTTCCACAGTTTCATTGCCTTTTGGGGCTGAGGCAGCAACAGAGGCATAGAACTTCATCAGGCAGCGAGAGGTCCAGGTCTGCAGGAGAGAGGCCTGACAGTAGCTCTTTGTTTTTGTGTTATCAGTTATGGCAGTGGGGCAGTGCTGCCTCCTAGAAACACAGAGTGCAGCTGGAGGGGAGGCTAAAGACAGGAGCTGTGGCAGGTTTAGAGCTCTGGTTCAGGGGAAAACTCTGTGCCAGACACACATCTCAGTGCTGCCTTCTAGAAACACACAGTGCAGCTGGAGGGGAGGCTAAAGAGAGGAGCTGTGGCAGGTTTGGAGCTCTGGTTCAGGGAAAACTCTGTGCCACAGACACACATCTCAGTGCTGCCTCCTAGAAACACAGAGTGCAGCTGGAGGGGAGGCTAAAGACAGGAACTGTGGCAGGTTTGGAGCTCTGGTTGAGTGGGAACTCTGTGCCACAGACACACATTTCAGTGCTCTGCTGAGTGGCACTTCCATCGAGGTGTCACCCCCTGGAAGCTCAGCCAGAATGAACAGCCACTGCCTTGGGATGGAGTGAATGTGAATGGATTTTGAGGCATTAACGTTCAGCAAAGCATCTGGTTCTTGGGCTTAAAAACACCCTCAGCATTGTCCTGAGCAGGGAGGGACCATCCCAGGATGTGAATTCTCTGCTCTCAGCCTGCACAAAGGGTTTGCTGGGATCCACACCAGCTCCCTGACACTCAGGTGCAACTCCTGCTGAATGATTCAAGCCCAGCCCTGCAGAAATGACAGATGTCACCTGAAGAGCTGCTATATTAAGCAGAGTATTTAACTGCTGCAATCACTTAATGCTTCACACACATTTCAAGAGAGCCACGCTGGGCAGATTGGCTACGTGCTCTGTCAGAGGGGTTTTTAATTCATCTTTGCTCATTCACAGCACTGCTCTGCACTACAGATCACTGGCAGAGCTCAAAACTTGAGAGCAATGTCACAGAAAAACATCTCCTTACCTTCCCAGCACCACTTTCTCCACTGACAATGATGGACTGGTTCACAGGGTCCATCTGCTTTTGGACATTCCTGTAGGTTTGCTCAGCCACTGCAAAGATGTGAGGTTTTAAATCCTGGCAGTGAAAGAGAATATTCACATTGAAGAGTACAGTAACCACACAGTTCAACAGGAATGGACAGCAAAGGTCATCTCACATTTACCTGAAAGCAGCACTGCTCTTTTAACAGCACTAATACCTCACTAGAAATGGGGTTTATCCTGTGGGAGTGTTTTGCTCTGATAAATTCAGAGCAGTTTGACACCTGGGCTCTGCAGAAGGGCAGTGACCTCAAACACAAGGGTTACCTGAGGACAAGGTGCAACGTGGTACTCCCTCATCAGCTCAGGTGAGTAGAGGCAGGAGAAAGGCTGGAAAGGATTTAAAGCCACCAGGCTGCAGCCAGCATTTGTATAGAACAGGTTGACCCCATACCTTGCTTGAAGACATCTCAGAACTGAAAGGCAACACCTTCTGTCAGCACCTTCTGCAGAGTGTGTTTGACTCTTGCTCAGGTGTGTCACCTCTCAGGTTTGAGAGAGAATGAGGAGATCAAGAGAGTGATGTAGGTGTAATACACACAGCTCCTGTGTTCATGGCATCACTGCAGTGAGAGCAGGAGCTGTCACATGTCAGGGGCCAGCAGGGACAGGGATCCCTCAGCAGACACTCCCTGGCTGCTCACCTGTCCTGGTTGTCACCGGGTTCACCTTGGTGAGGTCGTCAAACAGATGCAGTTCCTCTTCATCACCCAGGAAGGCTCTAACTTCTTCTTCAAATGATTCACTGAGGTCATTCTGCATGAGGGAATCTTCCCTTTGGCCATTTTCCTGGAAGGGGTGCCAGATCAGCACCAGGGAGAAGTGAAAAGCTGGACTTTCACCTCATCCCCTGTTCTGGCTCTTCTGCTGCTTCCATGTCCCCAAAGCTCAGTCTCAGCAGGAGCCAGACCCAGCATGGGTGAGCTACTCCTCCTCCTGCTCTGGTGTTAGAAAAGTGTTCTGGCTGTGAGCAAAGGCACTCAGAGAACACAGCCTGGGGCTCACACTGCAGCTCTGCACACACACTCACACCTTGTTCTCATTTCTAACCCTCTGAGTGACATGCACTCAACCCAAGCAGTGCCCTGGGTCAGGCAAGCAGGAAGGGCTGGCTGCAGCTACACCTGGAAGCCACTGCAGGCCAAAACAAATGCAGATTTCCTAGGAGAGACTCCCATTTTCAGGGGGAAAGCTGCAGAGTGCACACATCCCAGCCAGGGCAGAGGGATGGTGCTGGGGGAAGAGCTGCCCTGCCTCAATTAAAGTTTTTGACCCCTTTGAATCACTTAAAGTACTCAAATCTCAGCCTCTGGGCTCCTGTGTCCTTGACAACATTATTTGGAAGGACACCACACTTGTTGCATGTAATGGAAAACCAGCCAGAAGAGAGATTCCAGGCCCTGTTTGCCATTTGTGGGGAGAGGAGAGGCTAGAAAAGAAAATGAAGAATGGAAAAGATGCCAGTCCTGATTTCTGCATTCTATACACTCCTTTTCTGATCTCCTTTTCCTTGACAGAAAGCTGTCCAAACTATCCCCACTCACCTGTACAAGTTCACCAGTGATCAGCATCACTCTGTTTATGCAGAATTATAATATAAATGTATAATATAAATACAAATCAATTAGCAGCATTCCCATTATGTGAGCTGAGCTCATTAATAAAGGGGAAACACACTGCAAACCCCATTTAATTTAGCATGTTCCTAAAAAAAAAAAAAAAAAAAAGCTGCAACAGTGTTCTCATTTAGGAGCATTTTTATCTTTTGCAGACAGCATAAGTAGTTCATTTCCAGTAATACAGAATTTTACACAGTAAGGGAAAAAAAAAAGCTTAGCAAGGCAGTAAAGCATTGCCATCCAAGTGATTTCTGTCATTCTCCTCTGAATGAGCATTGAGCAGCTGTCAGAGAGCACACACCACAATTAGGAAACACTCCCTGGACCTGAGGAGTTCCTGCCAGTTCCCCTTTCTCCCCGTACCCCCCTGTGTTCCTGTATTACACCAGGCCAGTTAAATCCACTGGGAGGCTGCAGGGCCTGAGGAAGGGCTGGGTTCTGCTGCCCTGCTCAGCATCACCTCAGCTGAAATAATGATTGCTTAGCCAAAAGGAAAAGAAAATCTGAAAATAAATCCCAGCTCTTGTGTCCATTCATTTTCCTCAACAAACAGCCTCAGGATGTGCTTGCTGCCTGCATTAACACCTGCCCAGGGCACAGCAAAAATCACTGCCTGGTGTCACTAAACCAGCTCAAACCCACAGCAAAAAGGTCCAGTCAATTCATGAAGCAGGGGTGAATATTCATTAGTAGCTACCTAATCTTGACTGCATGGAAATAAGCCAAGAATTCTCTCCTGGCACTAAAATTTAATTAGCACACACAATTCCTGGTTTTCTTTTTACCTGCTTTGGCATCTTGTCCAGGCCTGTGGACGGGAACACTGGAGGGGGCCTTTACTTCAGGGTACTTCATTCAAATCACACTGGAGAATGCTTCAATAGAGAAAATAAAAAGGCATTTAGATCAAAATAACTCTGGGCATGTCATTCTCCAGAGGGTTCCACAAGCAAAACCCAAAGATTTCAGACAGAATTACTGATCCCAGTGGGGCCCAAGTAACCCTGGAGCTGGAAATCCTACCCAGAATGATGGTCATGTTCTGCTGCCCCTGCAAATAAAGCTTTTTTTGGAGGGAATCATGGATCTTCCCTTCCATCAGGAAAGAAATGCTTTGCTTCTCTTTAAGCAAGCAAGTTTTCTTGGCAAGAAATTGCAACTACTTGTAAAATCCCTCCTGTTCTGGAGAAACAGGACAGATCTGAGGGTCTGGCAGTGCCAGAGAAGCCACAGCTTTGGGAAGGGGAGTGACTCAGAGAAGTTTGTGTTGTCCCCTTTCCTGTTTTCTCTGAAAATCTCTGGGAGCCAACCCAAGGTGAGTCAGGCCCTTTGAATTTCTGTGATAAACGCTGGGGTTCCACTCACACAGCCAGGAAGAATTCCGTCCTTCCTGCAGCTGAAGCTGCTGCCATTACTTCCATTCCTTTCCTATTCTAATTCTATTGCAGTCTATTCTGATTTTGTTCTAATTCTATTCTATTCTATTCTATTCTATTCTATTCTATTCTATTCTAATTCTATTCTAATTTTGTTCTATTATACTCTACTCTAATTCTGTTTTAATTCTATTACGGTCTATTCTAATTCTACTCTATTCCATTCCTCTTCTTATTCCATTCATCTTCCTCTTCCTCTTCCATTCTTATTCCCATTCCACCCCTCTCACTTCGTTCTTACCCGGGACGAGAACAGCCCTCGGAGTCAGCTCGGAGCCCCGGGCACGCTCCCATCCCCAAACCCGGCTCCGATCCGTCCCGCTCGGCGGGCAGAGCGCTTTGTGCCGGTNCACCCCAGCCCGGTTTTATCGGGCCCGGCTTCACCACGGCCCGGCCTAACCGGGCCCGGTTCTCCCCGCGGCCCGGCTTTACCCCAGGCCGGCCTCACCCGGGCCGGGGCCGTGAGGGCGGAGCGGCGGCCCCGGGCCCCGCCGGCTCTGTCCCCTCACCGCCAGCCGTCCCCCCGCTCCCGGTAAGCTCCCGCTCTGCCCCGGCGCTGAGCAGAACCCGCAGGTTCTGGCTGATTAATTCACGCTTTTTACATCCCTCCCAGCGGGGAGGAAGGGACTTGGGGGCTGCAGCTGCTGGCTGTACTGACCGGGCAATGCAAAGTTCCTTAGGAGCACGTTTTTACATATCTGTGCCACTTAAGCCGTAGGAAATATGGCAAAGTATGTTCTACTTATTCACGATGCGAATATTCAGTGGAGTATTTGATGTTTGGACATCTCCCGCAAAAATATATGAAGCATCTTGTCATTTTACAGCAGGATGTAAAATGCTGGAGCTTCCTCAAGCCTGATTCTCCTTGGCTTCCCAGGCCAGCTCCGGTGCTGCTCTGTGTTCTTTAAATTGAAAAGTAACTCGGTTACTTCTGAAATCAATGCTGTTTTAATGAACTGATTCATTTTTAAGGAGTTCTGAGACCTGTTTTACAAAGCTACCTCAAGTTCGTGCTTCGCGCTTTCAGAGGAAGGAAGAAGAATGTCCCAAAAACAGCTGAAAGAAGCCTTTATCAGCAACCTCAACGGAACGAGTTTGCTGGAAATTTCCGCGGGCTTGTCCCTGCCTCCGCTGTGCCTGCTCTGCAGAGGGCTCCTCCTGATCCTGCACTACCTGCACCACGGAAAACCTGTGAGCTCAAGGAAGCACAGCCTGCTGCTCGACTTCCTGGTGCTGGTGTCTCCCCTCCTGTTCTCCTGCACCATCCTGTCTCCAATCCTCTTTTTCATACCAGTTCTCCTTGCTGCCTCCTGCGCCGCAATATTTTCCAGAATATACAGCCAAAGAAAACGGGAGGCCAGAGCGCCCTTTGGGCAAATTGTACAAGAATTCCAGAAGGCACGCCTGGATCCCGAGTGCATTCCAGCCATAACTGTGTTCCGTGTTTCTGTCAACGTGATGACCTCCATCAGCATTCTGGCCGTGGATTTCCCGCAGTACCCCCGGCGATTCGCCAAGGCCGAGACCTACGGCACCGGGGTTATGGATTTGGGGGTGGGAGCCTTTATCTTTGGAAACGCTCTGGTTTGCCCCGAGGTCCGACACAAGTCTCCCACGACGCAGCCCAGGTTTTCCAGCCTGGCCAGGCAGGTGTTCTCCGTGTGGCCGCTGATCTCCCTGGGTGTCGGGCGGCTGCTGAGCGTTAAATCCATCGAGTACCACGAGCACACCTCGGAGTACGGTGTGCACTGGAACTTCTTCTTTACCCTGGCGCTGGTGAGACTCGCAGCATCTCTGCTTTTAGCCGTGTTTCCCAGACACAAGGCTTGGCTGGTGGCTCTAGCCCTGGCTGTGCTGTACCAGCTCCTCCTCAGCACGACCTCCCTGAAGATGTTCATCCTGCACGGCAGTGACGGCAGAGACTCACGGCTCGGCTTCCTCAACGCCAACAGGGAAGGGCTGTTCTCCCTCCTGGGCTACCTGGCCATCTACCTGGCCAGCGTGCAGGTGGGGTTGTGGCTGCAGCAGGGCAGGAGCTTGGTGAGGGGCTGGCTGGCAGCCCTCAAGGGGCTGGCTCTGGCAGTTCTGGTGCTGTTTGTGCTGCTGCAGCTGTGCCAGGCGTGCACGGAGCCCGTGTCCCGCCGCATGGCCAACCTGCCCTTCTGCACCTGGGTGCTCGCCCACTGCCTGCTGCTGCTGGCCTTCTTTGTGCTCACCGACCTCGCCCTGGTGTTCACAAAGCTGCTGGTGAAGGGCTCCAGCGTGCCCTGCTGCTGGAAGGTGGTGCAGCCCCCAGATTCCAGCAAAAAGCACGGAATGGTGCCGGTGGGAAGGGAAGAGAAGCTGTCACAGCCGTGCCTGATTAGTGCTATTAACAAAAATCAATTACTGTTTTTCTTGCTAGCCAATGTTATGACTGGCGCTGTGAACATCCTGATGGACACAATCCACAGCAGGGCTGCCTTTACGTTATGCATACTGCACTTGTACATGTTTTTGAACTGTTTAATTATGTATATATTGCATGCCAGAAATATAGTATTCAAGTTTTGGTGACTCTGGCCAAGTGGACAAGCTGAACTTTGCTCTAGTTGATGGTATTTAATGGAAAAAAATGAGTATTTTTCCTGGATGTGTTGCAATAATTTATAATTTAGTAGAGCGTTTTTATTATTTAGTGTTGATTACTTTTTAATGGTTCATTTTACCAAATTATACAGTCAATGCTCTTACCTGTTGGGAGTTGTTGCACATTATCCTGAAAACTTGGGTTTGGAGATTACTCTCAGGAGCAGCAGGAATATTCAGCAAATTGTATTTACAGTTAGTGAACTGTGCTCGTACCCAAGGAATGAGATAACAAGGTAGAGTAGAAACCAGATGAAAAGTAAGAAGATGAGTAATTATATGGAGAGAGAGGTCTAGCTGTATCAAGATTTACCTAGTTAAGGCCCTTGCATAAATAATAGATAAGAATAATTCTTTATATGAAATGTATTGAGTAAGTGGATACTTGAAAATGTTTTGGCCCCAGTCCTGCAGAGACTTATGCATATGCTTGACTTTGATGGTAGTAATTGTGGAATGTTAATCACATACTGAAACCTAAATTAGCCTTTGAATTAAAGCTAAATTTCACTTCCATCCCCACTGATGAATATAAATGAAGACCTGAGATAAAGTGTGATGCTCTGAAGGATAAACTCAACTGCAGATGAATTCATAAAGCAGTTGTTGGAGGTTG
>VZTZ01013587.1:30644-47631 GCA_013400955.1 Drymodes brunneopygia | reverse complement strand
TTTTTTTTTTTTTTGGAAAGCTTTGGCGTGAGCTCGGGGTTATGGAGTCTGCAGAAATGTAACAAATCTGGGAGTTCCCGTTTGCAGGGTGTTGCTGGGAGTTGGAAAACGTGGTGGGTTGGTTTTTTTTTTTTTTTTTGCCGTTTCCAGAAGATTCAGTGGAAAAATCCGGCTAAATGCAGCTTGGAGGTTACTCTGGTCCTTCTTCTCGTGAGTTTAGAGGAAGGTTCAAAAATTGCATTGCAGGAGAAGACGGAGCGAATGGAAAAAAAAAATTTCCAACTAGCCAGCTGCTCTTTGTTTTAATTCTTTAAGCATGAAAATGCATTGAAAATAATATTGCACTTAGTATAATTTGGTATCTTAGTGATTCATATTTGATTTCTTTTGCTGCCAGTGGGACAGTAACTGTTGTTACTTTAGATGTGTAAAACAGGGGTGATTTAAATTCCTAATCTAACGTTTAGAGTGGAAGAATCTCTGAGTTTTATCAGCTAAGGAAAGTCTCCCTGCACATGGCAGGGGGGTGGAACTGGATGATCTTCAAGGTCCCTTCCAACCCAAAAGTGTTGAATATCTTCAGACAGGCCCCATCTGTTTTTGCTACATTTGAAGGAAGTCCTATTGCTGTATTTTTGTTTTGATCAATTGGAGTGGTGGCATATTATTAATTTACCAATTATCATCACTATTTTTGGCTTCTCTCTGGTTAAGTGTGTTTGTATATTTGGCAAAGTTTCCCCTAAAGTTGTCCAAAGCAGCATCTGCCTCTCGTAAAGGGGTTGATGACCTGGAAAACCAAGGACTGTGCAGGAACAGTGTACGTTTGAGGTTTTTTGGTGTCTTGGCCACACCTTGAAAGTTATTTTGCCCATTCATTTTCCATGTGGTTTTAAGCTCTTGGATTTCTCCTTTTTTTTCTTTATTTTTTTTCCCCTTCTTCGTGGACTCCCTATAAAAATTACCCATTCATTTGTGTCATGTAGACTTGCCATGCTCTTGTTATTTTTGTTGTGTGTAATAGGGTGAGAGTGAAAATGCAGCTCTAGCCAGGTGGATGACTTCAGCAGACCTAAAATTCCATTTGTGGTTTAGTCCCAGAATTTAACACCAGCCCCACATCTTCCTCATGATTGAAAGAGTCCTCTATCTGTAAATCAGTTTTATATCCAGCTGGAGGAAAGGCATTTATGCAGGTGCAAGTCATCCTCACCACACGAAGAAATCTTATCTTGGCTTTTTTTTTTCTTGGTCATTCTGTTACTATTGTTATAAAGTACTTGGATTTCTAGGTGGTTTCTGAAGGATTTTATTAGGAAAAAATCTGCAGAAGCAAGTGAATGAACTCTGAGCTTCCTTGTCTGTCATGTATAATTTATTTTTTAAATACTTAATGAGAGCTATTACAAGACATGCAGCTGTCTTTGAGACAGAATTTTACATCTGCAGCACTATCTTTAAAAAATAATGCTGGTTATTGATAGTAACTGCTTTCTGTTGACCTCTTTGCAAGCTCAAGTTTTAAAAATAATGGGACTAAGGTGCCTGTCAGTCAGCTGGAAGAGTTAATCTGTGCCTTAAATCTAGGAATGTGGAGAATTAGGGATTGCAAATTAGGAATGAATGGCCCATGTGCTCCTCATCGGGGCTGGTGCTTTGTAGTAGCCCAGGAAGCAGCTCAGGTGCAGGGAGATGCTGCTGCCCTGCCTGGATTCTCCACCACCACACTTCCCTGTTCCTTCTGGCTCAGCCAGAAATTAAAGGGGAGGTTTCAATATCGAGCCCTTTTCATTTCTTAAGCAGCTTTTATGGTTTCTAGAAGGCATTCCATTTGATGTGGTATTGCAGGATTTTTTTTTTTTTTTTCCCTTCCAGTTCAGGGTGTGATGGTGGTGGTTGATCTTTAACCACTTAATAAAATCTCATCAGACACATGAATTAATTTAGCCTTTGATTCTTTTGCTCTGTTGTACAAAATACCTCAGGGTGTTGTCTGATAGTGGGGAGATGAGGGTGAGAGAGGGGAAAATCAGGCAGATTTATCTCTTGTCTCTGTTATTAGCAGATAGAGCTTTTACTTTTGCTTGTAGCTCCTGGCCCCACAGAAAAACACCACGTTAGTGATGTAGGAAAGCTGTAAATCTGCAGCAGAAAGTGATGTGGGGATGGGTCAGGGGTGAGGGAGGCTGCAAAATTGGCACTGCTCTGCACAAAGATGAGGCAGCTGTGCCCACACTCACATTGGGACAGCAAAATAGTGCCTTGTTCTCAGAGAAATGGTGTTTGGTTTGGAAAAGTGAGTGTGTGAGTTGTCTGGAGGTAGTGCTGGCCATCAGGCAGGCAGCAGGGAGTTCTGCCTGCAGCAGACAGCTGGGGGAAGGTGCAAGGAGGAAAAGGGATGAATCAGGCAGTTTTATTCGGGGTTCATTTGCATTGGAGTTATTAAACCAAAGTTGTTGTTTTGTCTTTCAGATTTTAGAGTGATCTTTCAGTGTTCGTATTGACAAATTCCCTATTTCCAGTTTGGACAGAGAAGAGAACTAAGCCAGGCTTTACACATTTTTTTCTAGTTGCTTTTATTTTATTGCATGGTTGCACAGTTGGATTTTTGGCTGAAAGTTACTTTCCTGATTTCTGCCCCCTCCCAAGAAATTGCCCTGTTTGTTTCTCAGTAATTTGATAAGAAACGTTATTAATTACTTACAAGTAATCACATTGTTCTGTAGGCTTAACATTTTGCTTTGAGCCTCTTGAGAGTTGCAGCTGCAATCACACAAAGCAAACTATGCCTTGGAGTACCTTGTTGGGTTAATATGGTTTGAAATTAGCCTTTGGAGGAGTCTGCTCTGTCATTAAACTGTTGTGACTGTTTCCTCAGAGCTTTATAAATTGAGTTAAGCTCTTGGGTCCATTTGGATCTCGCTGTGTTGAAGTATAATTTTATTTTTTTTTTTAGACTGAAGCAGGGTCTCAAGTCATGTAGATGATGATAATATAAATACTGATGATCCATTTAGCAACTTTTGCTTTCTAGCAGCTATTTCAGAGTTGCCATTTATAAACTGCCTCTAGGACATGATATTAATGAAGCATTTATTACTTTGCTGAAACATTCACTATCTGAAACAGTTACTTTTATCCTTTCCCAAGCTCCAGTAATTATGTGAAAAGAGTGAGCATTTAACATAATTTCAGTCTGATTTTCCCCAAGAAAGTAAAACAACTAATGTTCTGTTTGGCTTTTTTTAAAAATTTTTTCTGAAATCTCCTCTTTAAATTGTTTTTAGATGGTGATGGAATTCCCTGATAATGTGCTGAACCTCGATGGACATCAGAACAACAGCACACAGCTGAAACAGTTCATTCAGGTAAATAATGTTCCCTAAGAAGGGAGATTTCTGCTTTCCTCAGGTTTGTGCTTTTGCTTCTGCAGGAGGTTGTGACTCCTGGAGTGGCTCAGACACGTCAGCACCTGGGAGCAATCACACTTTGGTACCAAAGTGCACTGGCTTCAGTTGGGCTCTGGATTCCACAGCATTTATTGCATGTTGTCTTGTCTGGAGGCAATTGCTGCCTGGCTGAGAGCTCAGAACCTACAGTGGCAACTGCAGCTTCTAAATACATCTTGGTTTTTATCTTTCTGAGTAGTTTTGAGCTGCCTTTTCAAGCAGAAGTGTGGATTGCTTGAGGTTGGGTTCTTACGATGAGTGCCCATAGCAGGGTAGAATTTGTGTGCCAATTTATAGATTTTATATGGCTAAGCAGTGAGAATTGGTTCTGTGGTACCTGAGAAACTTTGATACTAGAAAGTGCTCTGCCAGATTCTGGCAAATACCTTTAGCAGCTGCAGGATGGTGCCCCTTGATGCCCAGAGGGGCAGAGTTTGCTGCTCTGCAGTTGCACAGCCTCGCTCAGGGGTGACAGCAGCAGTGCAGACACGTGCTGCATGCCAAGTGTAGCTGGGTGGTGAAAATAGCTCATTCCTGCTTTGCTGTGACTTCTGCAATTAATTACAGGAAAGAGGGTTATTGCAGAGTGATCCTGCTTGGCAGATGATTTAATGGGCCTTTCCTCTAAGAGCACAGACCTTAAAGGTTACCTGATGGTACCTCTGCTTTCCATATTGCATAGAAGGAGCTGAAAACACTTTTTCTTTTCAGTTGATGTGAGTTCTACTGGATTGTGTGGTCTTTTCTTCCTTTCCCCAGAAGGTTTGACAAGTTCTTGGTGCATTAGGAGTGTTTGAGAGGTGTGATGTGACAATAAAACAGAAAATACTCTGGTGGCAGGACAGATACAGCTCCAGCTGTGCTTTATGTGACCACGGAAGAGTGACCCTCCCTCAGTGATATCCCAAGTGTGGGTTTGTGTGTTGGGCTGTGAGGAACACAGCTCTGCTGGTGGCACTCCAGTGCTGCTGAAAGCCAAGCCACTAATTGATGACTAGAAGGGTATGTGCTTTTTGTGAGGATGTGTTTGACACAGGGGCCAGGAGACACATCTACAACCGTTTATTGACGTCAGCAATATTAGAAGGTGTTCTCATCAATGTTCTATTAATAGCAGACATTGGATGGTCACCACTGGAGTCCAAGGCTTCACCCTGAGTAGTAATGTGTGCCTTCTTTAATTCCAGCTAGTAGGATTGTGGTGGGAAATGACATTTAGCCTTCCAGGAAAAGCACTGCTGAGTTGTCATGTTCTGAGCAGAACAAGCTGGTTGTAAATGAGATTTCCACAGATGCCAACAAGCCTTCATCAATTTCCTTTCCATGTGCCAAAGACAAAACGAGTGTGAGTAGAAGATGAAAACTTGCACTTGGTGTGTGTGTGTGAGACCTTTTCCTTCAACATCAGCACTGAGGTGGAGAAAAAGGATTTCCCGATCGGGGCGTTGATTCCAACACAGCGTTTGCGGTGAAAGGAGGCAACAAGAGGAGCAAAAACCAGGATAAGCAAAAGAGGATAAGCACTGAATATTGTAATTTTGGTGTTTTTTTGCAGAGACACAGCATGCTGAAGCAGCAGGACCTGAACATTGCCATGATGGTGACGTCGCGGGAGGTGCTGAGCGCGCTGTCGCAGCTGGTGCCGTGCGTGGGCTGCCGGCGCAGCGTGGAGCGCCTCTTCTCCCAGCTGGTGGAGTCAGGCAACCCTGCCCTAGAGCCCCTCACCGTGGGGCCCAAGGGGGTGCTCTCAGTCACCCGGAGCTGCATGACTGATGCCAAGAAGCTCTACACACTCTTCTACGTGCATGGGTCAGTGTGTGCCAGCTGCTCTCAGCATCCCTGCTCCCTGCGCGTCGCCTTCTTGGGGATACGGAGTTATCACAACACCTTCTCCTCCTTAACATCCATAATTACAGCTACTTATTGCCTAAACTTTCCTAAAATTTTTTGGGAAAAAGCAAACCTAATCTTTGCTATCACCAGTTTCAGCTGCAAGGTGCCAATATTTAATGTTCAATCATTAATCTGATCCGGGCACTGCGGGGTTTTCGTGGTGTCTTCGCTACTCGGCGTGTAAAAAATAAAAGTGTTAATTTTTTCCACCAAGGTTTGCTGCTCTTGGGTAGAAAGGTTACACTGAGAAAGTGAAACCTCCTGGGCTTGGTGAGCACAATAAATGCCCCAGTGCCATTAGTCACTCAGCTGTCAGCAGAGCAAACAGTGAGTGCTCAGCACAGTGTGCCTTGGCCTTCCAGTTGGCTTCAGCTCGTTCTTCTTGCTCCAGTTAGCAGGAAAAGTAGGGAAGGTTAATGCAGAGTTGAGATTGAGATGGGGAGAGTGAGGCAGTCTAACCTGATCCAGTGGTTTTCAGAATGCAAAATTCCTCACATTTATTGTTTTTTCCCCCATAGGTCCAAACTGAATGATATGATTGATGCAATTCCCAAAAGTAAGAAGAACAAGAGGTGTCAACTACACTCTCTGGACACACACAAACCAAAACCTTTGGGGTAAGTCTGTGTTTAACATGCACAATTGGAATATTTTAAGGAAGCAGAGTACTGAGACTAAGTTATTTTTAAGCCTTGAGATCAATTTTTATGCTCTGATCCGTTTGCCAGAGTAGCAGTTGGATTATAGCAGACCTAAAATAGTTGTTGGGGAGAGGAAGAGAAGCACCAGGAGTTTTGGGCATGCTCAGGGCATGGATGGTGCTCTAGAAAGATGAACTGGTTTTTGTGCTCTAGACCAAAATGGTTGCTCAGCAGATTTTCTCACATTGAGGTCAAATAAATAAATATACATCTCACATTGATGCTAAATAAATATACATCATTTTGCTTGGGATTATTAAAAATGCCTTGCACAACTGTGAACCAAAGGCTTTATTGTGGTTGGAGGCAGGGTTGAAACTGGAGCTGTGTAAAATGGATTTTCTCAAAATGTGACAGCATGATTTGAATACACCACTGAACAATATGCATATATGCCTCTGTCTTGAAGCTGAAATGATTTATTCCAGCTGGTTAAGCAGAAAAACACTCCCTGTAAATCTGTTGTGGATTTTGGGGAGGTTTCTTGTTTGTGGGGTGGCTCCTTTTATTTATTTATTTTTTTTAATGATGACCAAGAAATTAGTCTCTTGGGCTTAATTGGAGTGTCTGGAGCCTTTTTTACTCAGCTGTGTTGTGCTGCTGGTTAAGCTTCCAACTTCTGTGAAAGCTTGCTCATGGTTTCCAGTTACAGGACATGTATTTTTCTGTGCAGATTGGAGTCTCTCTGGGTTTCCTTAAATCCCCTGGGATAGCAGGCATGTGGAATTTGACACTTGATTTTTTGCTTGTGCTGCTTGAGGATAGTGGGAACTAATCATTATCTTCTATTGTATTTTGGTTGCAGGCCTTTCACAAAATTAGTTTAAAGTTGATGTTACACAAGATCCTGGTATTATAGGGGTGTATATATGGATTTTTTAAAAATAAAACAAATTCATAGCATTGTAAAAGTGGGTTTTGGGGTTATTTTTTTATATTTAGTAAGCTTAATCTTTTCTGTGTGAGAACAAATGCTGTGGAACCTGCAGTTGGCACTTTGGCAAGGTGGAACAATTCTGAAGCTGAATGAATAGAGAGCAAAATGCTGCTTTTATTTCCTCAATTCATGCTGGAATAAATCCCCTTAGTATTTTGGATGCTGGCAGGTTAATAGAGAATATGAGGTGGAGCAGTATTTTATACTCTGCAGGTAAAACTTTGGATTATCAGAGAACATGACCTGTGGGTGAGCAGAGCAGTTTGCTAAAGAAACAGAACTTGCCCTCCCTCCCTCAGCTGAAACTCCTCTGTTCTGTACAGAAGTGACCAGAGTGTATCAGTATTGATATAAATCCAAATAAATCCAAACAAATCTGCCTGCAAAAAAAAAAAAAAAATCTGCCTGCAGTGAGCACAAACAACTCTGGTGGCACCCAATTGTCACAGAACAAATTTTTATTTCCCAGCCTGGAGCTCCTGCTCCATTTCTTTATAAGAAAACTCCTTCAGATGAGTTGCATCTGTTGGGCTTTTCCTCCACACAAAAAAGGCTTTGAGTTGGAGCTGAGTGTTTAATTAGAGGAGTTATGTAAGCAGCTAATGCCACTCGAGGGTTACTTGATGTGCCCAGTCTGTGCCTGGTTTTTGGCTCCTCAGCTCCATCTGGGGCTCAGGAGCAGTTGAAACTCTCCTAAATGACCTGGCAAACTGGGTAATGGCACAGGTGACTCCTCTAATTGGGAATTAGGGCTGCTTCTTCCCATTTTCCTGCTCTGTTGTATCCATATCACAGAAATGACCATTCTGATAGAGTGTCAAGTGTAGACAAGCTGGAAGTCACCATGACTTGTTATTTAAAGTCCATTTTTTTGCTCTCTAATGCACTTTCAGCACATCCAAATGTGTGTTGTAGAGTTATTTTGATACTCTTCTAACAAATGTCTGAAATTTGAGGTAGGATGTTTGATGGTGAAAGTTGTTTGGATTTTTTTGTTTTGCTTTTTTTCTGTTGTTACTTTACCAAATTATCTTCACCTGATAGAAGTATTAAAACTTATATTTATACTTAAAGTAATATTCTGAAAATCATTACTGGTTTGCAGCTGTAATATTAAAAATCATGATGAGTCTGAATTATAAACATGGACAGCAAAATTTGCATCTCACTTCTGACCCAAACTTTCATAGATGTTAAGGCTTAACCTATAAAGAATTCAAATTAAATTAAGGCTCAGAGCAGCATTTTCCACAGGACTTGCTTAGGAAGAATAACTAGCTGATAATGTATATGTTATAGGTCTGAGAAATGTTTGGTAATACTATGTGACAGTGAAAGGAGCAGTAGCAGACTCAGTTCAAAGAAATTAAGAGCAGTTAAGAAAAGTAGAGAAGACAGGAAGAGGAAAGAGAGCAAGTGTAGCATCATTTTCTGCTACGGACCTTCCCAGGGAGCAGTCAGGTAAAGAAAGGAGGCTGTGCTGGGCTCCTCTGCTGGCCCCCAGCAGGAGGGTGAAGGGTTTTGTGTCTCTTTTTTCCTTGCAGGGGCTGCTGGATGGATGTGTGGGAGCTCATGTCCCAGGAGTGCAGGGATGAAGTGGTGCTGATCGACTCGAGCTGCCTGCTGGAAACATTAGAAACCTACCTACGGAAACACAGGTGTGTGGCAGGAGCAAACCACGCCTTCCTCGGGAGAAAGATGTGGTTTTTATCAAAATAGAAAGGATTTTTTCTTGTGAAGCCCAAGATCTCAGCTTGGTGGTGGTGATTGATGAGAGAAATATGGTGAAATATTCCTTGTGTTTAATGGTAGGGAAAATGTGGAGACCTCTGAAGTCATAGCTGCTTCTCTTAATTTTCTTGGCTAGGATTAAATTAATATTGACAATGAAATGTTTAAAAACTGTTTCTACTCATTCCCTCTTTCCCTGCTCTTGGGCTGTGCCTGTTTTTAGGCTTTCAGGGAAGTGTGTGCCACTTCAAAATCCTGTGAGCTGCACTAGTGCAAGCAGATTTTAGGCTCGGTGTTGCACTGTTTGAAACCACTTGTTTATGCCTGGTGCTGTTAAATCTCTCTTGCAGGGCAGAAATCAGCCACTCAATTATAGTTGCATGTGCACGGGAGCTGCCGTGCTGATTGAAAAGTTTTAATTTCCAGCAGTCTCAAGGTTCTGTTATCAACTTGTGGGGGCACAGATGGGCACGGGGGTGGTGGTGCTGTGGAAATAACACTTTGGAAACAAAATAACTTTAATCTCCTGTGACATTAAACACTGCCTTGGCTGCCTTCCTGGTGCTAACCTGCAATAATAGTGCTGCTGCTTTCTCTCCTTCCGCCACAGAAAGCAGCCAGGTGTCGTAGCTCCAGCAAGCAAAATGGGTTTGACTTAGTGCTGTCAAGTGGCTGGAGACACCAGGAAAGGGAAAAACACCATCCAGAGCTGGCATGGGCAGCCAGCTTTCTGAGCTGAAATGTGAGCAGCTTGTCTGACTTGCATTTTTAGAGTCATCCAGCAAGAGATCTTGTAGCCTCTTGAAGGTTACTCCTCTTGTGACATAGAATGAGCTTAATTTGCTTGTGTTTTAATTATAAGTGTACTCGTGTCACACGTGAGCTGTCACGTGTTTAAAATGAGTACGTTGTGTTATAAATAACCCTCGTTTGGCCCATCAGCACAGCAATCTAATAATTCAAAATATGTTTGTAGTGGGAGCAAAGATCGCTCTTGTCCAGCAGGCACCAGAGGAAGCTTTTCCTTATTTCTTATCACTCACTGGAGTACACTTCAAAGAATTGCTGTTAGGTGATGTGCTGTGTGTTACTTGAGAGAGGGATTTTGCTGTGGTTTGCACTGTTTGCTCACTGTTGAGATTTCTGATCTCCGAGTTGAATTTTGTGTGGGAATTTTCTTCAGATCGAGGGTTCACTTCGGAGGATGGAAGTTGACATCCAGGGTAGTGTTGCAGAATAGATGGGATAACTCACAGAGTCAGCTTAGGTGAGATGATTTGTGGTCAATTTAGGCGGAGAACAGCCAAAATACTACAACAATTGCATTGTTTGAAGCACCACATGCAGCAGTTGGGGGCACATCACTGCATTTACAGCGCGTTGGGCTGAACCGAGCCTCCCTTTGTGCCGCCCCGCAGGTTTTGCACCGACTGCAAGAACAAAGTGCTGCGTGCCTACAACATCCTGATTGGGGAGCTGGACTGCAGCAAGGAGAAGGGTTACTGTGCTGCCCTGTACGAGGGGCTGCGCTGCTGCCCCCACGAGCGCCACATCCACGTGTGCTGCGAGACCGATTTCATCGCGCACCTCTTGGGCCGGGCCGAGCCCGAGTTCGCAGGAGGGTATGAGTATGTAATTGGCTAGAGTGGGCTATCTAGCGCTTTGCTTCTTTATTTGATTGACTCTTCAAATGTCTTTGACCCCAAAGTGGCTTTTTTTTTTGTGCCCCTTTTTGTGTGCTGTGTGGTGGTGAACTTGTGAAGTGTGGATATCTCTGTAGGCTCGGAGGGAGCGCTGCGGAGGTTTCAGCTGTGCTTTGGAAGGGAAAAAAAAAAATCACCAAGTGTCTTCCAGTTTGTTGTTCACTCCCTAGAGCTGCCTGCTTGTCCACTGAGGTGTTCAAATATGCGAAATAGAAAGAGAGCCTTGGTTGAGTTTTGCCCAATGCCAACTGTTCCAATGAATTTTGTTGCCGTTTGCGTAGTTCTGAGCCTTTTTTAAGCACCTTAAAAACCTTCCAGTGAAAAGGACAAAGCTCAGTATTGCAGAATCATAGAACAAGTTGGAAGTGACGTTAAAGATCATCTAGTTCCATCCTCAATACCTTCAAAGCTCAGTCATAACTGTTTAAATCCTTTCCTATTGGTTTTCCCTTAATAGACTGACCAGATTGATTGATAATGAACAGATTAATACTGAAATGTTTTTACTTTGCACGGTAAGTAGTGTATAAAATTCCCTGTGTGTTTATTCAGCTTGAGCTAACCGATGGTGAAATAATTGCAGCAAATTTTAGGACACCAAAGAATGCATCTCTGGCATTTAAACTCTTGATCCCTCCTAGGAAAAAGCAGGGTGTGGCACCTGAAGTCAGAGGTGGGGAAGGCACAGTGGTGGCTTTGACCTGGTCCTTTCTATTTTGCATCTGCATGCAGCACAGCAGAGCCCTGCCAGGCTGCTCGTGTGCAAACACAGCTGTAGAAAGAACACATCAGCCCTGCCTTGATGCCTTGGTTGGCTCCCAGCTGCTCTGACAGTGCTGTGCTCTGCTTGCCCTTTCCCCCAGACGCAGAGAGAGGCACGCCAAGACAATAGACATAGCCCAGGAGGAGGTGCTCACCTGCCTGGGCATCCACCTGTACGAGAGGTTGCACCGGATCTGGCAGAAGCTGCGGGCTGAGGAGCAGACGTGGCAGATGCTCTTCTACCTGGGGGTTGATGCTCTGCGCAAGAGCTTCGAGGTAAAAACGTCGACTTTTGTCCAATTTGTGTCTGAATTGCTGCAGTGACTGGGCCCATGGTCACTGGAATTTGTTTTCTGCTGTCTAATGTTGGGCTGGAAGGGGTGTCAGGGGTGTTGTAGTTGTTCAGTTCTGTGATGTCCATGCACAGCACAACTGGAGTGTGTTCCCATGTGGAATAAACTGGAATATAAAAGATTGAGGCTTGATTTTACTTTCAAGCTGCCCATTATAGTACACTGAGCCTTCTGTGTTATTAATTCTTACCTGATTGCATTTAAAGTAGCTCAGGCTACAACAGTTTTTATTGGGTTTATGAGTAAAAATGGAGGATGTGCTT
The DNA here is from genome assembly GCA_013400955.1 of Drymodes brunneopygia. Lineage (NCBI taxonomy): Eukaryota > Metazoa > Chordata > Aves > Passeriformes > Petroicidae > Drymodes > Drymodes brunneopygia. The sequence goes on along the minus strand of VZTZ01013587.1, from coordinate 35,839 downwards.
TTGAATAACCAAAGTGGTTGCAGACTCTTGTGTTCAGCTTGTTCCAAATCCACTCTGATCCTATGGGATCCTAAACTTCAGACAGAACTCCTTTAACATATACCAATACTTAATATTAATTAACGGTTTACATGGCATGGATCTTTTTTGCTAAGTTCATCTTCCACTCATAATAATTGCTGTGTCTAAAAACCTCTAAAACACCAGAGAAGGAAGAGGAAAATCAGTTTGGGAAAGTTCATAGTGGAACTTCGAGCTGGTTATTTCTTGGGAGGTTTTTTACTCCCACAGGATCAGAGTATCACAGATCCAACAATGCATTAAAATCTGCAAGTCCTCACTGAAAATTGTGAATCTGGTGGAATAGGTGGAACACAGAGCTCTCCCCCACTCTTGAGTTTCCAGCAATCTAAACCAAGTGGCTGCATCTGGGGGGGCATTTTCCTCCTGTAGTCAATAGTTGTGTTACTGGCACTTCATTACTGTTTCCCTTCTTTTTTTTAATAAATGTAAAAGCTTGAATTGTGGTAACTTGTATAATTGGATCTAACCTGTTGTAAACAGATGGCTGTGGAAAAAGTGCAGGGCATCAGTCGATTGGAACAGCTCTGTGAAGAGTTCTCAGAAGAAGAGAGAGTGAGAGAGCTTAAACAGGAGAAGAAACGCCAAAAGCGGAAGAACAGACGGAAAAATAAATGTGTGTGTGAGATCCCTGCTCCTCTGCAGGCAGCAGAAGAGAAGGAAATCAGTCAGGCCAAGGTAAACGTGGAGAGCTGGGGCTTTTTGGGGCTTCATCCATCAGCTCACTGTTCCATGGTGGAATTCTTTGTATTTTGATGAAATTTAATACTTTTTCAGATTGAGTCTTTGTAAAGTATTTACCTGGGACTCCTCAGCTTTTGGGGGTTTGGTGGGATGAGTTTTATTTAATCCTAAATCTGAGGTTTGGGTTATGCCAGATTATTTTTCAACTATGGTTTCTTAAAGATCACTCAGAACCTGGGGCTTCAAATGCTGCTTGTAGACAATTACCACTGAATTTTTGGAGAGGGGAAAGCTTTAAGTGCAGTGATTACTCAGGATCTCTTGGCTGACCTTAATGGGCTGTGACTGTAGGTCAAGGTAAATTGGTTGGGGTTTTGTTTGGTTGTGTTGTACTTGTGAAGAATTCTAAGCAGTGCTGTTACCAGTCAGTGTCAGCTGGTTTTTCTCATGGAAAGAGTATCCTTTACAAAAATGCTGGCTGAGCTGCTTTCAGTGCCTGCAAGCGTTTTTTGTTTCTGTTTTGCAGGAGAACTCAAACTTCACGGAAAGCAGCTGCAAAGCCTGTGGTAGCACCGAAGAAGCCAACAACTGTGTAGAAGTAATTGTTACTAATGAAAGCACTTCTTGCACTTGTCCTAGTAGTGGTACCCTATTAGGCTCACCTAAAATCAAGAAAGGTATGTTAAATGTTAATATTTTCCATTTTTATAAAGTGTTTGCCATTTATGGGGTGAACAGTGATCGCCTCTTTTTAAAAAGGACTCCCTGCCCGTGGCGGGGGGCGTGGAATGAGGTGATTTTTAAGGTCTTTTCCCAACCCAAACTGGTCTGGGGTTCTCTGAATTCTTTCTTGTTAGAGGCATAAGTAAAGAATGTGCAGCAGCTCCTACAGATGGCAGTAATTTTGGCCTCTGTCTCAGGTTTATCTCCACACTGTACTGGCAGCGACTGTGGCTATTCCTCGAGCATGGAGGGCAGCGAAACGGGGTCCCGGGAGGGCTCGGACGTGGCCTGCACTGAGGGCATCTGCAACCATGATGAAAATGGTAGGTTTGGGAAGAAGATGATGAATGCTGGAATATCCCCAGAGCTGCAGCATCTCAGAGGAGACTTGGCTGTGTTTTGCAGGGGACGATGCCTGCGTCCATCGCTGTGACGACAAGGAGGAGGATGGGGACAGCTGTGTGGAGTGCTGGGCTAATGCAGAGGAGAGTAACACAAAAGGCAAAAACAAAAAGAAGAAAAAGAAAAGTAAAGCTTTGAAGTGTGAGAATGACCACGTAAGGAAACATGGCTCTGCCAGATGCTTCTCTAAATGCTTACCTTTGAAAGTAGTTACAGCAGGATTTTGAATTTCGATTGAGACTAGTGCTGGAAATGGGGCAACAGGGATCTCCTGTTCCCTTGTGCTCCCAAGGAATTGGAATGAAATTTTGGGATTGAGGTCCTTGCCGGAGCAGGTTGTGGTGGAGTCTCTTCTGTGTTCCTAAGCACATGCACTTTTACTCACTCTCAGTGAATGTGCCACCCCCCAGCTCCCCAGGCACACGTTTGAAAATAAACACCCACCTCGCTCTCCTTTGAACTCTCCTCTTTTCCCTCTGCTTTGACCTCAGACTGGAAACATTCTGTGTTAAACACAGCTTGGCAGCTCACTGCAGGCTGTTCTCCATTTCAGATGCAGAAACTTGGGAGCTGTCTGGCAGATGCAGGGAGCAGAGAGAGCTCAGGAAATGTCACGCACACAGAGTTTCACCGCGACAAGACCAAAGACACACACGCCGAGAGCTGCTGTAGCGCAGACAAAAGCGGCCAGCAGTTGCCTTGGTTTGAGCATATGAAAAATGTGTCACAGTTTGCAGAACCTACAGAAATGTCACTTGTCCCTGATACTGGAAAAGGTGCCAAAAGCTTAGTGGAACTCCTGGTAAGTGAAAGCTGCCTTTGGGAGGTGAGGTTGTAGCGTCCCGCTTTAATCTTTGGGGCTGAGAACTCAGCTCCCACTGAGGAATTGAGGCCCAGTGGTTCAGTTCATTTCCTTCTGCACATTCCCTGAGAAGTTTGTAATTGAATGCTTTGCAGAGGAGGGGAAGTTGTCACTGGAATGCAGTGGCAGAGCTTGTGTTGTAAGCGCTCATTGTGGAGGATTGCATTATTCCATGACATGAAGTGGGCATTATTGCTGCCTTCAGGCCTCAGCTGTTACTTCCCACTGCAGGCTCCTTGGGCAGCTTTCTTCTCTCTCCTTTCCTTCCTCTTATTTAGATCCTTTGCTCTTTTTCCCTGCTTTTTCCTTTTCTTTCCTTCCTTTTTACTTTTCATTTTCCCTCTTGCCCTCCTCCTTTTTTCCCCTTTTTATTTCCCCCCCTTCCCCCCAAAACCCTCTAATAAAACCCCTCCTCTTCCCATGGGAATGTGCTGAGACTGGAAGTGATTTGGATCCGTTTCATGATGAATTGGGTGCTTCTCCCAAGCCAGCAGAGCCCTGTGTGTGTGAGCAGGGTGTCCAGCTGGGATTTGTGTGTGACAGGGCCAGGTTGGGGACAGCTGTGCTGCACAGGAAGGCAGTGCTGGAGCTCTCAAACCCCCACTGTTGTCGTTGCAGGATGAGTCAGAGTGCACTTCTGACGAGGAACTGTTCATCTCCCAGGATGAAATCCAGTCCTTCATGGCAAACAACAAGTCTTTCTACAGCAACCGGGAGCAGTACCGGCAGCACCTGAAGGAGAAGTTCAACAAGTACTGTCGCCTCAACGACCACAAGGGGCCCGTCTGCAACAGCTGGCTGGCAACAGCTGGAGCCAACTGAACCCAATCCAATCTGTCTGTCACTGAATCTCGAGATGACTACTGCGCCTTCTCCTTCCAAACTTAATTTAGTGACTTAACGGCAAAATTTTATCTTAAATTAATGTGATTCTTTTTTTTTTTTTTTTTGGTTTTTTTTTTTTTTTTTTTTCTCTTTTTCCAGGGGGAGGCTGGTGGAGGTGATTTCCTTAATTTTGTTCTTTCTCCAGGCTTGTATCTTTAGTTGAGTAGCTGTGCAAGCCTCTCTTCTAATTTAAGCCATCTCTTTTCATTCAATGTTTCTCTTCCTGTGAGACTTACAAAAGCAAACTAGTGGCAAAGTAATGTTGTACCTATAATTCTGTACAGAATGACAAGGAGCTGAATATAAGATTTTACAAAGTAGACATCCATTTGCAAAAATGTTTTGGATGTAATATGTTAAAGCGCAATGTGCAAAAATTTAAATAAAGAATATTTATTAATATGCATAGTAAAGGTGGGCGTCTGTGTTTGTACTGGGAGTGCTGGATTCCTGCGGGTCAGGGAAAGGACAGATCCTTGAAAAAAATCAGCTTCTGTGCTGCTCCAGGGAGGGGATTTGGGGATGGTGGAGTCGCTGCCAGCCCAGAGGGGACCGTGACAGCCCTGCTGTGTTGGTGGCACGGTGCCAAGCTGGCACTGCTCAGCATCAGGCGCCTGCTCTGCTTCCAGGAGCTGGGATAAGGGATGGATGGCCATGGAGCTGGCAGGGGCTCTGCTCTGGAAATCCTGGCCTGAGCACCATGCCCAAGGGCAGCACGCTTGGGGGAGAAGGGGTTGGATTCCTTTATCAATTAAATACCTGTCCTTCTGCCTCTTCTGTTCCAATTAATCCATTTCTTCACACCTTTATGGGTATTATCTGGGAGGGGAGGGGGGATAAGAGCCCTTTCACCCATCCTCTGCTCTCTCCACACTCATTTTAACCCTCTCCAAACCTTGGCTGGCTGCTGGGTCCCTGCTCCATGCATCCTCCCAGGGCTCTTCAGGCTGGGGAGAGAGGGATAAGACCCCCTTTACCCATCCTCTGCTCTCTCCACACTCATTTTATCCCTCTCCAAACCTTGCTTGGCTTGGCTGTTGGGTCCCTGCTCCACGTATCCCTCCCGGGATGAGGCTGGGGAGGTGGACAAGATCCCATTCACTGCGCTGCTCATCCTCTGCTCTCCACACCCATTTTATCCCTCTCAAATCCTTGTTTTGCTGCTGGCTCCCTGCTCCACGTATCCTGCCGGGGCTTTTCAAGCTGGGGAGGCGNTAAGACCCCCTTTACCCATCCTCTGCTCTCTCCACACCCATTTTATCCCTCTCCCAAACCTTGTTTTGCTGCTGGCTCCCTGCTCCACACATCCTCCCAGGTCTTTTCAGGCTGGGGAGGTGGACAAGATTCCATTCACCGCACAGCTCATCCTCTGCTCTCTCCACACCCATTTTATCCCTCTCACATCCTTGTTTTGCTGCTGGTTCCCTGCTCCACGCATCCTCCCGGGGCTCTTCAGGCTGGGGAGGGGGATAAGAGCCCCATTACACACTGCTCATCCTCTTCTCTCTCTCCAAACCTTGCTTGGCTGCTGGCTCCCTGCTCCACGCATCCTCCCGGG
>VZTZ01013586.1:481905-503164 GCA_013400955.1 Drymodes brunneopygia | reverse complement strand
CAGCCCCGAGGCGAGGGCCGGCGGCTGGAGAGGAGCCGGGCACCGGCAAGAGGTTGGAGCCGGGAATCGCCCACAACACGAGTGAAACACCCGGCCATCCCCGTCTCGCCAGGCCCGGCATTAACAAGTTTTTTCCACAGGAGGTTTGCGGTTTCCAGCCTTTCCCTCCCGGCCCCTCCGCGCAGCACCCGGGACCCCTCTGAGGCCCCCCGGCCCCGCAGGCGGGAGGGGCGGGCGAGGCCGTGCCCGGGGCATCCCGGAGCTGTTTTTTCCGATGTTTGCAGCTGGATTGCACTTTCTCCTCCGGTGTTTGCNAAAAAAAAAAACTGGTCAGGAACACTTTGGACTCAAGATTGGGACAACAAAGTGCCAAGGCTGAAGCATGATGAGGTTGGAAATTTTTCCCATCAGGGTGGGATAGCAAGGTTTTTTTCTCTGTAACTGGGTCAACCACATGCCTAGAGCCTGTGAAGGCAAGATAACCCTGGGCCAAAGATGCAGCTGCTGAAAAGGTGTGACACACCATTATGAGCATCCCTGGCCATACCAGAGCTATCCTGCCACCCTAAACACTAAATATGTCCCATCAGAGCCACTGAGTCCCAGAACATCCCCCTCCTGCCAGTGCCCTTTATAGGAGCTGTGGTGGGGCTGGAAACACCTTCCAACGGGTGGGACAGGGTGAAGAGAGTTGTTCTCTCATTACCGTGTGGGGTGCACCCAGGAGCAGCTTCCTTCCCCGTGTCAGGGCTGGTGTCAGCAAGAGCAGGTTCTCCACCACCCTCGGAGTCTGGCAGCTCACGGGGGCCCTGCCTGTCTGCAGCCCCGAGTGGGTCGGGGATGGGGATGGGGATGGGGATGGGGATGGGNGCGCTGCCCGCCCCGCCAATCCGGGCCCTGCGGGGCTGGGGGGCTCCGGCATCGGCTTTAAAAGCGGAGCCCTTTGTGCGCCGGAACCCGCTGAAGCCTCGCACCGGCAGCCGCCGGGGCCGGACTGGGATGTGCCGTCCTGGGATGTGCCGTGTCGGGATGTGCCGTGCCGGGATGTGCCGTGTCGGGATGTACCGTGCCGTGCCGCCGGCAGTCGCCGCCGCCGCCGGGAGGAGCCCTGGACCACGCTGCACCAGCAGCCCCGGGACCCGAGCATCCCCCTCGGCAGGTATTTCATCCTTCCTCCTTGCACCCCAATAAACGTGTGTCAGCCCGCCTTGCCCCGCTCGCCGTTTTACCGGGTCTGGGCCGGTCAGCTTTTATTATTAATTTACTTTTTTCTTTTTTTTTCCCTATACCCGCCTTCCTTCTTCCCTCCCTGGCACCCGATGGTTTGGGATGATGGGGCTGAGGGTGTGGTGCTGGTGGCACTGGAGCGGGCTGAGGTGACGGTGCTGCTGGAGCCGGGCTGCTGCCCACTGGTGGATATGTCGGGGCTCGTTGGGGACAGCTCGGTGTCACCGCTGCTGAGGGTGGGGTGAGCACAGAGCGGCTCCGTGGAGTCTGTTATTGTGCGGTCTCTCGGGGGGATGGGATCAGCACTACGGGTTGCTGCTGCCTCGCACTGGCTGCTCTGTGGGCACCTCCAGACTCTCTTCCTAGTGCCTGTGGGCAGACCTCTCCCAAAACCTTTGAATTTTGGCCCTAAACAGTCCTACAGCTCAGCTACCAGCTCTTAGGGGGACGCCAGACTGGCCTGGGATGGCTCTGCAGCTGCCTTGTCACCAAGTAGTACCACAAGCAGTGGCCCTGGGCAGCAATTGCAGCCCTGCTCTGTCTCCAGCCAGCCCTGCTCCGCTGGGACCTGCCTGCATCCCTCCAGCCCCCAGCTCGGCCCTGCCCCACCTTTGCATTTTGGCCAAAGCTCTGCTGCAGTCCCGAAGCTGTGCCGTGTCCTTGAAAGCAGAAAGGTTCCCTCCTGGGGTGAGCAGTGGTGGTTGGAGCCGGCCAACAGCACCGCAGGCACTGGATCCCGGCTGTCATTTTGCCTCCTTGTCCCTGACTCCCTGGCCCCTGGGCTGGGCTGGGACGGGATACACTGGTGGCTCAGGCTGGAGCTGGGAGATGGGAGTGGGTTCAGGTATGTGGTGGTCAGCTATCCCACCTGGGCTTGCTTTTTGCTCCTGGGGGGCTCGCAAGAGGGGTGGGGAAGCATCAGGCTTGACTGGGAAGCGTGAGAGGCCTCAACCTTTGCCCTGTGGGAACCGTTGGTGAACTTGGATGCCATCGCGGCGCTTCTGTGCCAAAGCCACCAGCCTTGCATGAGCATAGGATGGAGGAGACATCGGTCACAGCTACCCACGGAGCCTCCTTTCCTCACCCCTGTTGTCAGAGGAATGCAGCTGCCCCCATTGCTGCCCGGAGCGTGACTGAGCAGCTACACAACGCAAGGCACTCGGGCTGGGCTTACAGATCCCCGCGGCACCTGGGATGGGGACGAGCCCTGGCTGGAGACCAAGGGCGGGCGCTCGCCAGCCCCACGTGCAGGGAGGGAGCCGTTGGTGCAGTTGTTTGCATGAGCAAGAGCGAGAGCTGGGGCTGACCGCAGGAACCTGCGGCTGCCGCCGGGGGCCCAGCTGCTACAGGGGTCCCATTGGCCCCAGGGAACAGCTGAGGGGCTGTTATGCAAATTTAGAGGAGCCAGGAAACCAGTCGGAGGGCAGAGGAGTCTGAATTTGTCCTCTCTCCTCTGAGTCACCAGGGCTGACTTCCCTGGCTCCGAGATGCTGTGCTGGTGCCTGATGGGAGCCATGGCTGGGATTCTTCCAGCATGGCATTGCTCTGGCACCTGGGCACTGGCTGGTCCTTGTCCCCATATCTGGGCAGGACTGGGCACTGAGTGTCCCCCTGCTCTCAGGCTTGCCCCCCAGGAATGGCACAGCCTCATGGTCTCCACACTGGCTCTGCAACCTCTGTCAGTACAGCCAGGACCTACAGCTGTTCTGGGAAGGGGCTGGGAGCAGTGTGCAGTGGTGACTGGGGGGGGGGGCCGCTGGTGGTGGGACAGAATAGGTACAGTTTTGGGAAAGGACCAATTCTGGCTGTTCTCAGCTCAGTCTCTGTTCCTGGGGTCCTTCCATGTATGGCTTCATCACAGCCTCCAGGAACAGTGGGACTGCTGCAGGGCCTGGATGGAGGGGACTCCCCTTTGCCCTGAAAAAGTGGTGCTGTGGCTGCAAGCATGAAATGTCTAAGCATGTGGCCTGGGTATGGTATCCTGAAAGTCATCCTGGCATCTTCCTTTGGCACATGCCTGGGGTACTGGGGGTTAGCACTGGGTTTGAGGACACTGCCATCCCCCAAGAGGGCAGGAGTTGGTTCCCTCTGCTCTGTCCCTGGACAGTCCTCTTGCACAGTGTCCTTTGTCACAGTCCCCTTGGCAGCAGCAGGGGATGATATCCTTGCCTGTCCACATGTGCCAGAGAAACACCACAGCCCTGCATATCCCCAGGTACCATCACAGCAGCATTGCCATACTCTGCCCTGCCCTTTGCACCCTGGTGACCCAAGATGGGCACAGGCAGTGGCTGTCCACTGGGAATCAGGTGCTGTGGGCCCTGTGATTTCACATGCCAGTGGCCAGGCTGGAGGCAGCAGCCTCCTGTCAGATACAAAAGGCTTTGCCTGCCACAAAGGAGAAATGTGTGTGTGAGCAAGAGAGGCCAGTACCCATGGCAGAGCACACCCAGGCTTCTGCCACTTCGTCGCTCCGCAGGAGGGACATGGGGAATGACAGCTCTGAGTGACACCACCAAGCACAGCAGTTTGGCCAGCTCAGCACCATCCCTCCTTCCTGCAGACCAAGCCACAGGTGAGTGGAATGTCACCTGCCTAACACAGAGGAGCAGAGCCCAGTCCTCAGAGCAGTCTCTGGTATAGTGGGAGGGGACAAGCCCGGCCAGAGCCTGGCCTGGCATGGGGAAGAAAATTAATCATAGCACTGAAGGTCCCCATCACCACACACTCTGCCTCAGTGCCTGCTGGAAGTGCCCTGACAGGCAGATTTCCTCTGGCACAAGTGGAGCATCAGGGGGCAAATGCCCTTGTGCCAGGAAGATGGGAATCCAACAGGATAGGATATGCACTGCCCCCAGGCTGTTCCCTGCAGGAGAAATGCCCTGTAATGATCCTGAAAGCACTTTTTCGTGACAGAGGCCAGGCGCCAGTGACACCGACTAGCAAAACGTTGCTGCAGTGGGACACGGTGACTGTTTTTGCTCCTCCAGTTTGGTGCACAGGCTGATCCCCTGTGCTGCTCTCTGGCTCCTGCTGCTGCCATTTGTCCCTGTGCCCTCCTTTGCAGCTGCCTTCCCGCGCTGCAGGGAGGCAGAGCACAGCTGAAAATACACCTACTGCATCCTCTTCCTGCCTTTTTGCTTCCTTCCCTCCTGGCTTTGCCTTCCAGTGCAGCTTCCCAAGAAAACAAAGGTCACGCCGTCACGCTTTGCCTATATATACACACACAAACACCTACACGCACACACAAACACACACAAACACACAAACACAAATGCACGTGTGTGTGTGTGTGCAGCTGGCGCCCTTCTAATAAACTTTGACCACATTTCCATCCCTGTGGACAGAGGGGCGGCAACCTGCAAACATGCTGAGGTCAACGGGGCTGGCAAAAATGTGCAGCTGGGGGAGGGAGAGAGAGGCTTTCCCTTCCTTTAGCACAGAGGCAGGCTGCTCCTCAGCTCAACCCCTTATTAGACAGGGGGAAAAGCCACACATGGTGCACCCAGCACACCCCACCTGCAGGAAGGGCTTTGATCTGGGTTCACACCTGAGCTGTGCTGCTGTGGGAGCTCCCTGGGGACCCATGGCATGACTGCCAGCCCCCTCACCTGGGACGAGCCCTGATAGACTCATTGCACAGCCCTGGGGCTCCGAGCGCTGTGCCTCTGCCACAGACTGGCTCCTGAACCCGTCAGCCACAGCCTGCACTCTACACACCCCCAAGGAAGCTGTCCCACCAACAGAGAGGCAGCAAGCTGACATCAAATGTGCTCATCCCACAGCTCCCCCACTCCATTTTCCCTCCAAAAAAACCACAACAGTATTTACATTGAGAACACAGGGGTTGCAGTGACTTATCTGACACAGTTTTCCAGAAACTTCCCCTCTGGCCGCGGTGTTATCGCTGTGTTTCCATGTTCTCTCAGCAGTGGGGTGCCTGGGGGGATGGAGGCTCCTGCCTGTACTGCTGGAGCTGCCCACAGGCTGGGGACAACTTGTGGGTAACTCACAATGCCCCATGGGATGCTCTTCCTTCACTTTATTCAGTCTAAAATGTAGTTTAATCATTACAATACACTTTGGGAAGAGCTTCAGGTTGAGCAGGCCAAGGACAAAACCCTCCTAGACTCTGGCAACGGTGAGTCTGGGGGCTCAAAGCACCTTCACTGCTTGGTGAAGGTGTGACTTCTGGACACGGCTTAGGACAAGTGTCCCTTTCTGTCCCCAGGATGAAGGCAGTGCTCTGGGGGTGGCTCAGAGGCACTCGAAGGGGGTCAAGCTCACCTTCCTGGCATGTGACTCCTCTGGGGCAGTGACCTCCACTCCTGGGCATGGGGAGACAGCCCCCCCAAACACTCTGCTCCAGAGTGCAGCAGCTGCCACACTGCCCTGCGGCACGGCTGCCATGCGTGCTGCCCGCAGCAGCCACCCAGCACGAGCCAGCCATCCCTCCGCCCTTCCCTACTGTCACTCGGGCTCCAAATGGGGTTTTATTGCATCCTGTTTTGCAACGGCAGCGGGGACGGGCCGTGGCAGGGCCGTGGCAGGGCTCTGGCAGGTCGTGTCCCCCCAGTGCCGGCAGGATGGGCTGAGCCGGGGCGGGGGGTGGAAGCAGCGCTGCTCGCTCCCAGCTTTGGCCGCTGGCCGTTAACGCTGGGGTTTTTTATACTCCGTATCACCAGGACGTGGTTTATTCCCAGGAAGGAAGCCAGGCAAAAGCACGCTATTAAAATGCTCCGGTGGCCTTTGCAACGGGAAGCCCTCGGGCTTTGCCAAGCAGATGCCTCAAATTAGGGAAGGAGGATGCAAGGAACGGCCTTCGAGCGCCACGAGGCTGCCCCAGTGCCCCACATCGCCTCCCTCCGCACTCTCCCACCCTGGGGGGGTCCCCTGGGCTGAGCAGAGGGGAGTGTGGGGGCCCCCCCGTTGCGTGGAGGAGACAGGAGGGGCAGATTGAGTTATCTCCTGTGCCGGGGGGCTGAGGGCTCTGGCACCCAGCCCGGCGGCAATTACTCCAGCGGCAATTACTCCAGCGGCATCGAGCGCAGCGATGATGCCACGCTGCAGGAATGGCAGGGGTGGCTCGCCTCTGCTCCTGGGGCTGGGCTCATTCAGCCGTGCCCTGCGTCCGGTTCTCCCAGCCCTCGTGGGGGGTCCTGAATCTTCCCGGCCGTGCACCCCTGTATGGTGCTGCTCTGGATGTTTCCCCTCCCGGCTGCGGACAGGGAACTTCTGCCTTGCAGTAAGCGTGGGGACATTCCTGTGACCTGGTGTCCTGGTCCCCTGCAAGCTTTGTGCTCGTGAGCAGGATTCGAGCTCTCATTTCCACCACACACTGCACATTCCTGGTCTTCACGGTCACAGAGGGAAGCCTGAAAACGGACCTGAAAGTGAAAAGGAAACGAGTCCCTTGCCTATCCCCTCCCAGGGGATTGTAGACAGCTATGGTGGTGGGATGTGCTGTGGCACTTTCCAGTCTCTCCTCAACCAGAATTCACTTCTCTTTCCCCAACTATAATATTTATTTCTCTCTGAAAAATATCCCTCCTGCCATTGTCCTGCGCTGTGATACCCAGGCAGCAGAATGCAGTCCCTGCCCCACTGTGACAGCTGTTTTTTCCCACTGCCCTCACTGTCCTGCCTCCCAGTTGCCCTGGGCTCCCAGCTGCCCTGGTAGATACTGGGATTGCAGTTTTTGGCAAGCTTCTGTCCCTCACAGCTCAGGGTGCTGGCTCGGGCTCCCTAAGCCAGGGTGCTCACACATCTCCCTCCATGCATGGTCACCTGCTCTGATTCTCACTCCAGCCTTGGCTCTGGGTCAGGGTTTGCTGTTGCTCTGCTTCACGGAAGGGCCCTCAAGCCCCAGCACTAAGGGCTGACCCCTCCAATCGTATTTCTCTCCTTGCAGACCCCCATTAGCTTTGCTGCCTGTGCCTGCTGACCATCCCATGGGATTTCCACATGGGGACAGCCACCCGTCACCCAGCCTGCTCCCGCTGCAGCATGCAGGGAGCTCCCACTGCCCTCGAGTGACCTTGTTTGGGGCCTGATGGGTGTTAATCCATGCTCAACAGGCCACTGGGTGAACATGGGAGGGAAATGGGATAGCAAAGAGGGAGCTGCTCCTGGACAGATCCAAACCAGGGGTAGAGATGCAGGGAGAGCTGAAGCCTGTATTGCAGCAGGTGGATGCATGGAGAGCAGCTGGTGAGGGGGCAAGGTGACCCTGGTCCCCAGGGCCAGCACCCGACCGTGTGCTGGGGGATGTGGCTCTCCTCTCCTCTGCTCCCAGTGCTGCTGCAGGAGGCTGGGGCACAGCATCCGCCCAGACGCATCCCAGCGGCACAGGGCACGGGCAGGCCAGCGGGTTCATTGCCATGCTGAGCTCCTTCGCAGGGAGGGGATGGAGAACAGAACTGAATATTTAATGCCGACAAAGTGCCTTGATGCTGGTGGCTGGAAGGCGCCAGGGAGGGACGGCAGCCGTGATCAGGGTACTGCTCACTGCAGGCAGCTCATGCAGGGCAGGGTGGCACCAGCACACCCACCGTGTCCTCTGCCCTGATGTTTTGTACCCTCAGCTGATGAAGACAGATTATGAGCCGACAGCCCTGCTTGGCACCCAGCAAGAACACCATGAGGTAGAGGAGTAGGGCACAACAGGGGCTGGGGGCTCATGCATGCAAAAGTGGGGGCTGTGGGGCTGAGCACAGCACCAGGCACTGGTTCCAGCCCATTTGCAGCTGAGCTGTGCCCTGCACTGCTGCTTGGATTGGTTTCTCCTTGGAAGGATATGGGATGGGGGACAATACAAGCCCTATGCGAGGGGAGATGTTTTGTTTGCACTCAGCTCAAAGCACGAGTGGTGTCCAAAGCCAGGGGGACTGCTGGTGTGTAGTGGGAGGTGGAAGAGACAGGGCTGTCATTGCCAGGTCAAGATAAACCTGAAAGGGGGGACGGAATAAAAACCAGGTGGAATATGAGGGAAGGAGTCAGGAACACCATGGGCTTCAGAGGACAGGATGAGGCCCTTGGTAAGGTCCACGGCAAGGAGGGCTGGGCAGGGCCAGGGAGCAGCATCCCAGCTGCCTCCTGCATGCCTTCCAGTGCCACCGTTCCCTCCACTTCCCCTCCCTGGAGTGCCCAACGCCATACCCATGGGCACAGGGAGCAGGACAGGGCAGCAGGGACCCCAGGCTCTCCTCCCAGCCCTGATGTTGGTTTCAGTGCGATCAGTTACTAAGGGCATGGCTGGGGCTGAACTGCTGGGGAGAGGAAGAAGAAGAGCAGAACCACTCTGTCTGGGGACCCTGCTGCTAGTGCCCATGGGCCATCTGGTCCAGCCTGCCTGTGGGCCAGGGCTGTGACCCTGCTGTGCACTGCAGGCCCCTCTGGTTGCCCCCAGACTCACCCCTGTGCCCTCACACCGAGGGAAGAAACAGAGGGCACAGCCTGGACGTACAATGCGAGTGTCAATGTGTGTGCCAGATGTGTGCCTCCACATGCACACTCATACCCCCCTGAGCCACACACAGGCTCCCATGTGAATGCCCTGGTGCTGATGTGCACATGTGCACACTTGCACACACTCTTGCTGTCACACCACCACTGCCTGGCACGCTCACAGCTATGCCAGCACACATGGTGCCATGTGTGCAGAGGCACACCTGCAGTGCCACACCCTGTGTGCAGAGACACACCTGCACTGTCACACCCGAGCACATGGTCACCTGTACCAGCTGTCATGCCATCACGCACCCACAGGCCCATCACATGTGCAAAGACTCTCACCAGTGCCCCACTTGTGCACACATGGTCACACCTGCACACAGGGGTGCACACACAGCCCCTCTCTGACCCTCCCTTGCACGGCTGCCTTGGGGACCACTGCAGGCCGGCTGAGCCCCGGAGCAGGGGAGGTTCGAAGGAAGGTGCTGCAGCTACCGGGCTGAGACCGCCACAAACTCATCACACGTGGATTCGGGAAGGTGTGGAATGACGCCCCTCGTCNCCGCGCACACAAAAGGCTGCAGGGAAAACACGGAGGGCAGCGGGGGGTGCGGAGTGGCCTCACCGGGGACCTCCTGCCCGCCCAGCTGTGTGTGACCCGCTGCCCGCACACGTTCGGGGGGTGTCTCTGTGCCCAGCTCCGCATGCCCGTGTCCCGCAGCGCATCCCAGTGCCCGCGGGCCCGTCCCAGTTTGGGGGGGAGTCGGGGGTGCGCGCCCAGCGCCGGCGCGTCAGGACGGCTCAGTTCGGCTCAGCCCAGCCTAGCTCACGGCACAGCCGAGCTCAGCCGGCGATACGGTGCCGCAGGTACCGGGACTCCCGGCCGTGCGTGTCCCGGGATCTCCCGGGACAGAGCCGTGCTGCGGCGGGCGGGAACACGCGGTGAGTCCGGGCACAGGGCGGTTTTGTGCCGGGCTCTTTGTGTGAGGGGGTGACACGGCCAAGCACTGGCGCCCCACGGCTGCTACCTCCCGGGCAGCCAGAGCCTTCCCCGCCGCGTGTCAGGAGGACGCGTGGCACTGCTGTGCCCGGTCCCTTTGCCTGTGGGGATGCGGCCGTTCCTGGGGCAGAGGCGGGCGGTGGGGAGAGGAGCCGCCGGGGTTCCCCAGCAGGTCTGGGCTCCTCGGCAGGTAGAGCCGGTTTGCAGGAGCTGCGGAGAGCCTCCCGCCCGGCCCGATAGCAGCTCCCCGGGGCACACAGCACCCACAGGGAACTGACGGGGAGCCTGGGAGTGACCCATGCACGTGGGGCAGACGGGCAGGGGGTGTGGGGACAGAAGCCCATAGAGCTGGGAGAGGGATGGACCAGAAATTGCGGCTCCCCCCCTCTTTGGTCTTCCCTCTCATCTCTGCCGCGCCTGCGTGTGCTGAGTTTGTTCAGGTCTCAGCCTCATGGAGGATGGGCACGCGCTGCAGCCCCCACCCCACACCTGCAGGTGTGAGTCGAGCATTCTGGGCAGGTTTGTGGTCGCTGCAGGCTGGGGGCCATTGACACCCAAAAATGTGTGGACACAATAGGGGAGGGGGGAGCTGCCCACCCACCTAAACCATACACAGACCCTGCAGCTTCCCCAAGCTGTGCCTGCTTTCCTGCCCCAGCAGACACCCTGCAGCAGAGCCCCCTCCTCCAGTGCCACCAAAGAGCTGATCCACCACCTTGATCTCCAAGAACTCGTTGGCACAGGCAGGTGTCTGTCGCCCTGGTTTTACTGGGCCTCATGAGTTATAACACTGTAACTGTAGTTTCCCATGCTTTTTCTGTAAACATGGTCCTTGTTTTTCTTAACCGGCCGGGATTGTTTTGCACTTGTGAAATTGTTTTTCATTCCTTTCCCTGGGGTAGAGAAAGATGATTGACCATGTCTTTGTCCTGTAAACCTTCAGGGGTGTTAACCCTTTTCACCAATCCTTGATTGTCTTTAGAAACATATAAAAATAGAAAAATAAAGAAGGGAGGCTTTTTTGGTCGGTGCTGCCTGGAAATTCAACTGCTGCTCTGAGACCCGCGTGTTTCTTCTGTTGCCAACTGTGCAACAGGTGTCACCGTGGCTGTCACTCTCCCCTGGCTATGGTGGGGGGCTCTGCCTGGCAGAGAGGGCGGTGTCCCCTCATGAACCCCACCATGTCCCTGTGCAAGGAGCAGGTTTGTGTCCCCAAAAGGTGACACGGAGGCAGGGCACCATCTGGTGGTGCCTGGGCACAGCACATGCCAGCCCACAGGCGTGCTGCCCACCCACATGCACTCCCACGCGCTGTGCACACACGTGTGTGCACCCCAGTGCCTCGAACTCGCGTGCACAGAGCACACACACGTGCACAGAGCACACACACGTGCACAGAGCACACACACGTACGCACGGCCCCACGTCTGAACGCACACCTCCGTGTTTGCATGTGCACTTGCCAGCGCGTGGCTGCAGGCACTCACAGGTGGGTGCCCAGCTGAGCCCATGGGTGCTCTCACAGTCACTGGATGATTGTGAAGCTCGGTGGGACACCTGTGCCATGTGTTGTGCTGTGTCTGAGCACGCACACACACACAGGTAGGTGATGTGCGTGTGTGCAGGTGAGTGGTGCTGCGCTCTCTGAGTTTCAGCCAGGCAGGCAGTGCTGAGAAGGTGAGCACAGGGCATGCCTGCTGGATTCCCTGCTCCTCTGGGGTAGCAGAGCTGGACTGGCTTTTATTTCTAGCAGGGATCCCCTCCTTGAGCCTGGGGAGTCATTTTCAGCTTTGCCCCAAACTCCCTGGGAGGACCTTGGGCCTGTCAACCCTTCCCACTTGCCCAAGGCATAGGCTGAGGTGACCACAGGTGTGAGACATCGCAGTCCATGGGGAGCAAGGACAGGGCACTTCCTGGGACTCCAGAGCCCGCCAAGGCAGGTGGCTGCTCTCCAAGGGGTGTTTACGGCTGCAGAGGTTTTGGCCGCCAGCCTGGCTCACACAGCTGGGGAGGGAAGAGCTAATTTTAAAGGTGTGGGGGGCTGGGTGAGGCTGACTGGCGTGGTGCTTCTCTCTGGCCTCCTGTATGGGAGGCACAGGCATGTTTGCAGTCGCCGCACCCTTTCTTTCACTGGAGAGGTGGAGGCCTGACAGGGAGAAGTGCCGGTTTCATCAGTGGGAAATGAGGCCGAGGACTGAGCTCAAGCAGTGCCATGTGCCCCAGCGGGGACATCCCTTCCCCAGCCCTGACCTGTTCACTGTGAGCACCCACAGACCCCCACACTGTTTAGCAGCTGTACTGCTCAGACCCAGCCAGACGTGTGCACACACAGCTGGACACACACAGCTGGATACACTGACACCCCCAGACCCCTCCACCTGGGGCCAGCCCCCCACACATGCACCCCGCAGCCCTGATCCTTCATCCCCATACCATTTTGGGGTAATAAAAGCACTGTTTGAGGGTGTTTACAACTTTTATTTAAAAATCCCTTTCCCAGATAATTTTCAGGGCTGTGAGCCAGGCATGAGGCGCATGTGTGAGCCTCTTGTGGGCAGGGTGGGATGTTAAGAAAACCCACAGCAGGAAAGTAGGGGCTCCATCAGGCCCTGAAAAGTGCTTTTGACTACAGTGGCCTGCAGGGTCAGTGAGAGCACCCAAATTTTGGGGAGCAGGAAGGCATCGAGGCAGTGGGATGCCCATGATGCCACCCCAGCACCTGCAGGTACTCAGGCAGCTACATGGGTGCTCCCATCCCCCAGCCACCAGACTCGGGATGCGGCAGGCGCCAAGCAGACTTGGGAGTTCGCTAAAATGAAAATAGAAAAAAAGCCTGGGACATCATCCAAAACTGCCGAGTGTTAATTAATTCGTCCCTGCGACGTGATCTGCCCTCGGCCCCAGAACATCCTAACATAGTCACAGCCGCGGCCGCCCACCCCAGCCTCCCTGCTGGCCACGGCCTTATTTTAGGGAAAAGGTGGTGCAGCTGCTCTCCTGGCCCCTGAACACCCATGGGTGCTGAGGGCTTTCAGATGTGGGTCGTGGAAGGAGGGCAGCCATGCCAGTGTGTGTGGCCTTGACTGCAGGGCTACAGCCCTGTTTATGGGGCTCCAGCCCCATGTGCCCCAAGGCAGCCTGCCAGCTCCACAGAAAACAGCCCAAAAATCCCATGGGGGCTGGGACAGCACAGCCGTGGAATGCCCCATCACCCCTGAGAGGTTGGATAGGGTCCCACTTATCTCTTGTTCTCCCCCAAAGTGAAATGAGAGCATCAATACGCTGGGTCTGGCAGGAGTCGGGTGCTGACACCTCCCCTGAGGGTCAAGCAGAGCTGCCTTGTTCCCCCATGTCCCACCATCACTGTGACCCCAAAGCTCCTCCTGCTCCTATATCCCATTCTCCTTCAATGGGACAAGGGGGCCAGGCACAGCACCCCAGCCTGGCCCTTGACACAGAGTGCAGAGCAGCTCTTTCTGCCTCTACCTGTTTCTGTCTGACTTTTTATCCCTGAGGTCTGGGGATAAGGGCTGGAGTCATGCTGGGAAGCTAGGCACTGCTCAGGGTCTGACTCTCTGCAGTGGGGCAGTCCCAGTGTCATGGGGCTGGGGACAGTGATGCCACCTTGTAGAGTTTTCTCCATTAACACCCAGCTCTTGAAGTCCTGAGATGGGAGAAAGTGAAGCCAACCCCAAGTTTTGCCCTGGGAGAGGCAATACCCTGTAAGTGAGAGCGGGGCTGGCTTGGGGGGCACCCTCGACTGCTTTTGGGGCTGGGGGTGGGCAGGAGGGAGGGGGAGGCAGGGGCGAGGGGAGCAGGCGGTGCCGTGACTCAACCGGGGGTGGCAGCGGGTGAGGTGTTTGTGTTTAGTTTCTAACGTTACGGTTTCCACAGCACCGGGAAGCAGCCCTGGGGGACCATGAGGGCCCGGTGACACTGAGGGCGGGATGGGGCAGCAGCTGGACTGGAGAAGCTGTTCTGTCGCTAAGGCCACAACAGCTAAAAATACTGCGGGCCATTGTCACCGGCAACAAAGCCACTGGCGTATTTTCAGCATTATCTCAGTCGCCATCAGCTCTGCTGCCCTCCCGGGAAGTGCTGTGCCCACTCCACCCGGGCACTGCTCTCCAAAGAGCTGGACAGGGCCTCCCACCTGGCCCTGGGTGCAGCTACTGTGCCTCAGTTTCCCTCCTGCATGCTGTACTATGATGCCACCACCCATCCCAGTGCTGTCATGCAACTTCTTCCACCCCACAAACAGCCCTGAGCTGCCACACTCATCCCCTTCATGTCCACAGTGTCCCCTGCCCCTAACGAGTGCCTAGGGACGTATGGCTAACACAGGACAGTCATCTCCATCCAGGCAGCTCCAGTCCAGCCTAGGCAGCTGGAAGGGGACAGCAGAGACTGGAAGCAATGAGTTGGTCAAGTGTCACCAGGAGATTGTTGGCAGCCCCTCCTCCCTGCTAGGGCACCAGCCCTCCTCCTCGGCTCATTCCAGCAGGCAAAGCCAGCAAGGCTGCTAAGCTGTCCGGTCCAGCCATGCTCAGCAGGGAGCTGTCATTGCTCGCCCTGGGTGAAGCGAGTTGGCGCGGTCTCAGCATAGCGACCGGGTGGCCGGGGAGGGCTGTGCCAGGCTGTGCAGGCACTGCCAGCAGCTGGGCACTGCCCCAGCCCCAAACCACCAGGATAACACTGGATTTGTGCAGATTTCCCAACTAAAACAGGGAATGAGCGGAGTTTAACTTGCCTTTTCCCTGCCAGAGCAGCTCGGCTTTCCTTCCTTCCGGCGAGTCCTTCTCCAGCACAGAGAGAGCAGATCAGCACCAGCTCGCCTGCAGCAGCTCGGGGCAGGGACAGGGTGGTGGCAGTGACCCAGAACCGGGCTCGGGATGTGGGTGGCCAGAGACAGGTTGGATCTGCTGGTGGGCTATGGCTGCCCACGGGCGCTTTGCCAGGCGGGGGGCACAGCCAAGGCAAGCAAAGAGTCTGTCTGGTGGTGCTTGGATTTCTCAGCACAGCCCTAAGCTGGGACTGCTGTGCCCCTGCTGGGATCCCTCCCCAGTCAGTCGACTGCGCCCCTCCATTGCTGTGTGGGAAGCTCAGGACCAGGGCCAAGCAGGAGGGACAGGTCACCCCTTCCCTCTGCTCCTCAAGTACATGCTGAACCTCCCTGTCCTCCGAACAGCCCCAGCACGACCCTTAGCGCACAGTGGGAGACGCTTTTGGCTTGCTTGGGGGGTGGCTCTGCACCCCTCTCCCCTCCCCCGTGCCCCCTTGGCATCCTGCCCCACTCTCATCTTGGGGTCTTGCTTGCTCCAGCTGCAGAGCCTGGAGCAGAACAACCTCTCCCCACAGCACAGACGGTCCCCTATGGCAAGGGGAAAGGGAGGTGAGACCTGCTTTGGGAGAGGCAGGGAGCCCCACTTCCCTGGGAGAAGACGCACGGATAGGGCTGTATCTGTGGTGGGACTGAATGCTGCTGCTGGGGCATCTGTGGCTGGGGGGAGGGGGGTCATCTACACCCCAGAAAGGGGAGAGCTGTGGGCCACCCCACCAGCAGCACCCCTGGAAGCAGAGATTGAAGAGTGGGTGGAAGAAAGGGGTCTGGTAAGAGCAGAACTCTGCACGTAGGTAGAGGGGTATGCAGGGGAGCAGAGACCAGGAATACGGGAGACAGCATTATTGGGGGGGGGATGTGAGGGGGCCAGGCAGACCATCCAGGAGCAGATATTTGGGGGGGGAGACCTGCAGCGAAGTGGGTTATGTGAGACCAGATCCGCCACTGCCGTGGGGATTGAAGAGCGGGGGGGATCGGGGTGCTTCCCCAGCCGCAGTCCTGGTCCCCATTCCCCGGCAGCGGGGCGGGGAGCACGCAGCCCCCCCGGCCGGGCCCCGCGGTGGCTGCCCGGGGGAGCGGGAGGCAGCGGCGTGGGGCGGGGAGGAGCGGAGGAGAGCGGTGGCATCGAGACCGGTCCCGGCGGCCGGGGCACCGCGGTGGGTCGGTACCCAGCGGGCTCCGGCAGCCCCGGCTCCGCGGCGGCTCCGGTACCTTTGGGAGGCTCCGCACCCGGGCAGCTCGGCACCTCCCGTACCCGCGGGCGGCTCCGGTATTCCTGGCAGGCTCCGGTGCCCCGGGTGGCTGCGGTAGCCTTGGGAGGCTCCGGTGCCCCGTGGCGGCTGCGCACCCCGGCGGCTCCGGTGTCCCGGCTCCGGGCAGAGGCGAAGGAGGCAGCGGCCGCAGCCAGGCAAGCGGGCGGGGACGGCTGGGCTGGAGCTCAGCCCCCCGCGTCCCGGGACCCTCGCCCGCGCCCCCTCCGAGGGCAGCGGGGCACCCTGGGGGGATTCGCTGGAGGGTGAATCCGGGGTGGGCAGGGGGTATGTACAGCCCCCGTGCCGAGAGCGGACCGGATACGGGATTTGCACAGAACAAAGGACCATGGAGGGTGTGTATGGAAAAGTACCGGCGGGAGGGGAGCGTTGTTTGTCTGCAAACCGGGCTGTGGGCGACGGTGCGTGGTGCGAGGGCTGGGTGTGCCAGGACAGCATTCCCCCCTTCTCCCCGGGCTGGGTTGCTCAGGGCTGGGGACTCTGCAGGGGGCAGGGATTGCAGCCATCCCGACGTCTGAGGGGTTTCTGCCCCCCCCCCCCAGCCATCCTGCCCCAGGTTTAACTGTACAGAAGCTGCAGGATTTGCACCTTGGCGGGGGGTGCAGAGTGCCCGGGGTGCGGTAGGAAGGGGTGAATGTGTAGGTGGGCTTGGGGGTCTTATGGGAGGGATGTGTACCTGGTGGGTTTAGCGGTGTTGTGCTTGTAAAGGAGGGTTGGGGGTGCCGGGGAGGCAGATGGCGGATCCGTGGGGCTGGCATTTGCCACTCTCTGTGCTGGTGGCAGAAATGCCAGCTGTGCTTGCCCACATGATCCGCCCACTGCTGCACCAGCCACCTCTGGGCTCTGCACCTCAGTGCCCTGGCTGTGAACCAGAACATGGGGGGACTCCGGGCTGCGCTGCGCAGGCAGCGAGGCTGGGAGAGCTGCAGGAGGGCAGCGCTTCCCCTTACATGATCTCGGCTGCGTGACCGGGTCTCGCAAGGGGAGATATTTATAGCACTGCTCCACTAGCCCGAGGTTTGCACGGCCTGGAACGGGGCTGGCAGCTGCCGCCCCCCCATCCAGAAGCCTCTGGATGCAGCTGAGCCGTTTCCCCGGCAGGGCCGGCGTGGGTGGGAGCCCGCAGGGCTGAACAGGCTGCATGGAACGTGCTGGGGCTCGCTGCCAGGCTACAGGCTCCTGCGTGCTCTGCTGCCTGCAATGCTGCCTGCAACGCTGCCTGCAATGCTGCCTGGTTGCTGGGTGCTGCGGAGGCCTCGCAGGGAGGGTGCAGGGAGCAGCTTTTGCTTTGGCCTGGGCCAGCCAGGCTCTGGTGAAGGAATACACCACTGTGCAAAGACGGGGACAAGAGGGAGACTTCATGTTTTGACTTTGCCGTGAGACACAGACTGGCCAGAGCTATTGCAGCCTGCAGGGGAAGGTGAGAAGACAGGTGGGACTGCATGTCCAGGAGTGTTTTCCACATGCTATGTGCCTGTGATTCCAAACACCACATGCTCCCAGACCCCAGCAAAGAGGAATGAGAGGTCTGGGAACTGTCCCAAGTCAATCCATGCTGCTCCATACTCTGTGCATGGAGCAGCCTTCTCTTGGGTCCTGCTAGAGCCACCAGCATGTGGTGATGGCCAGTGCCAGAGCCATGTTCTCTCTTTATGTCAGATGATCCCACAGACGTGGTCCTCTCCTGATCAGACATCTGCTCTGCTGTTGTCTCCAGGCTCTTCCCTCCCTGGCACAAAGCCTCGCAGTATGTGGGGACGCTCTGTGCGTGCCCCAGCTCCTCTCCCATCCTCCTGATCCTCACGGTTTGCACGTGCCAGCCAGATGCCATTGCTGTGCTGCTGTCACCACCCCATCCCTGATCCCCTCCCCATCTTTTTTACCCCCTCCAGCCAGAAATGCCAGCACCAGGCCAGCAGCTGTGTTGTGCCCTCCTGCCATGCTTGCTGGGTTCGTGGCATCTGCTCGCCCTTGGGTGGGGGGAAGGAGTGGAGCAGGGAGAGGCAGGAGTGGGAGATCAGGGCGAGGGATAAAGCCAGACCTATTTTTATACTGCAAAGTAATTACCAGAGCTTTCCAATCCTTAATCTGCCGAGAGCACCCTGGTGCGATTGGATCCTTCCCCAAGCCTGGCAACAATTCCCCCATCACACATCTCCTGCGTCAAAGCCCCGTAAACTCCCACACTTGGGCTCACACTGGGATACATGTGCTGCAGAGCTGCCAGCAGGTCTGCCCCCCACTTCCAGCAGCCCCTGGCCCAGGAACAGGGATGGGGACCTTGGCTGGGACCCTGGTTTACGGCTGGGAGGATCTCACTGCTGAGACAGCAGGGTAGGATACGGCTTTGGCCACCTGGCTCAGCTACTGGGTAGATTTGGGTCCCAGCACTGAACACACTAAATCCATATTTTCCCCATCAGCTGCCTCCCAGGGGGTTTTGGCCGAGATTAGTGGCCCACACAGCACCCTGCAGCACTCATCCAGCTTGGCTTCCCACTGGCACAGCCAGGGTTTGGGGTGCCTCTTTCCCGACAGCGCACAGGGCGGTTCTGGACAGCAGTGCCAAGTCTCGGCTGGCTCCTTTCCCAGCCTCTCCCTGTCCTGTCGCTGAGCCAGGGGGTTGCTGAAGAACCTGTTCCATAGCTCCCGCCACAGAGGAGGAAATGACGGGTGATGTTTGCAGGAACACCTTTCATCCCGGGGCTGGGGGACTGCTTTGCCTCTGCCTCTGTGCAGCTGGCTCCAGGGTAGAGCATGGGATCTCAACAGCCCAGGATGGAGGTGGATTCCTCCACCCTATGCCCACCAGCTCTCCGACACCTCACCCCAAAGTCTGGCTGGGATGTTCAGCCCTGCTTCATGACAGGGAAAGGGACTTTTTGTGCCACAATTCCACCACTGTGGAGTTGGCAACACCCTTGCCAAGTATTTGGGACTAGCCCTTGATCCATCTGTCTCAGTGCACGGCAGCAGGCACAAAGTAAACTTGGAAGTGTACAGTATGCAGTGCCCCCACAAACACTGCAGTTCTACAGAAGGACCCAGTGCCAGGGATTGCAGAGGGTGAGCTGCCTTCAAGGCATCCCCAGGTGACCCCACGAGTGTCCCTTCCCCCTGCCTGGCAGGGACCCAGTGCTCTGCCTGAGCCAATGGCCATAAAAGGCCCTGAAATGGAGGAGCTGGGCAGGGGGGCCGGGCTACTCCTCGAGACTGAATGGGATCTTCCCGTCTGCCCACGCAGGTCAGGCTTGCCAGGAACTGGGAATGGGAGGCTGGATGGAGGAGAGCAGCCCGAGCAGCACGGAATGGGTTCAGGGGGCTGGGGCACACCGTGCTCCCCTCCACCTCCCCCGGCTTCCCCAGGGGGCACGTTTGGAGCATGGCCTGGGATGCCGGAGATCTGCATCGCCTCCCACGAAGGGCTTGGGGGGATAAAGCTGCCTTTTCATCGGCACCTGAGCTGTGGGGCAGTGGGGGCTGGGGGGCGAGGGGCACTCAGTGGGTTCCCCCGCCAGCCCCCCACTGCCTCTCCCCAGACAATGGCCACCCTTTGTTGGGGTTTTACGCGTCCGGCCTCCTTCCCCGCGGCCCAGCTGGTGACATTTTACCACCTCCACATTCTCATGGGGATTCAAAGGGCACAGATGCACCGTGAAACCGCTAAAAGCAGCCTCCTCCCTCACTGCTCTCCCTCCCCTGTGCCTCAGCATCCCCAGGGAAGCAGAGCCGGGATGCACAGAGGAGATGCTCACACTGGGAACCTTCCTTTGGAGCTATTTCAAGGGTGACCTGCCAGCCCTTGGGAGCTCCCTCCATCTTCGTTCCCTTCCCTTGTGATCAGCCCGCCATTCCTTTGTGACTCTGTTGAGAGCCTTCCCCTCATCCCTGTCCCAAGAGGGCTTGGCATGCCAGACCCCCACTGATGGGAGATGAAGGGAGGCAGCGTAGGCTCCATTTCCAGGCTGGTGTGTGGGTGGTACCCACTCCTGCCCTGCAGGCACCCGACTGCCAGGGCAATGCCAGACAGGGCTGGTGGTGCCAGACCCGGCGTTGCCCTGGGCTCCTGGGTGTAGCCGCTTTGTGGGTGTAGCCAGGCTGTGGGATACACAGTGGCCTCTGTCCCTTCAAGAGAGGTCCCAGCGTGCAGGCGTTCAGCCCCTGCCCCTTCCCTCCTGCTCCCAGACTTCTGGGGGCTTTCCCTCAAGGATCTGGGCAAGTAGCCCAGTTCCTCCCAACCAGTCGTTGCCTCCGCAGGGACCTTGGGAAAACAGCCTGTAAACAGGCAGATGGAGAGCGTGAGTCACAGTGACCGAGAGGGAAATAAATGCATGAGGGGAATTTGCAGCATGCACTGGGTCATGGGGGTGAATCCAGCCTCTCCCAGTGATGGTGAGTGGCTGGCACGTAGGTGCTCTCCTGTGGTGCCAGCTGTCCCAGGAAGGAGTGTTTATCCCACTGACGGGAATGCGTCCAGACGAGCTGCAAAACGGATCCAGCCCTCTTCCTCCACCAAAAGCATCCCCTGATCCTTGCCACTCTCATCCCGAGGGGATGAGCTGTCGCTGCCCTGGAGGCAGCAGCATTTCAGCACGCAGCACCCTGCCCGTAGAGCCATGCAGATCATTTCCCCGCTGAAAGTCACCCCGCCGTGGTTATTTTTGGCTGCCGGCGGGGCCAGAGGAGCTGGCTCCCTCCCAGCCGCTGCAGCGCGCCCCGTTTGGAACTGCGTCTTGCGTGGTGGGGAGCGCTTGGGTGAACAGGCTGCCTCCAGCATCCCGCTCCCTGCTGCCAAGTACCTGCCAGCTCCCTCCCCCGTGCGCAAAGCAAGAGTGCAATCTAGTGGCTAATCCCGCTGGGGACACCGGTGACGCTGGGGATTAACTTCTGCAAAAGCCTCCGGTGACACCGGGCGCCGCTCTGAGCGTCACCTTACCAACCCAGCTCGGGCACTGGCAGCCCAGGGTGGTGAGAGGGTTATCGAGGGTCCAAAACCGGTGTCCTTTTCCCTCGCCGCACTTGAGGCACATCCAGGGCTGGGAGCCACGGCGGAGCGTGTGCAGGGCCTGAGAGTGTGCTTGCCAAGGTGAGAGGTGCCCTCAGTGGCGGGGGGAAGGATGCAGCTCCCGGGGATGAAGCGTACACGGGGGTTTGCCTGGGGGGCAGGAAGCAGCTCACTCCAGGTGCTTTGCCCAGGACAGGCACTCATCCAGCTGCACCCCAGGAGCACCCAGCCGACACCTTTCCGTGCTTCTCCATCAAGAGCCGCTATTGCCATGCCCCCACAGCACATCAGCTCCGTCCCCTGCACAGCATGGGGGCGGGGGGGCCTGGGGCGGGGCTGGTGCCCCCGGGCGGGGTTGAGGTGCTGCTGAACGATGCTGAGAGTTTTGGGGGCGAGGAGTGTACGTTACGTCTTTTCGCCCCCCGAGACGCCCGTGAGGTCCGGCCGGCGCTCATTTCCCTCTC